>CM051367.1:13647275-14072275 GCA_028015245.1 Cardamine occulta
TACACATCCACCCATATTCATCCTAAGTGGAAAATTATGCTAATTGTATATCCCATCATATCTAAATTATTTTACTGATCAAGCTTTTTTGTTCAAAGGGTTTTCTTGATCGAAGCTTTTGTAACAAACAGAATTTAGACTAATTCAAAAATCTGCTACTATTTTCAGTAATCAGAACACATACATGTATTTAGTTTTGTGTGTATATATATTAACAATTTCTATCCGATTTTATTTATTTATTGAATTATATTTATTTATTTATATAACTCTGTATGAGCACATGCATAATACTATATACCAAACAATTCTTGGTCATCCTCTCTAACTCCATTGGCCAAATTCTTTACGGCTTCTTGTGTAGTGAAGTCGGCTGCGTAAGTCCTTTTCACGCTCACAAACACCATTATGAAAATTGTCTTCTAGAATTACACCAAATATCCATTTATGTTAGAAGCATTTTTGTTTTACCACTAAGAATTCACGTAGCGGTTGTATATTTTCAAAAACAGAACTTTCAAATAGAAAATGTAGAACTTTAATTTTTCTTCTGTTTTGTACTTAATTGTCAAAAATTGTATGTTGTCGCCACACACTTAAACGTAAAGCGAATATTAAAACTTTTAATGGATTTTAATATTCACATTAGAACAAAACAAAATGATATCCTCTTTTTTTATATAGGTGAAAACAGCAGCACTACACGGGTTAATTAGACTTAATTAAAAATATATCACTCTTACAAGTGTCATAATAGTTAAAATCCAGATTCTAAATACCTGATTCGACTAATTCCTTGAAGTTGCAAAGTATTATGTGTTTGTAAACAAATAAGGTAACTATTATAGTGCGTAGATGAAGTGATCCTTTTTTGTAATGGATTACATTAAATATAAGTTTGATTCAAACAATATACCCCTAACAAAAATTTTAACTATATATCTTATCCAGTAATTATAGTTCCTCATGTAATTATCTCTACTTTCATTTCGTTTTAGGCATTAATTGTTATATTGGAAAACAAATGTGGGTTTGGGAGCTTAAATAAACGACATGACTCGGCCGGTGTTAACGTTGACTCCTATACCAAGTAGTGGGAGATCGCAGTCCCACTTGGCTCCTGAACCAGTGGGTCAATCGAATATATGTACCTTTTTCTTTACTTATTTTGGAGAATATATAGTATTTTATTTTCCATACAGTATAATATTTTCCTTTACTTATTTTATTTCAGAATTAAACTGAAATTTGGTTGTTGTTTTTCTATCTGATTAGGAAGAATTTGTATGTTATTTTAGGTTGTCTACTAAACCAAGTTTTGGAATATATGATATTTCTAAACATCGGAACAAAATAACAATAAAAGATACGTACATTGTAAGAGTCAAAGAGACAAGACCTCAGTAAGACACATGAGTTGAAAATCGATGTTTTCACGTTGATAATATCTACAGTATACTTGTACTGTAATGCCAAGACGGTTATTATTTGTTCAAGGAAATGGTAAGTTTATTGTATAGTCCACTTTAAGATTTGTACACGTTTCTTTTTTTTTGTTAAAGGTTTGATTTGAACACGTTTCTCAACGAATTCTTTTTATTTTATTTTTTTTGTCAAAGAATTCTTTTAGTTTATGTATCATAAATTACTAGGCAGAAAAAGGATTCATGATTGTACAAGAAAAAAAAATTGTATTCCTATTTGAGAAGATAGGTTATCAACCATAAAGCACTACAATTTAACCTCTTTTATACTATTTTTGTTAATAATATTTTTAGTTCAGGCTGCTCAGCTTTTATAGTGGAACGGTATTAAATCCTGCCTGTCATACTTTTTACTATTCAGTTAATATTTTATGACCACAATAAAACCGTGTTTACAAGTTTCTGACGTGTAAGTGAGTCATTTAAATTATTAATGACTAAGTGGATTTATTTTCGGGAAAAGGAAAAAGTGTGGGTAGGTGATTTACATCATCCTAACAAATCTAAAATTTTACTTTCGGGGAAAAGGCAAAATAAATAAAAATACTATTGAGGAATAAAATAGTTTTTGATTTTGACAAATGAGACCCGCCTAAGTGATGACCCGTGACGCTACGAAAAGGTATGCCTTATGCGTCAACGTCTTATAAATAAAATCTTCCAATCACAAAACAGACCAATTGGGCTTGATTTGCAATTTTAGCTATTGCGTGCCTAATCTGTAAGCTTATAGAATTTTGGAACCAAATATGTTTTTTTTTTCATGTGAAACCTTCACTTATACAGTTATACGAATGATATGCACATGTTAATCACTCATACATCTATTCTTTTGCCTTTTAAAAACGTAAATGTTTACACTAAATCGTAGTTAATTAGTTGTTATTTTAACCAACATCACCATAGTATATATTAATTTTTTTTCCCCCAAAAAAACATTCAAGACAACTATATATATAGCCATAGGCCCATAACAATGATAGAATGTTGTTTAGGCAGTTTTTAAGTGGTTCTGCTAGTACTATTTGTTGCAAATGTATTCCCATTTGGGAACTCCATTAATATTTTTTGGGGAAGGAATCTTTACATCTTGAATAATTCTAGGCTATCTGTAATTTGTCTTGGGAACAACAAAATTCCAAATTTGGTTTATCATGTCTTGAAATTTAAATTATTTTAATGTATTTTTTGTTTGTTTGTTTTGTAGAACCACGTGAATCGTGATCCAACCAATCGTAATATTATTCGTCTATGGATACTCGCAATACGTTAGAAATGTTTTTGGTTTTTAGGATCATAATATTCCGTTGTCATAATGTAAGTTAGTTAATACTTAATAGAATAAAAATTAGAAGTAGCATCATCACCACTCACCAGTTCAAAATAATGTAAGTATCCGATTATGCCATATTCATTAAAATCACATACTCCCATATTTCTTACAGTTGGCGCGATTCATGATTCATTCACTCATGCATAAGAACACATCTAGTTTGTGTTTACGGTGTGTAATGCGGTTAGGGATGAAAAACAGTGGTAGATGAATGGCAATGACATACGAATACGATCTGTCGAAATCTGCCACACATGAAGACTTGGTTGAATTTATTTATATTTGATTTAAACATCCTTTAATTCTCTGAAAAAACATATGTATAAGTATATGCTTTTACTGTTTTAGTACGGATTTAAACACAAAACAATTGCATTCATATTTCATCAAATGGGGTGGGCAAATTGTGGAACCCATTTGTACTTTTGCAATTTATTTCGTTAATATGAGAACGTCGTCGTGAGATGAATCTTTAATAATTGCCCGACATGTACATTGTTGTATATAAATGCAACTTTGAATTTTAAAACGTGGTTATGCCAAGGGGATCCTACATTCTATTTCTTGCACAACATATGAGAGCTAGTTAATTAACAAAAACACATGGAAGCTAGCACAGTAGTATGTATTTACGTGACACTTGAATTATTTATATACTATATAATAGATGACAATGAAATTGCACATAGCTTAGAGAAAGATAATCTAAATATCGAGATTTTTTGTCCAATTTTTTTCTTTCTAAAATATCTTTATTATAAAAAAAAATTATATATTTAATACTTTTGAACCAAGAAATAAATTATTCTGGTGTAGCAAATAAATTACATTGCTGATAGTCCTTTCACGTTATTGTTATCCCTATTATTTTAATATATTAGCCAATTAAAATTTTGAACAATGTATTAATAAAAAAAACTAATTATTTTTAACATGTGTGAAAAACCTTAAACAATACTTATAATGAAACTGAATTAATTTTCTTAACATGTTAGCATGACTTATGAATAGCAATTTATTGTTGCCTCCAAAGCTAGAAAATTTAATCTGTAACATACAATAAAAACTCTTATAATATGTAATACTCATAAATGATGATTTTTGTTAAAAATTGATGATTCTGGTGTAAAAGTAATTTTTTTAATAAACGTATTTTTATTAGTCAAAAAGATTTATAAACCGGAATTGATGATGTTATTTTTAAAGAACACAAATTAGTGAGCTATGAATGCCGGCATCTGAAAGATGAAATTGTCTTTACCCAAAAAGAATATGAAATTGCCCAACATGGTCCTCAAAAAAAATTGCTTGGAAACTTGCAAAGATACATCAGCCTTAATACTCTTTGTTTTATTGTTGCTAATAAAACTAAATATTTTTTGTCTTTTGTGAATTTATTATTTTTGTCTTTCTGTTATCGTACCATCGTCATCTCAATTCAGTCAATTTGTTACGTTATTTTTCTTTTTAAGCCTTAAATATATTGATTTATATTATATATCCTTCATTTACATATATTTATATTATCCTTCATTTATGTGTAAGAGAACCAAAAACACACATAACGTCAGTAATTCAAGTTTTTCCTCATCCAGTAGCATGGTTCTGAAATTCATGAAAGCAGTACAATTTGTATTTACTCTCTCCTCGTTATTCTATGCAAATTTAATATTTTTATTTTTATTTTTGTGATCATTTGCAGGAGACAAAATTTATGTTGTTGGTTAAACAATTTTCTTTAAAATATTTAACACATACATGTATCTTATTAGAATCAAAGGTTTATGGTTACATATCATAAATTGATTTGAGGTTTAGTAGGTCATGCACCCGTCATGCTAGAACAACCAAGGACAGTAGTAATAGAATTGAACAAGATTCTTGACTAATGACTATTCCATACAAAAATGGGTTGATATTTTCTTATAAAACTTTCATATGTTTATATATGACATTATGTGATTTTATAAAAGCAAAATGCGACGGGGAAAGAAAAGTCAGAGATGAGGAAGGAAAGGATGGGGCAAGATCCTGCGGAATTATGAGACGAATCCATACAACAAGTTGGTAATTCCAGATTCAATTCAGACACAACACTTCTCACAGACATTGATAGAGTGATTGGAGAGAGGCTTTGTTTCGTCTGTTTTGTTGTCCTTTTAAAAGTCAACCAAGTCATCGTTTGGTCCCACGTTTCTTTTTGTTTTGGCCATTTTGGCAAAAAAAAAAAAAGTTTCGGAAGAAAAGAAGAAGACAAAATCATTATATTTGATAACCATAAAAATCAAAACTCAAATATATAAATTCAAATTTTATGTAAAATTAAATATTTCAAGGGATAATATATTATAAATATTGATAATTTGATAACTTTATTTTTGTTGGAAAAACAAATTTCTTATAAAATGTAAAACAATATCAATAAAACCAGACCAACGTAAGTTCTTTGACTTCGGCTATTACCTACCATGTTCCTTTATTTCTATTCATCTCTCAATTTGCAACTTGCAAGTCGCCTCCAAGATATTGTGTGACGTTGTTTCTTTTTCTTGTTTTAACTTTTTTTTTGTCTACCAACCATTCCGTTTGTTAAATTATTATTATTATTCACTAGAGTTTGTATTTAATTTATATGATAAACAAGTTTACCTCTATCAAATAACAAATACAATACAATTAAATTTTGACTGATACCTAACAACTATGAATCACTATTTTGGTGGGAGAAATACGTTGTCTACAATTCTCTATTTATGAGATATGAATGGTGAATTTGAAACAAGGACCGCAAAATCAAACTGAACAAAAATTCGTGTGGTTAGATACGTAATATTCGTTTCAAAAATTTTGTATGTTCTAATTTGAGATTTATCGATTTGGACGGAATGAAACAGATCATATATATCACAAGATTCACGATATCTATTATGCAGCTACTCCTAGGATTAGTACATGAGAAACTAGATGGAACAAAAAAACAAAAAAAAAACTACAATTAGAAAAAACATATTGAAATGAGATATATGCAAATTAGAAATTTGACTGGTACAACTTTTTGTAAATTAAATATCTGCAAACAATCCTATAATATGTGACATCTAAGAAATTCACCAATTCTCCCAACTTAAAATGCTATATTTACATATTTAAAAGAATAAGAGAATAATGCAGTTTTTTTTTTAAATGCCGTCTATAAACCCTATGCATGTATGGTCGCACGTTCGTTGCCTTTAATTTTCACCTACATAATCATTCATAATTCTTTTTTTGAATAAATTATAGAGACAAGAATGAATAGAAAATCCAGGGAATATTATTTTGATGATAATATCAAAAGTCGGAATATATGGGAATCTGAGACCGAGTTGAAATTAGAGTAAAGAACAACAGGAAAACAACAGAAGATACAACTCAAGTCCATGCGATGTTTCAATATGTCAACGTAGAAGTGAGTACATCAAATATTAAACGCGAATCAATACAAATTCAATTCCAATTATTTTGGCTGGTTTAAACGGCGAGATGTAATAATCAGATATGTATTTTTGGAACTAATCGCACGCTACTAGTTTTCTTCCCCACCTTTGGTTGTTTTATTACTTTTATTATTTTTAATATTATTTTTGGTAAATCTTTCATATATTCTTATCAAAAAAATTATATTATAATTTTTAAAATACTTGTTTAACTCTCTTTTAGAGAGTTTATGTTTAATATATATTTGTTTGGGTCAAGAGAGTTTAGGTTTAATATTTATGGATTTTCATATTATATTTAGTGAATTTGTTCTTTCAAATTTCTATAATTTTTGGTACTTTTTGGTGTATCTTCTTTTTCTTGAATAATACATGAGTTAGCAAAATAAAACAAGAAGTTTTATGTGGTGTATATAATATATGGGCTATATCAGTTTCAAAGTTTGTAGTAAGCCTATTTATTAAGAGTAAACGGAGTAGTAGCACCTAAAGATCGAATAAAAGTAATAAAAAATCATCATCCAAACTGTACTCTAAAAAAGAAAAGATAAGATGAAGTATATCATATGTAGAATAACAGTAATTTGGATATTTAAAATCACTACTCAGTCAAAATAATTCTGAGGATACTTATGGATAATTTTGGAATTTTGAAGTTAATTTTTCTAATTAAAAAACCTATATTAGAAAATTTTAGATAATTTTGAGGAAATTTGGGTGACATGAAGAAGTTTTAATAATTCCTGCGTATGTAATAAAATAACTATTCAAACAGATAATCTGAGCACCCTTGATAATTATTCAATCTGTAACTTAATCCGCATAAATAAACGGTCGTGCTCCAAGAAGATAACTTATATTAATTTTTATCTAAAAAGTGTGGATAGTTTAAATACAAGTACAAATAAGATCGGTTAACGAAACCCAAAATGCACATGCCTAGTTTATAGCACAATTTGAGAAATCATAAATTTTTTGTATGATAAAAACTTATGTTTAAAAATTATGCTCTTGTGTGAGATTTAACTAGGAACTTATCTAAGAAGAATAAATTTGAGCTGAAAAAGGAAGACAAGTACTCATCAGTAGATAATTTAGAGTATATGAAATACATAAAAATAAGAAAATAATTGAAAGATGGAGTGAACATTGTAGTAGTTGGAGTGTAATAGCATGAGGTCAATGGGTCAACAACTTCCATCGTTACCTTTTTGACAACTATGCGCTCTAAACCAAGTCGGTGATGGGTCCGACATACTACTAATTACGCCACGCCAAATAAATATTTTATTAGTACTTTACGACTATTTATGGTTTGCCTAGATGTTGAACGGTGACCGTGGATTCAATGTACAGAACTATCAGTAGTTTAAACCATTTTTTTTTTAACAGTTTACAGTTTGCTACAATTTTAATTTATTTTTAGATTGCAGTTAGTATGCAGCAATAAAAAAAAAAAAAAATTAATCTATAAATAGTTTTAACTGTCAGATCCGCTCTGCTGCCTTCAAAACCTTAGCATTCGTTGAAAACACTCAAAATAGTAAGTCTTGAGTAGTAGTGCTGGTTTTTGGATGCCGACTAAACTGATCTTGTAATTCCATTTTTTTAGTAGACGAATATTATACCACTGTACCACAGTTTTGTTATCCCCGATGATTAAGACTGGTTCGTTCATTCTTTGAACTAAAAACATTTTATATGAAGCTAAGCAAGACATAGATATTGAATAGACTGATTCAACGAGATTCTACGGTAGTGCACAGTGAAGTACTGAAGTTGTGCGACGATGACATTTTTGATGCGATTATAAACTTCATGATCCGATTATAATATTAATACTATATATTTGCAGTAACGAATACCACTAAAAAATTTTGAGTGTAACATTGTTTTTGTTTTAATCATTTTAAAATTTTTGATTTAAGGTTCAAATCTTAAAACTATCGGTAAAACTAGATCATTAAAACGAAATCTTGCGAATTTGTTAACACACGGAATATTAAGAAGTTCGAGATTTGGATTTATGAATATTGTTTTAGTTGTTTGGTATTTTTAATAATACTAAAAGAACTTATTATTTATTTAAATGCTTGTAGAAGATTAACATAAATATCATTATCTCTCATTCACGCTCGCAGAATATTATTGTTAACCAGCATTATTCGTTCTGTTTTACCTTTTGCATTATTATTTTTGTTGACCTCTTTTTACATTTTTATAGTGTTCTAAATTATTATTATTGGATCCTCCCGTGATTAATATGTTGACTAATCTCATAGAATAATGTAATGAATAGTTGAATTTAAATAGAATATTAAGCAAAAACACTCATTGCCTAGTCATATTCAACTACGAGTGCATAATGATGGGGCGAACCACAATCTTTTGACGCTAACAAACTATAACCTTCTTTTGGGGTCCTGATCCCCGACCTATAATTTCGGAATATATTTTAAAGAAAATCATCTAATTTCATTTCACTAAACCTCTTGAATATATAAGTGGTTATTTAACATTTCATGTTACTTATATTATTGCCATGGCCCATGCCCACAAAATTATAAGCAAATGAATTCTCAGTGTCTACTCTGTTTTGCAGGAGACATTTTAAAGATTTAATTTGATTGTGGATGTAATTTTCTTGTTAACTTATGAGTAAATTATATTGTCCCAATTTATAAGATGTTTTAAGGGTTTTTTTGTCAAAGAATTTGAAAAGCCTAATACTCTATCATTGGTCAAAAGCTTTTTTTTTTCTTTTAGATTCTGTTCAATGTACTTGTTTAATGATAATTTTTATGAAAAAAATTCCTCAATAAACATGTTTTTAGCTAAAAGTTTTCTACCAATAAAGTTATGCACATATGTTTCGAACGTTGTTTAGCATAAGAGTTGGTGAAATTTAATGTTACATTTTAGGCTAACCGTCTCATATATCACAATTTACATGATTCTGAGATATAACACCACATATTAACATGCATAAATGATTAAAACAAGGGTTAATTGGTCATATAACCTTTGACCTAGTGAAAGTTTAAAAATAGCATTCTATAAGAAAAATTAAGTAACAAACATTTTTTAGGGTTGGAAAATTCAAAAATATCCTCTGACAATTGGTAAAAAATAGATAGATCGGATTATTAAAAAAAATAACATGCATTATGTTAAAACAACACGTTGTCTGGAAAAAAACCTTTGAAATTTGAAAAAATATACGGTATTTTTTGCAAATAGCATGTTTTAAAAAATCAATACAGTTACATATTGAAAAATCGTGTTAGCTGATAACAAAGAAAATGTCCAACATATATCTGAAACATAAAAAAAAACGGAAATAACAATAGTTTTTGAAAATGATATGAAATATAACTAAATAACATGAAATATGACTAAGGATTCAAATATCATTTTATTTGACTTCCAGACAAATTACTGTAACTCATAATTATTTTGTTAATTAAATTTACTTGTTCGTCTTGTTGGGCTATTATCCTTAAAACAGAAAAAGTAATACGTTAAGTATACAATATGTTTATGTACAAGTTGAATGAAACGCCAAAAGGATAACAAATTGGAGAAAGCGGAAAGTTTTTAAAGTTGAACTAAAATTATTTGTCTAATACTACAATTTTATAGTTCTTTACCTAATTAAGTTCTAGAATTTGGCTATCTACCTAATAAAAAGATTTATGAATATCTAAAGATACGCAAAACATTTTAGTTGGCATTTTCAAGTCTTGATTTAGGTTACACAAACCATATATTTCCACATATTTAATAAAGTACTATTAATCTTCAAAAAATAAAAATAATAATAACGTATTATTATGTAATCACTAGTTTTGCAATCAATACACCTTAAAACAATATGTTGAAAAGAAAAAGGTCTTAAAACTTTATTATTTCTTCTTTTCTTATGTGAAAAATAGCTTTCCCATTTTTGTCTAAAATAAATATCATCATTTATATTATACGAATGCCATAGTATATATTCCTCTCATCTGCCTATTTGCTGACTTTTTTCCCTATTAACATAGTATGTAGCCTTATAATATTGAGTTTACCTTGACTTGATCGATAACTCCTTTATTATTTACTAAAAGTATACATGTGTTTTCTTCCCAAGAACATAGCTGAACTAATTTGGTTGAACTATTTAAAGCATGTTTATATGTTAAAAGGCTTAACTATTTCAAATAGGTTGGATCAATCTAATTTTAAATGATATGCGCTTTGACCGATCTAATCCAACAACTGAGAATTTTTAAAAACTGTAAATCGATCCATCGGTAGTTTTTTGTTTTCGGCCACATCCATAAACGCTATGATATTACTAATCACATAAGCGGGTAAATAAATTGTTAGTACAATCTATATACATATGGTGAAGATTATGGCCGAACCCAGTAATATTTAAGATGTATTATCTGACCCACCTAAATTTATAAATTAACTACTTTTAGTGTCTTTTTAATTTGATATAGTGAAAAAATTGGCAAATTTTAGTTCCATGCACCATTAAATTTGTGTTTAACCTTCCAAATGTCCCCGAAAATATATATATATATGCTTACTACCTAATATGATATCATTATAGATATATTTTACTAATTTTTTCTTTAAAAATATTTTCCCCCATCAAAATTATTTTTAGGTCAGCCACGGGTGAAGATAGGCGCACGTTTGGAGAAGTAGTTGAAACGACGGTTAAATACAACAAATATAATATAAGTCCAAGTAGTGGAGACTCGAGGTCGAGGAGTAGAAAGATAGCTTAGGAGTTGACAAAAAATGTGATCAAGTGACAGTCTACAAACGTTAGAGCCAAGGAAGTCCAATTAAGACAAGTTCGCAGACAACTAGAATCCAAGAGTTCAACAACTAATCGCTTTGGTTATTTAAATACTATGTGTTTTTCAAGTCGTCTCCAGTTTAAATGCGAAATAATGTTTCCAAAGTCAGTCGTCAGAACTGTGACTATTATCTTGCTTAACAAGAAACACAAGTTTTAGGATGAATTGAAAGTTTTCATAAAAAATGGTTTACACAAACATTTTTTTAATGAAATTAATTTAATATTCGTCAATATTCAATGACATATTGCCAGTATTTATATAACTCCATCGCAAACATCGATATTTAACAAAAGGAAAACAAAAATCTTCACCGGCCATTTTTTGGTAGTATTGCTTTTATCTTTCTTCTTGATAAGATTTGTTGGTATAGTATGATTTTGTCGTGATAATTAAATTCAAAGATAGTAAGAGTATTTACGAAGCGGAAATCAATCGCTGGGTCTTTAAAAGTCTTGGACGTTGGGAAGTGTTTGGCCGATTGAATCTCTGTAAGATAATCTTGAGTATTAACATGCCGGAATCATAATGGTCTGACCAGAATGTGTTTGGCAATCCTTGATTCATGACCGTGATTAGAGCCGAATATGCTAGAACTTGATCCACAAGAATTATTACATTATATAAAGACCAGTCTTGATAGAAGATGATGTGAATATATATCATAATTTAGCATGCACCACGTAGCATTATGTGCCTTAAACTCGTTTTAACATTTCTAAAAACAATATGTGACTTCTATAATCTATTATAGTATATTTGAAAACATTTTCCCAGCCAAAGTTAATAAACTCGGAATTTCAAAAATAAGTGTTTTAAAAAATTAAAAAAAAAAAAACTGTCAGAGAAATTGAATTCAAAGTCAATTGATGCAAGAAGAAGGGCGAAACCAATTAAATCCCGTGAAAACGGAGGAAAAAAAAAAACAGGACTTAATGTCTGAATTGACACGTGGACTAACCTTGTTTGTACACTCACACAATTAAAAATTTCTAACTGTGTCTATTATCCGAAAAATAATCATCTCCAAGTGTAAAGTAAATAAAAAAAAAAATCTAATTTCTTCTTCCTCTTCGCCTATAAATACAGTTCAATTCTCTCATCTCTTACACCACAAAACATAAACTTCACTACCCCAAAAAAAAAAGGAAAAACGAGAGAAAGACAACAAAAAAAAAAGAAGAAAAAGGAAAAACAAACAAATTTTCTTTTCTTTTTAAAACTTTGTCTATTCGTGTTTTTTTTATAATATAAAATGGTAGAAAAAACAACAAAAGATACGGCGGCGTTAGAGACACAATCGCCGGAAGATTTCGATCAACCATCACCACTACGAAAAATCATCTCCGTCGCTTCAATCGCCGCCGGTGTACAGTTCGGTTGGGCTCTACAGCTCTCTCTACTTACTCCTTACGTTCAGCTTCTTGGAATCCCTCACAAATGGTCATCTCTCATCTGGCTCTGTGGTCCTGTCTCCGGTATGATTGTTCAACCAATCGTTGGTTACCACAGTGACCGTTGCACTTCAAGATTCGGTCGCCGTCGTCCTTTCATCGCCGCCGGAGCCATACTCGTCGCCGTAGCCGTTTTCCTTATCGGATACGCCGCGGATCTTGGTCATAGCATGGGAGATAAGATCGATCAAAAGATAAAAGTTCGAGCCATTGGGATCTTCGCTCTCGGGTTTTGGATTCTTGACGTGGCTAACAATACTCTACAAGGACCTTGTCGTGCTTTCCTCGCCGATTTAGCCGCCGGTGATGCTAAAAGAACGAGAGTCGCAAACTCTTTCTTCTCTTTCTTTATGGCGATTGGTAACGTTTTGGGTTACGCGGCTGGTTCTTACACTAACCTACACAAAATGTTTCCATTCACAATAACAAAAGCTTGCGATATCTATTGCGCAAATCTCAAGACATGTTTCTTCTTATCCATAACTCTTCTCCTTATCGTCACCGTTATATCTCTATGGTACGTTAAAGATAAACAATGGTCTCCGCCAATAAACGAAAACGACGACGAGAAGAGATCAAGTGTTCCTCTCTTTGGAGAAATCTTTGGAGCTTTTAGAGTCATGAAACGTCCGATGTGGATGCTTCTTATAGTCACGGCTTTGAATTGGATCGCTTGGTTTCCATTTCTTTTGTTTGATACTGATTGGATGGGTCGTGAAGTGTACGGTGGAAACTCAGATGCAAAGTCTCCACCGATAGCGAAGAAACTTTATAGTCAAGGAGTTCAAGCTGGTGCAATGGGATTGATGTTTAATTCTATAGTTCTTGGTTTTATGTCACTTGGTGTTGAATGGATTGGGAGGAAAATGGGAGGAGCTAAACGGCTTTGGGGAATTGTTAATTTCATCCTCGCCGCTGGTTTAGCCATGACAGTTCTTGTTACTAAATTGGCTGAAGATCACCGGAGAACCGCCGGTGAATTTGCCGGACCAAGCTCTAGTATTAAAGCTGGAGCTTTAAGTCTCTTTGCTGTTCTTGGTGTCCCATTAGCTGTAAGTAGTACACTTTTGTTTTGTCTTTTTTTTTTTTTTTTTAATTATTGCTTAAATTAACATTAATTGATTTTATTTATGTTATTATTATTATAGATTACTTTCAGTACTCCGTTTGCATTAGCCTCCATATTTTCAAGCAACTCCGGTGCCGGCCAAGGTAAATATTTTTTTGTTTTACTTTAGTTAATTTAAGTTGTAAATCTACTGTTATGGTTCTGAACAAATTATAACACAATTATTTTGATTTTACAGGACTTTCTTTAGGAGTTTTAAATTTGGCGATTGTGATACCACAAATGATAGTATCACTTGGAGGTGGACCATTCGACGCACTTTTCGGCGGTGGAAACTTACCGGCATTTATTGTCGGAGCAATTGCGGCGGCGATTAGTGGAGTATTAGCGTTAACTGTTTTACCTTCACCGCCACCGGACGCACCAGCTTTGAAGTCAGGGGCCATGGGATTCCACTAGTTTACTATGTTTTTTTTTTTTTATAAATGAAACTCATCATCAAATACAGTATTATTGTGCAACACTGCAAAAACCCACACAGAAAAGAGAGATGGATAAAGTGATAAAATCTAATAAGCCTTGGGTCGTCTGTATTTCACCCTTCATTTAGTTTTTTTTTTTTTTTTTTTTTTCTTACTTTTGTTACTGATTTTAAGTTGGAATAGAATTTGTTTTTATTTTGTGTGGCCGTCGATAAGTATTGTATGTGTGACTACAGTTTTTAGTATTATTTTGCTTTGGTAAAAAGAAAATTCCAACAAGAGAAAATAATCCCAAACAACAAAATCTGATAGTAATTTATGGCGACTCTTTTGTACATGGGAACGAGTTGAATAATTATTAGAATCTATAATGATTTAGGTAATTAAATTACTTTATTTGTGGTGGAAAAATTAATTAATTTGATTAATAAATTTTAAAAATACCAAGTATTGACCTATAAGATATTAGTATTTAGTATATTAGTAAAATTCTTCTCGTGTAATTAAATAGACCAAGTATTGATTGACCTATAAGATATTAAATTATGTAATATTAATTAAGAAACCTAAAATATTTTTATAAAGAACTAATATACATAATCAACTTTTTTTGTCAACAACCTGCATTATGTAGGGGTTGAAAAACAAATTTCTGCATATTTGTATTTATAAGATTTTGCATAATTTTTAAAAAATTTCCAATAGTTACCTTAAACGTAAGAAATATTCATACTGCTTAATGATGACTGATGGATGAGTTAGAGCACTAGTTTACTTGTCAATTTTATACAATTTGGACTCAATTGTCACGACTTTGTCAATAGGTAAATAAGTAGAGGTCAAGACACATCAAAATTACATAGACTGTCTATGTGCAAACTGCAAACGATCAAAACAAGACCGACACACATATAAATAAAAGCCTTTGGGCCAAAACAAAATTTGGATACATCAAAATAGTCAAATTTCAATTATTAGACAAGTTTGAGGACTGTTTTGGGCCTGAATTGAAATTCTTTATTACAGTTTAAGAAATATGATCCGAGTCTTTGTTCATCGCTTTGGAAAGGTAATAAATCACTCGTTAGAAAAAATAAACATAGTCTTCTTTTCTTTTCTTTTGACTTCTATATAAAACATCTTCTTTACTTTGTAATAAACGGATTAAATATAACTGTGTTTGACCAAACCAAAATGTATTAATGTGTTACTCACTTACCAAACTCGTCTTTCAAGAGAAGAAAATTTACTGTACTTTCTAAACTGTGTGTTTCTGAATTCTGATCTTATCTGAAAGTAATCATATCCAACTGTAAAATAAATAAAAAACCATAAATTATGATGACTAAATAAATAAATAAACCATATTTCCTTTTCCTCCTCGCTTATAAATACAACTCCATCCTCTCATCTCCACATTACAAAACAAAAATCTCACTTAGACAACAAAAATTAAATAAACAAATCTGCTTTTTCTTTTTCTTTTTTTTTCCTCTAATTAAAATTTCAAGATATTGTCTATTCGTGAGTGTTTTTGTTTATTTTCCAACAATGGGAGCCTTCGAAAGAGAAAATCTCACTTACAATCCCTTAGAGATACAAACACCACCGGAAGATGTCATCAAACCATCTCCCCTTCGTAAAATCATCTCCGTCGCTTCAATCGCCGCCGGTGTACAATTCGGATGGGCCTTACAGCTCTCTCTTCTGACTCCGTACGTTCAACTCCTCGGAATCCCTCACAAATGGTCAGCTCTCATGTGGCTTTGTGGTCCAATCTCCGGCATGCTTGTTCAACCAATCGTCGGTTACCACAGTGACCGATTAACATGGAAACTCGGTCGCCGTCGTCCTTTCATCGCCGCAGGAGCCATACTCGTTTCCCTCGCCGTTTTCCTTATAGGTTACGCGGCGGATCTTGGCCATAGCATGGGAGACAAACTCGAGGACAAGATAAAAGTTCGAGCCGTTTGGGTCTTCGTTTTAGGGTTTTGGATCCTTGACGTGGCGAACAATACTTTACAAGGACCTTTACGTGCTTTCCTCGCTGATTTATCCGCTGGAGACGCTAAGAAAACGCGAATCGCATACGCGTTTTACTCTTTTTTTATGGCGTTTGGACAAGTTTTGGGATACGCGGCTGGATCTTACAACAACATTCATAAAATCTTCCCTTTCGCTATGACCAAAGCTTGTGATCTCACTTGTGCAAATCTCAAAAGCTGTTTCTTCATTTCCATCACTCTTCTCGCAATCGTCACCGTTATATCTCTCTTGTACGTTAAAGAGAAACAATGGTCTCCCCCGCCACAAGGAATCTCCAACGAGGAGAAAACGTATCGAGTTCCTTACTTTGGTGAAATCCTTGGAGCTTTTAAAGTCATGGAACGTCCTATGTGGATGCTTCTTATAGTCACGGCTATAAATTGGGTTGCTTGGTTTCCATTTTTTTTGTATGAAACTGATTGGTTTGGTCGTGAAGTGTACGGTGGAGATTCAAGTGGAACTGATCAGTCGAAGAAACTTTACAACAAAGGAGTTCAAGTTGGTACATTGGGATTAATGTTTCATTCAATAGTTCTTGGTGTTATGTCACTTAGTGTTGAATGGATTGGGAGGAAATTAGGAGGAGCTAAACGACTTTGGGGAATTGTTAATTTCATACTTGCCATTGTTTTTGGCATGATGATTCTCATTACTAAATTGGCCGAAGATCACCGGAAAACCGCCGGTGCTTTTGCCGGACCGACAAAGAGTATTAGAGATGGAGCCATAAGTCTCTTTGCTGTTCTTGGTATCCCATTAGCTGTAAGTATGGTTTTGTTTTGTCTTTAATTTTGTTTAAGATAATACTAATCTATTTGTTTTATGTAATTTTTGTAGATTACTTTCAGTACTCCGTTTGCATTAGCGTCCATATTTTCAAGTAGCTCCGGTGCCGGCCAAGGTAGGTTTTTTTTTTTTTTGGTATTAATTAAAGGTTACAAATCTATTGGTCTGATTTTGTTGAATAAGCATTAATGATTTCAAAGTTTGAATTGAATAATTAAATTGGTAGATTTCATTTCCAATTTTAGTCATTGGACTAACATAGGCCAATCAAAAGCAAACTTTCCTCTGTTGCAAAAAATACAAAAGGGAATCAAATTCCCTTTGAAACTTGTTTTTTCTTCTTAAAATATTTTCTTCTTATATGGATAATATCTACAAGTTTATCCATAGGCTTTTAAGACGTAGAGATTTATTAACTTAATTGTAAATGTAATCCGTTCACACCTTGGAATTATCCATGGGTTTCATTTCACCCAACGTACCATAAATGTTTTGAAACGAAATAAGTTTCTTTTCTTTGTAACATAAATATTTAAATTTGTAATTAAAACAAGTGTGCCTTTTTGTTTTTGTTGTTGTTGTTATAGGACTCACTATAGGAGTTTTAAATTTGGCGATTGTGATACCACAAATGATTGTATCAGCTGGAATTGGACCTTTCGACGCACTCTTCGGTAGTGGAAACAATCCAGGGTTTGTGGTCGCAGCCGTTGCGGCGGCTCTTAGTGGAGTATTAACCTTAACCATCTTACCTTCACCGCCACCGGACGCTGCCATGACTACAGGAGCCATGGGATTCCATTAGTTTTGTTTCTTATAAAATAAAAAAAAAAAAAGAAAAAAATGACTCATAATCAATTAATAAACCTTGGGTGATTGTATTTTTTGTTTTTTTTTACTTTGTTTTGTTTTAGCTGTCAATAATATTGTATTTTGTAATGTTAAGTAATGGTATTTTTTACATGGGGAAAATGTTGAATTATTTTTACGATCTAGGAATGTAGAATGATTTCGGTGATTTAATTTTTAAAATCAACCATTTAGTACAAAGTAATGAAATTGATTATTTTTGTTTATGTAATCAGAATAACACTTATTAATATATTATCAGAACTAGTTATATAAATACAGCTAGCCAATAAAAAATTCAAAATATGTAATATTATCAAGTAATGAACTTTACATAATAAAATATTAAAAATATGTAATATTAAGTAATGACCTTTACATATTCTTTTAAAAAACTAATCTAATCAACATTAAAATTTTGTTTTTTTATGTTCATAAATAAACATTTACCAAATATAACGATGAAAACAAAAAGACCTATTTTCGTCTTTTCCTTAAGCTACATGTTCTAAAAACTCGGCCAAACTCACATAAACTAATTTCGAGTCTCGACCTAAAATTTATATTGAAGTACTTCTACTATAAGAAGTTGAAATTGTAAAATTGTAATATTAAACTGAAAAGCAAAAGAAAACACACACAGCTAAAACCTACACCAGTTTTCATCGATAGTCCCGAAGCTGCATAATTTGGTTTACCTCTTAAACTAGCTACACAAACTAACAACATAATCTCACCAAACTATTATAATTCAATGTAAAACTTGTGTCGTTGGACGGTGCTGCATACCAAATTAAACTAAACTACACTTATAAGATATGGACGGTGATGCATACCAAACTAAACTAAAATTACACCTATAAAAAGAATATGGATCTTATTGAACCCAATCGTTTTCTTTAACCTTTTTTGGTTAAACCAATTTTTTACTCTTTAATGAAGGATTATATTTATAATCTGTTTTTGAAATCAGTTTTTTTCCCCCTTCTAATGCTAATATAAGTAATTATTATACTTGAATTATAATTGGTTCATACATTTTAATTGATATATATGAGTTGTAAAATCTTCACTGATTTTCAAATTAGACATATAAATTTTGAAATAACATGCTTTACCCCATGAATTTGAGTCTTTGTATTTTTCACTTCTAAATCCACTAAAATTCACTATAAATTTAAAAATCCAAAAGTAAATCATTAAATGGATAACATAATATTTCAACTAGTATTTAGAAGTTCTTAAACCAGTAACATATGATTTTGATGATAAGAATTTTAAAACCAATGATTCAACAAGATATGATTTTACTTGGATTTTCAAATCCATGAACCACTAGAACCTGTAACTTATAGTAAAAAAAATGTACTTGCCAATTAATAGTTAGGATTGAAGGAATGATTCTACTTTTAACTGTTTTGCTAGACCCTGCAAACAAGTTTATGAATTTGTGTTAAATTGCATGAGCCGTAGTCCAAACAGGATATGTAATTATATTAACTAAAACGTCCAAACACTAAGTATGGGCCGGGTCCTTAATTGAAATCGCTAGATTCTTGCACCAGTTTGTGGAGTAGAAAAGACCCTTTACCAGCTAATAATATACGTAAATCGGTAAATGATAATGGATCTTATGGGCTCTGCTTTTTTTCTTGATATATACAAATTAAAACCTTTTAAAAAGCTCTCTTCAGTCTTACTCGCCATTTTCTTGTGTTTAGGTCCAGAAAAAAAAAGTAACCTCCTGGCCCGTTACACTCATCCATCACCATGCGTCACACATTCATGAATCATTTTAGTTTTACTAACCAAAGATAAGCAGCACCTATAAGAATTTTTTTTTTTTTTTTGTTAAATTTTGTTTTGTAAATAAATAGATTTTTGCACCAAATAAAACTAGTTCCTAAAATAAATCATTTTGAAAATTGAACTCTTCAGTTAGCTTTATATTATTATCTTTTGTTAGTGGAATGAATCAATCCAAAGTAAATTAAGAATATATTTAGGTAGCTAGCCTTAAAGAAACAAAAATTTGGTTTAAAAATAAAAGAAAAAATTACATTTAAACCTCTATAAATTAATAATTTCAGAACTGAAGTATTTTATTAATTTATAGAGAATATTAATTTATCGATAAATTAATAATTTATAGATATATTTGCATAATTTTTTAAAAAAAATCTATTTAAACTAAAAAATATGTGACTGTATTGTGGTATCTTTAGATGCAATTACATATTAAGAAACCATCATCACATCTAAAATGCTTCATAATTTTTGGATGCAATTTTAAAATATAATAAACAGTTTTGATGCATTAAGAAAAAAAAAGTTATATGTGAATTTCAACAAAAATTAAAACAAACAACATTAGTTTCATATCTCACTAAATTATATTAATTATATTAATTAATTTTATATAATTGTTAATTCATGATATTGATAAGATTATATATTTACATAAGAATTTTTAAAAAAATATTATTTTATTATTTCATATTAATCCAATCCAATTGAAAGAAATTTATTAATTTATTCAGGATATATTGTATGATTATTTTGTGGCCATTTTATACATAATATTGTTAGTAGTAAAAAGAATGGTGGCGCCGGAAAGTGACGGTAGTAGGGTCAGTCATTAACACTCCAAGGCGTTTCTTTTTTGGGTCCTAAAGCTTTCCTCAATCCTCACCTTCACTACATCTTCCCGATTTCAAATCTTGGAATTCTACGTTCAACCAATCTCTGATTCGATTTCGTTGTGTAGAAGCAGCAATTAGTTCAGGGGAGAAGCGATTTCTGTTTAATTTCTGATTCGATTTCTACATCTCAAGTCCCCGATCTGGCGTATTTAGGGTTTGAAGTTTAAGAGAAAGAAGAAAAGAAGATTCGAATGGCAGAATCAGGTGGAGGAGGAGGAGGAGGAGGCTGGAGAGATTCATATAAAGGGATGTCGTCTGATAACATCAAGGGTTTGGTGTTAGCTTTGTCTTCTAGTTTATTCATTGGAGCTAGCTTCATCGTTAAGAAGAAAGGTCTTAAGAAAGCTGGGAGTACTGGGACTAGGGCTGGTATATAAATCTCTCTTTCTGAAATCGGATTTAGCTTCTGTAATGTGGTTTTAAGGGTTTCAATTTTGGTGCTGGAATTGTCGATTTTAGAGTGTGTAGAATTGTGTTCAACTTCACTAAGCAGCTTAATATCTCTGATAGGTTTTGGATCTCTATTATTGTAATTGAACTTTTCAAGATTCAATTAGGTATTCAGATGTTGTGATAAGATTGGAGATTTGTTTCTTTCCTTTGTTGAATTTCACTTAATAAACTCAATCTGATACTTGTAGGTGTTGGTGGTTATTCTTATCTTTACGAGCCTCTTTGGTGGATCGGTATGACAACAAGTGAGTCTTGTTCCTTGGCGTTGGCTTTTTTCAATCTTCTTCTTATTGTTGGTTTATATGTTTGCTCATTGGTTTCTGCTACTTCCAGTGTTACTTGGTGAGATTGCCAATTTTGCTGCTTATGCATTTGCGCCGGCTATTCTTGTTACTCCTCTTGGTGCTGTCAGTATCATCATCAGGTAAGATAGCAGTACTCATGTCTGACTCTTCTTTGAGGTTTTCTGTATATGCTATTAAACCGGTGTTTTTCCTTCCTTTCTTTTACACTTTGTTCTGTGAATCTCAGTGCTGTCTTAGCTCATATTATATTACGGGAGAAACTTCACATCTTTGGAATTCTTGGCTGTGCTTTATGCGTTGTTGGTTCTACGACAATTGTTCTACATGCCCCTCAAGAACGTCAAATTGAATCTGTGATTGAAGTTTGGAATCTTGCTACAGAACCAGGTATGTTACTTGATGGGACTGTGATATGGGAGATAGTCATTTGAACCATCTCACTGATTCGTTTTCCCCCTTCCATTGAATTTTCTAACTTCATCTAGTTTTTTGCAGCATTCATGTTTTATGCGAGTCTGGTAATTGGGGCTGCTGTATTCCTCGTTATCCGTTTTGTGCCCCAATATGGGCAGACAAACGTAATGGTTTATATTGGCATTTGTTCGCTTGTGGGATCATTATCGGTATGTAGTTTTTCGACATTTCCAGTTTGTAGTCCTTTTTTAACCAGATCCACTTATCTGAGAATGATATTGTCAAAACTATGAACAGGTAATGAGTGTAAAAGCACTTGGAATAGCACTGAAGCTGACATTTTCAGGAACTAATCAGTTATTTTATCCTCAAACATGGATATTCACCTTGGTTGTACTTACATGTGTGATAACCCAATTGAACTACTTAAACAAGGTAAGTATTAGCTAAAGGTTCTTCAGATTATAGATTTGTAGGATTTATGGGTGATTAGATTTCTATATTGGCTACTAAAGAATTACATTTTGTGTTATTGCTTCTTACTTGCAGGCTCTTGATACATTCAATACAGCTATAGTATCTCCTATATACTACGTGATGTTCACATCTCTAACTATTTTGGCCAGTGTCATCATGTTTAAGGTAGCATTTTCTCCCACAAAATGTATTTATGGGTGTACAGTTGTACTAGGGTGTTCCTTCATTACAGTTGTACTAGGGTGTTCCTTCGTTACATGAATCAAATCACTGTGTTTATTATGGACAGGATTGGGATCGGCAAAATGGTACTCAAATTGTCACAGAAATGTGTGGATTTGTTACAATTCTTTCAGGCACTTTTCTTCTCCATAGAACAAAGGACATGGTCGAAGGTGCATTCCTCAATTTCATTTATGGCACTTCTGATGCATCTTTGCTCTTTTTTTCTTCCATCTTGAAAGACATGTTTTTCTGACTGGCAAAAGCTCGAGTGTTTTTGCATTCAATGAGGAAAAAGTGGTATGCGGATCTGAAAAGAAATCTCAAGATCTTCTATAGAATTTCGTGAACATAGTTATTTGTGATTGAAAACAGGATTAGCATCTGTTGTATCCATACAATTTTAACACCAAGTCTCTGTATCCCTCTGGAGTTTCTGAGAGTTTTCAATTGACTGTTATTTGCTACGTTATTGCAGGTTCATCGGTAATATTACCATTGCGTCTAAGCAAGCATAGTAATGAAGAAGAAGGCATTCCACTTAGACGCCAAGAATCTCTCCGGTCACCTTAAAAGCTTTTCCGCTTTGTTTTCTGGTCCACTGCGATAACTGCAAGCCAGAGAATCAACCTTTTTCCCATTATCTCGACCTACTATGAGCATGGACCATGGTTTTGTCTAACAATTACATATGGTTCAAGAAGACAGAGGAAAGAAAGAGGAGCAACAAGGACGAGATCATCATCTTCTCCAATGTCAGTAAATATGCTCTGAATTCAAGTACACAACATTAGCACATACCCACGCCTAAACCCTTTTGTGACCTTTAAAATTTTATGAACACAGAGATGGGTTTTACTTAAAATTGATCTTACAAGCATATGACTAAAGATTTTAATTCAAGTTTTGCATATTTTTTATTTATTTTCTCCGTCCGTTGGTTTAAACCCTGTGAATTTTTTTTTTTTTAAATGAAGACTTTGAAAGCCAAAACACACTTCTTAAAGTCAATTGTTAGAGAAATAGACTTTAGATGAGGTGGAGTTTATAAGATTGAATCATTGATGATAATAGATAGAGACAACGTTTTATGTTCATCTTTCCTCAATCAATCACTCCATCGGTAGATGAGATGTCAAATTGAAACTGCCTTCTGTCACTTTCATATCTTATTCCTAATCACCTATCTAATTTACTTAAAACTATATAATAGCATAAACTCTTAACTTAAATAGTATCAACTTTCGCATTTATGTAAATGTAATAACTGTTGTTCTCTTTACAAAACTAACTTTGAATAACGGATGATATGGTAAAAAAATTGATCTAGTTAATCTGTGATTAGCATTACACAAATAGAGGAATACGTGTATTACTATTACCAATAAGGATTATAAAGTCTAAAATTACCTAAAAAGGAAATTACAGTTTGACTAATTGAGAAATAAAATCTCTAAAAATATCATAGCTTCAGGAAAAAGAACCCAGAAGAGACAAAATTTTAATTTGTTACCAAAATAAAGATGAATATTCAACACATCTAACCATAATCATTTAGAGAATTTTTTTCGAATACACTGCAACACCTAAAAATCCTCGGAAAAAAAGAAAGAACTTGTTGTAGCAGTTGAAGCAGAACAAAAAACAGAGTAACGAATCCAACATCATCAACAAAACACAAACTGTGTGTCTCTTTGGTCTTCTTCTCTTCTTCTTTATAATAATTTTTTAATTTCTTGATCTCAGAAAAAAAATGGCTATGAACAGTGTATCATCTGAAGAATTTAGCTTCCCATCGCTCGCTTCTCATGATTCTTCTCACCATTCCGGCATCGATTCACCTCCACTATGGAAACACTCACCGGAGAATCTTCGCCGGAAAGATTACAACTTTGGTTTCGGGAGATTAATCATCGGTAAAGAAGATGTTCACGATCAGACTAAGAGCTTCTCGTACGTGGAGATGAGAAGCCGTTGGAGCGACGATAGAGCAGAGGAGACAATGGATATGTTGTGGGAAGATCTTAACGAAGAACTTCAGCCTAGAAGCCAGAGTCTGAGGATTGAAAACTCCGGCGACGGTGGAGAGAAGAAACAGTCTTTGTTTTCCGATGAGAAGATCCCCGTCGTGGCCGTGGGGTGTGGGATGAAGTTAACGAAGAAACCGGCGAAGAAGAAGAAGAGTCCGAACGTGTTCGTGTTGATGAGGGTTTTGAAGAAGGTTCTTGTTTTGCGAAGTTTGTCTCAGAGATCGCCGGCGAAAACTCATCCACGCCCACGGTGATGTCAGTCACCGTAATAAAACTTAGTGATTTTTTTTGGGGGGGGGGGGTTCTGTAGAATTCATAAGTTATGGGGCTTTTTCTGAAAAAGTTATCTGTAGTTTGGGTGGTTCGTAACAATTAATTTTAGGGACCTAAAATTTTTAAGAACATACGTTTGAATTTTGGAGTCTTTTTTGGTGGTTCATAGTCTTTGCTTCTTCTGCGTGGGGTTTGGTTTGAATGTAATGAATTTATAAGATGAAAATGAAAGATAGCAAAAGTAAGAGGGTGAGATAGTTAAGCCCGGATATTTATTACGAAAGTAAAAAGTATGCATAGAAATGAAAAGTTTGTAACTTATCATTTTACCGCCAGAGAATTTTGAAGTTATATTTGAAACATTCCATTTCTGTTTGTTACTTAGATATACTTTTTTGGGTGGATTTGATAGATCACTTTTTAATGTCTGCTCGGAAAGATTTGTACCCTCTAAAAATATGGGCGGTCCTATGAATACGAAGGTTATTTATTTAATGCAAAAATAAAATAAAATGAGACTTTAATCATACTAAAAAATAAAAATAAAAATTTGGGGTCCATTTTATAAAATGAGTTTATCGGTTTATTTAATACTACTTTATTCTGAATCTAAAAGGTTTTCAAAATTGTCCAAATATTTTGTAGCCTTCTACACTTAAAAAAAATTGTAGCTTTGGACGCTACCCACATGGTTCATGCCAAATTTTGGACACACTACCCACATGGTTCATGCCAAGAACCGCTCTGCCTAAAATACTTTTACAATTAGTTTTCTCGTAAAGTCAACAATTGTAGAGTTTTATTTTGGTTTCTAATCATAGAGTTTTAAGAAATCATATTTAAATTATAATAATTATACCAAATTAACTACAACAAAACAAAAAAGTTTGATATCCGATCTGGTCCAATTTCATCAGAATCAAGCCAATTTTTCGTAGGTATGAAAATAAAAATCAGGCTACATAAAAAGATTTTTTTATTTTATTTTATAAAAATCTTTAAAATCCCACCATGATTCCATAAATCATATTCAAGAATCAAAAACTGATTTAGGTGTCTCCGGAATCTTCGGGAAATCGGAAGAGAAATTAGGTGACAATTCATATGGAACAAAACTTTGTTGACTTTATTGATTACTACTTGAGAAGAAGACTTGCACAAGTTGTAATATTTTCTTCAAGTCAAGAAATCAAACCGACCGACCCGATTCTTCCGAGCCGGGTTACGGATTCAATTTCGGGTTACCCCTAAATTGGTAGTGACATTCTCAGTAGACTCATAAGATTAAGAATTGAAAAAAAAATAAAAAAAAAATCCCACCTTTGCCAATCAAATCGCAAGTGGGTCATAGAATCCGATCTCGGTGTCTCTACCAACCCCTCTTCTGATCCGCTTAGGGTTTCCTCATTGAAGCTATTTCATATTTGCGCTCACGTTCTCATAACTTTCAGGTACATTCCTCAGATTCCATCTTTACTCTTTTGCATCAGTTGTTTCCTATTTAACTGATTCCGTCTTTCATATGCGAAGATGGGTGTGATCAATCTTCAAGGCACTTCATCGTTTTCAATTCATTCTTCAGAGTCATCCCTTCTAAAGTCTCGATTTTTGAAGAAACCCTTGTGCTCATTTCGGAATAGGGTTTATTGTGTTCAGTCTTCAAGTTCAGCTATAGACGAATCCAAGAACATTGCCATGGCAGGAGACTCTTTTATCCGTCCACATTTGAGACAATTAGCTGCTTATCAACCAATTTTACCCTTTGAGGTATGACTTCAAAAGCTTCCCTTAATTTTTGCTTTTGTTATGTCACTGTTGCTCTGAGTGTTGAGTTTTTGTAATTTAGGTGTTGTCTGCTCAATTAGGAAGAAAGCCTGAGGATATTGTCAAGTTAGATGCTAATGAGAACCCTTATGGTCCTCCTCCAGAGGCAAGTTTTAATCTTTATCTCAATCACACACGTATGTTGATGATTCTTGAATCTTTAGTCGTCCTTGCTAACTTCAGGTTTCAGATGTTCTGTGTAGGTTTTTGAAGCTCTAGGTAATATGAAATTCCCTTATGTCTATCCTGATCCACAAAGTCGTAGACTTCGTGATGCACTTGCTGAAGACTCTGGTCTTGAGTCTGAATACATTCTTGTTGGCTGTGGTGCTGATGAGCTTATCGATTTGATCATGAGGTTTGGCTTTGGAAAGATTTGACAGTAAAATTGAGTTTCTTCTTCTTCGCCAAAAAATGCATTTCTTGACTTAACTTTGTGGTGCAGATGTGTGTTGGATCCTGGGGAGAAGATCATAGACTGTCCTCCGACTTTCTCTATGTATGTGTTTGATGCTGCTGTGAATGATGCAGGTGTCATTAAAGGTGAAAAGATTTGTGAATTATACTGTTCGATTTTTCTTGTCTCTCGCTCTGTATATGTAGTCTTTGAACACGTTAGTGTTTGTTTGCTTCACAGTTCCAAGGAACCCTGATTTCAGCTTGAACGTGGACCGTATCGCTGAAGTTGTAGAACTAGAGAAACCCAAATGCATATTCCTAACTTCTCCTAATAATCCAGATGGGAGGTAAAAACACCAAACTAAACACAAAGGAAAATGTTAGTTATGTTTAGTCCATGATTAATCCGAGTTTCGTTTTGTTACAGTATCATCAGCAAGGAGGATCTGTTGAAGATTCTAGCAATGCCAATACTCGTTGTTCTGGATGAAGCTTACATCGAGTTCTCAGGACTTGAATCAAAGATGAAATGGGTGAAGAAGTACGACAACCTAATCGTTCTCCGCACATTTAGCAAACGAGCTGGTAAAAGAATCGGGTTTATCACTATATAATCTAAACAATACATATAAAAAGCCTGTATCTAAGCGGTTCTTATGACATTTTCAGGCTTAGCCGGGCTTAGAGTTGGATATGGAGCGTTTCCATTGAGCATAATCGAGTACATGTGGAGAGCGAAACAACCATACAATGTCTCTGTTGCAGGAGAAGTAGCTGCTTTAGCAGCACTATCAAACGGGAAATACTTAGAAGATGTGAGAGACGCGTTGGTACGGGAAAGAGATAGACTTTTCGGGCTTTTGAAAGAAGTTCCTTTCTTGAATCCGTATCCGAGCCATTCGAATTTCATTCTATGTGAGGTTACATCTGGAATGGATGCAAAGAAGCTGAAAGAGGATTTGGCAAAAATGGGTGTGATGGTTCGTCATTACAACAGTCAAGAGCTTAAAGGTTATGTCAGAGTTTCTGCTGGAAAGCCTGAACACACTGATGTTCTCATGGATTGTCTTAAGCGATTTTATTGACTTCTCAATCAATTGTTTGGAATTCTTGAAACAAAAACAATAAAAATTGTGCACTTGTTGGAATGTGGTTTGATAAAGGGCAAAGCCCAAATGTAAAACTTGTTTATTGAGCTCATTGAAAATGATTTTTTTTTAAATTTCAGTATATGGGATTAGAGTGACTTAATTAGTAATTAGGCCACTGTGCTATGATCGCCTTGCGATGAGATTCAAGAAACGGTTTCTTTGTTGTAGTCAAAGGTCAGAATCATGAGTTGAGAAATATAAGTTGTTTTGGTTAAAACGTTTCGACATGACTTCTGTGTTTGGGACAAGTCTTCACTATTGGTGAATGCAGGGGCTAAAGATCCGACCCCTGCAATAGTGTCGAAGCTACGGATCCAAGAACTCAAATATAGGGAAAATCCGAAAATGTTTCACAGGATTTTTCGAATTTTGGTCTAGCTGTTCTACAGAGCAGTTAAGAGTGGTTCACGATCGTGGCAAATAGTTTTCTTCTTGAAGTTCACATGACTGAAATACTCTCGAAATATTACAACTATGACATTTTTAGGATAAACACTTTTTTTTTTATAAACAGTTAGAATTTTTTTTGTGAATATTCTTGAATATCCTTCAACCAAATATTTTTAACATTTTAAAATCATAAATATTCTTTAATTAGTTTTTGCTCTCCTTTTTAAAGATTAATTTAATAGCATTTATATGTTCTGTTTTGTTCTGTTCTTTTTCATATTGGTTTTCATTTAAAGTGTGAATCGAAAGTAGAAAACTAGGAAAGTTAAAAGTAAGTAATGAAAAGACGATTATCTTTTATTATTATTATAGAACTGTTTGTTACTACTAAAATTAATGGAAAAAAATGAATTGAAATTTGATTTTAAAATTTGTTTCTAAATCCCAAAAAGTATTTCAATAATTATATTATAAACTCAAATTGTAGACATGTCTCAATTTTAAGTCAGTAGTCTAAACAAATTAGTAAAACTGAATTTTTCTTTCAGTATTTTCCTTGTGATAATTTTTTTTATCTTAAATCTATCACATGTTATTCTTTATACTTTTTAGAAATTTTTGTTCGTGCGTAGTACCTAATTCTTTGTTATGCCAAAAAGAAAAAAGAAAAAACAGAAATAGCTGGAAAAGTGCCTTACAATTAGCTAGTGCCTTAAACTAGTTAAAAAGTATTTTGTGTAATAAAACAAAATTTTGTCCCTTGTCCAAGAAAAGGCATCAAACCATTTTCAAATTAAAAGTAGTACTTAATTTTAAAAAAGTTTCTAATTTTTTAAATAATTAAGCTGTACAAAAACCTAAAAGAAAGACAAAAAGAAAACTAAAATTAAATGTAAGAAAAGAAGAATAAGTATGAGAGAAGCAATGGGATCAAAGAGACAACTTGGGGTGTGGGCCGACATAGCATCATCAGCCTCTCTGTTCCATTCAAAACCTCTAGAAGTTTTTGCTTCTCTCATCATTACATTTTTTTAGTTTCCTCATTTGATTAATCCATTTCAATTTTTTGGTTTCTGGATAATTGTTTGTTAATTCTTGAATTTCACTTATCAACCCATTGAAATATTCGTTTATGGGTCCCAAATTATATTATTTGTAATCAATACCTGAGGCATAAATATCATACTAGACATTATATTGTATAAATCTTTCTTTTTTAACTAGAATGTTCTAAGCTGAAATCTGTAATCTCCCAAGATCCAAAACCACAGCATTTAATATTATTTTTGTTTTAAACGTCACTCGATCTCTAAATTGTGTCTGAGATCTTTACCAGCTGAGTTAATGTCATTTGGTATTTGTATAGATCTTTTTGTCTCAAACGAAATTGTAACTATTAATTAAGTTTTACAAAAAATAACTAAAGCTAAAATTCAGCTAGCTTCTGAATATAAAGTATATGTTGTAAAATGTGAATTTATATAATACATAAAAATATTTTAATGCAGGGCTTGTACGGTACACGCAGAAATGATACAAGGGGATATAAAGAGAAAAAGGATGTTTAGAAGATCTCACTCCGTTTTTATGTTGTCGTTGATTTTACTCATAAAATGATACAAAAAATAATGAGAAAACTTTGAAATTTCCAAAAGGAAAATAGTTTTAAATAATGAAAGCCATTTAATAATTAATTATAATAGTATGGAACTATATATTATTTGATAGAGACGCAATCTCGCGAGCCGAATTAAAATTAAAATCTCAAGATTTTTATGAGCAATTCCACCAAACCGCCCCAAACAAAATACAACATGATTTGTCTTCGTTTCTGATCTCCCTACAAACACCAAAGGTGAAAATTGTTTGTACATGTTGACATGTTTTCACATACTAAATATATATATATATATATATATACATTGGTTTTGTAATAAGGAAAGATTAATGGGAAATCTTGACTTAATGGTTACCAAATAGGGAGACAAGTAGAGGACGTTGTAGGGGTCACTTGGAGATATTAGTGGTCGATCTTCATCCACCGTCCGTTGTTTTATTAATTGCGGCTAATTATATTAACTTTCCTTAATCATTATTAACGCCAATCGTTTAATTCCTCATTCAGTCTTAACATTTGAGCATTTTTTTAATTTATAGTATATATATTTACTAAGAAGTTGTCTGGAACCACCATTTGATAAACATGTTAAGACATAAATCATCCATTTCTGACGAAAACTCGAACTTAGGACAAACAAAATAAATTTCTTCCCAAGAAAACCATTGATAATCAAGTGAGCTATTAGTGGTGAGTTGCACTGGTGCAGAAATATTCAAAGTTGAATATTTCACTTTACCATCTTAAGTCTTAACATGTCAGTTTATGTTTTTTTTTTGTTGGTGTCAACATATACTAATTAGTACTATTCTCTTATTGCTATTTTGTGATACCGTAGGGTTTACTTATAAATTCTGAAGCAACAAGTCCATAATATTTTAATATGAAATCACTGAATTCCAGATGCTCCGAAATATGCTCCACTCGGGTACCGAAAATAGATTTCTAATTTTAACAATTTCATTTTTGCCTTTTTGGTTTGAATCTGATAGAAATGTAATTCATTAAGTTGAGCTAATTAATTACTTTTACAAACTAAAATCCACTTTATGAATTCCCATTTTTCGTTTAATGCGTACTACTATTTATAGATATTAACTTTTTGAAAGTTATACATTAGGGTTCGAATTTTATAGATATAGTTTTCATACTATTCATAAAGTAAAGGTACTCTCATAGCAAACAAAATCCAAACATTAATATCACATAATGACAAATTCGAAATCAATGCCTATGGGATAATTAAAAAAATCGACGATGATTAATATATATAGCTTATGAGTATCACTAATTATGACTAACTGTTTATTAATTATTATTGAGTCACCAAGATCGGGTGGTAATAATTCATTGGTGGATATGATATCTTTCAGGGTGCAAATATATTTCTGTGGGATTATTGGAGAAAATCATATAGAAAGTATTTCGAGCGAAATATATTTGTACACAATAGTCTAAGCACAAAGATCGTTACAAGTGGTGAATATTATTTTTGATAAGGTAAAACAAAATATATAGCTCAGATGATTAAAGTTATAACAATTATGACGTATTGGTGGATTGTCTATCATAAACGTTTTTCACATCTCTATGTAGATCACTTAGATATTTGAATTTCGGTTCGGGTGTTTTATATATGTTGAGTTTGCGATATATTTTTTTGTAAAATCTTCCTTTTAGAATTTGAATAAGGTGTCAATTTCGATGAAAAACAGAAATAATGGAAATATCCGATGCTATATTAAGTTTTAAAATAAAGAAAGTAACGTCCTATATTATAAAACTGGTAAATAAAAGAAACATATTGAGGGTTGTTTCTAGATAGAGGTCGTTGTCAAAGTTCAGTTAGGATAGAATCTAAGACAAGATCCTAAGCTCCCTCTTTCAGCCAAAGCAAATCTATTTCTTTCTTTTTCCGGAAACTTTCTTTTTATTTTATTTTTAACTCATTTATCTTTTTCACCGAGGAATATCTCATTTCACCATCCAATCAACACTGCTAGATGCTTGGGCACACAATACAAATTACCTGATCTTTGTCAATATTTTTAGGCATCGTTCTTTGTCAAATACTTCCGTAGTTAGATTCAGGTACTTTGTTTAACCAATTCTTCTTTCTTCTTCTTCTTTTTCTCAGCAACCAATTCATTGTTTAGCTAAAATTAATAATGATGTGGACAAATGGATAACTTGGTTGATTTTCTCAAGTAGTAGCTAGTATAATATAATATTATGCGACTAATCTTCGAAGTGACCAACAGAAAGAAGGGTGTGTGTGGCTATAAGTTTATAGTACACTATATATATTATATGTTGGGGGTTTGATGAGCAGTCCAATACAAATATATATCAACAACAATATTAAGAAAATAAAGGAAAGTGAAAGGTCGGTAGATCACATCAGATTGTAATGATTTTATCAGATTAAGTTCATGATTTACATTTTTGATGAGGATGGGTCCATTTAAACAAAAATTTCTCCTTAAATTTCAATTTTAACCAAGATTGGCATACAAGAAATTCATTCAGATAGGATTCGAGAAAACAATAAACATAATGAACTTAATTTTTTGGTATCGTCCTATTTTTGGTGAATATTATGCACTACGGATCAACACAAAATTTTTAATGAGTTTCTATCAGCATAGTGCATATCAAAACTTATAAATAGCGAGCGAACAACTATTTTTTGTGTGTCGTTCGTTGCTACAATTCAAAATTAACCATAGGTTACTTAAAACTCAAAAGTAAGAATATACCTAAACATGTAAAATTATGTCCAGAGACATTAAATCTTTGATTTATAAAACTATTAAAAATATTGAATTTTACGTCTGTATACTCTGTATTATTCATCGATTTGTCTGTCCTTCATATCTTATAGTTAAATTAAAATTACACTCAGTGAATTAAATAAAATTGCATGGATTTTAACTTAACCATGATTCCTCATTAACTATATATAAGAAAATGTTTTTAAATAGTCGGTTACTAAAAAAATTATATAGAGTAGAACTGAAACTTAAAATATGCCTTGTGTCGAGTGTCGACTAAAAAGGTAATAAGCCTGTTGGGACTTTTGGTCGGTTATTACTCTGTCTCCGGCCACAAGTTTATTTCATAACAAATTTTCAAAAAAAACAAAAAAAAAATTTTAAGACTCAGACAAATTGAGATATACTACTTGCTATATAGTTTGAATATATGGGATGAATTCGAATTTGTCTAGAGATAATATATTTCCTCAAATTCAACCAACAGATAAAAAAGCTAGACCTTGGAGTCTTTGGACCAATGTATCATATTTTCAAGATATTGGCGTGATATGGATAACCTTTTAATTCGTGGACGGTAAAGTGACAGCCTCCAAAAAAAAAACAAATCGTGCGTATAATGTATCAATTACTTTTGCTCTCATGCTTTATGAATTTAGCTTCTTAATCTTATTAGATCTCGTAAATATATGTAAGTTAAAATAAAATAATAAATATTAAACCGGCCAGCCAATAGTTAGGATGGAATCAACAATTAATTTCAGTGGCGTCACTATCTTGTACCAGTGTTTTTAGTGGATTAAAAGAAACTTTAGATAAGAATTTCAATTAAGAACAGCACCAAGTTGACCTCTACAGCTAACTATTTAGTTAATTAATTTTAAATTACCACTAATTACGGTTGACGGTAATTGTGATTAGTGACGAGTGACGACTGATAAGTACACACGCACTCTGATTATGACCATGTACATAGTACATAGTCAATTATACGTCTTACTCGTCTTTATAGAGAGAAAACAAACTGATATGGAAAACACACTTCAGGTATATACTGATATCTCATGTACATGTATTGATGAATCAATCAACACTACTAAACCTATGAGCTCAATCTATACATTAACATGTATTATAATTTTATCAAAAAAAAAACATATATTATAATCAATGTTATTTTGGAGAAACAAATGGCATGCTTATAGATATGTCTTGGGACTTCATGATATATCCATAATTTATGCATTACTATATATTCCTTCCGTTTTTAAAGATAGATGTTTTAGGTTTTTTACACATTTTAATACCAAATATATCTTTATTATAGTATTGTTATTTCAAAATAATTTTTCTCTTTCTTTATTTAACTAATAATTAGTAAGAATAAAGTTGACAAATAATTAAAAAAGTTACTTGCTAAGCCGATAGGCGAAAGAGCGAAGCAAGTCAAAGCTCTCCGGGGTTTGAGGGTGAAGAATGGAGCGTGCAAAGTTGATCGGAAATATAAAACTTTTATTTTCGTGAAACAAACCAAAAAACCTAAAACATCTATCTTTAAGTAACGGATGGAGTATGTTATAGTAATATATATTTCTTCCGTTCATAAATGATCATATTTTAAAAAAAAAATTTGTTTCAAACTGATTCTATTTCTCTATTTTTTATGCATAATTATTTTTATATCTCCTATTATACCATTATTTAATTTTTTTCTTTTATATCAATATTTTCTATTTTAATATTTAGTTTTACGTGAAATCAATATTAAAACTAGTTATTAGAAGATTAAAATGTAAATTTAAAATTTGTGAAATTTTAAAAAAATATGATTATTTAGGAACAGAAGGAGTATTTATATTGAGAGAGAGTAGGAGACATTATGATTAGTAAAAGGAAAATAGGGATCAAAGAACAAATATATATATATATATATATATATATACTGAAAAGGTGAATGGTGTGAAAGGATTTATGGTTTTAGACGATCTCGGGATTTGAACTGTAGGGCTTTCACTTCCCCTTGCGCAGTAGACAAATAGAGGCATGCATGTGAAAACTGAATCCAAATCAAGTGCTCTTTTGCCTTTTACATTCTGCTATCCATTTGCTATTAACTGTTTTCATTTCTATACATCCAATATTCTCCTCGAATTTCGTGTCATATGTATGAATCTTATTTTTTATGGTTTTGGATTTTTGTAAAGGACTAGAGTCAATGAGTTACTGAGATGACGTCAGCATAAGCCGAAAGGATGAGGTTAAAAAAACGACAGCCAACGGCTTTTGTGGGACCGGAGGATATCAGATGAGGAACAAATGATTAGTTATGTGATAGAAACATGTCTGATTCTTACGTGTCTTTTAGTTTTCATGACACGTGTCAAGGACGGCGCCACCTAACCAGACAATGGGAGCTGGATTGCAGGAGAAAAGACTTAAGAACATATGAATATTCCTCTGTTTTACTCTTTCTCTTTGTTTTTTTCTAATTTATATACACGATCTTCATGTTTTGATGACATATAAATCTGAAAATATTTGTTTATAGATCTAGACTTTTATTTTTCATTTTTATGAAATTATTTTCAATTTTTTGTTTTAACTAGTGGATCTAGACTTGGGATTTTGTATTCCCCTATATTACATTATTAAAACTAGATGGGGTTGTATATTGAGTGAGTTTTACGTAGTAATCTATAAATGTACATGCGTGTAAATCCTTTCGATGTTGAGAGTTATAGACTTATTAGTTAATCTATTTATCTTCAACTATTTCTCCTTACGTTGGTGTTACATATATTTTTAAAAAAAAATACATATTTCAGTTGCCAGATCCAGCAAACATATACCTAACATTTTATCTGATTTATTCAGCACTTTGAAATGTTGGGGTGTACATATACAATTAAAAGAATATATTCAATAGTTTCATCGTTGGTTTACAAATCCTGTCCTTCATCAACTACATATATATATACGTATATTTTAACTGGGTTTCTATTACTGATAACATCTTGTTATCTTACATGATATAAGAAAAAGCTCAGACTGACTTGACGAAGATATTTTTAAAATTACCCAAAAAAGCACATTATAGGAAAAGTAGCATAATGACATGATGTCTTTGGCATGTGCACTTGGTGTATTTGAACATGACTTCGATTTTTCTTTCTAAAAGTTTCAAATTTCTTTTAATACGTTTACAAATTATAACCCCTAAGTTTTAAATTGAATATAATTTTTTTTTTTAAATCTACACATGAGTTTTAAATGGTTTGAGACGGGTTTGCATAATGATCATTGTAAAAAATTTTAAAATATATATATAGTAACTGAACATAGTGAAAAATAAAAAAGATTGATGAAAACCTTAAAAGTTTGGGGTGTAAGGTTTAAACTCTAACCATACGGAATGATCTTAGTAGACGACATTATACAAAAATTAAAAACTAAAAAGAGTCATTCAAATTGAAAGTTTTTAGAAATATTCAGGAGATTTATTTGACCTAATATGCCACATAAGAATCGAATATCAATATCATGTATCTGCAACTTTGATATATAAAAAAATTAATAATGAAAAAAATGATTTTATCTTGTGTGATGTAATAAACTAATAAGAAGCAATAGACTTAATAATGAAAACAGAGAGTTTATACTTCTGTGATGTAATAAACTAATAAGCAATAGACTAATAAAAAAAGGTTGGAGTTGTGCAGTAACTGCCGGTAAAGTGGAGAAGATTGGAAAAACTTAAAACAAAAAATTGCGGTGTGAGAGAGAGAGAGAGCCGCCGACCAAAACAAAGCCGTAGATGTCTAATCCCACGCGCAATCAAATCCTTCCTTCATCTCCTTCTTCTTCTTCTTCTCCTTCTCCTTATATTATCATTTTGCACCCACATGACACAAACTTACCATATATAAAAATAAGCATGCTCACATAAATACACATATATAAAACCTATATATAAACAGTCTAATATCTCTAGATGGTCCATATTAAACCTATATATAAACAGTCTAACATCTCTAGCTGGTCCATATACATGTGATCTAATTAAAATCCAAGCTCTCTTGTCTTGTTAAATATAACAATCATTCAATCCATTCTGTGATATTTCAATCTTCCTTTAAACTCTCCTCTCCTTAATTCTTCCTTTTTACTACTCTTTTTTAGATCGTGCGTGCTACTGGAAATCACTTGCAAATAACATATTTTTCTTGACATAGCCCTTCTTCGTCCAATCTATATTAGCTCGTAAGTTTCAATCCATTGTTCCTTTTAAGCTTTTCTTTACACGTAATTAACTACATACATGCATGAACCATGATGATGCATCATGCATCGGCGTTTCTGCATATTTCATCATATATACATATATACGTATACTATCTGATCATTGTTTTGTATATGGGTATACGTATAGTTTCATATCTTGAATAGTATACATGTGACTGTAAACGAGGAAATTGAAATAAACGGTGGGGATTTTGAAATCAATGTTTCTACGAAATTATTGTTTCTTGGAAATTAATAACTGCTGTACCATTATAATTAATAATATATAGATAGTATATAGGGATATATAACTCAAGACAAGAGTGTGTAATACACTCAAAGGAACATCAACCTTAGTGACTTCCACCCGTCAAGCTTTTCGGCTATTTATATATGATTAATTTACATATACATATTTTACAGTGCTGTATATTTTTGCTCTTATAAAACCACCATATGTCATATTATATTGTACATATTGTATAAACTTTTATTTTTTTCGTTTATAACCATCGTTCCGTATGTAGAAGGCGAAACAAACCCTTAAACCTAATGTTCATCTGAAATATAAAAAATATCAAAAGCTTTCACTATCGAACTTTGTTATTATATATATATTTGTAAAAATAGAAAGAACTCATCTATTTTTGGGTGGTCCCATTACAATACATCATAACCATCATCAGCAACATATAATAGCGATAGCCTTAAGCTTAAAGATCCAAACTTTTGGATATAATATCCAACTACATGTTCATTCATATATGTGTGTGTTTGTATATTTATAGGCATATAATATATTATCGTGTGTGTGTCCGTGTGTAACATCACTATCATTACTCAAGTAACCCAACACAGCTTTTGGAATTTCATTGGACCCAAGAGCCACCCGATCCCTTTCTTATAATTAAATATAACGAAGCTTGTAATAGGCTTTGGTTTTGGTCCCAAAGACAAAACTTTAAGGTTGTGTCTTGTTTGTCTAAGGTTTTCGCAATAGCTTCCAAAAAGACACGCTTATGTTTATATATACATTACATATTCCTTCATATCGTTCTCTTTCTCTGCCATTTCTCCATCTCGTTTCTTACTCATTTCTCTAACAATTTTCAGATTTAAATTCGTTTACAAGATCTTCGTGGATGGATAATATAATGCAATCGTGTATGCCACCGGGATTTCGATTTCATCCGACAGAGGAAGAGCTTGTGGGTTATTACCTAGAGAGGAAGATCAATTCAATGAAGAGTGCTTTAGATGTCATTGTAGAGATTGATCTCTACAAAATGGAACCATGGGATATACAAGGTAATCAAGGTAGATTTTGTATAATGATTATCATTAATTAATCTTTTGCATGCTTTGGCAGTAAATTTTCTAGTTGTGATATGATTTTTGAAAACCAATAATATGCGATGAATTTGGCAGGCGAAGTGAATAAGAAAGCCTACTTTCTTTGACTTGTAAGGTTTTTTTTTATAAACGGAGTGTGAAAAGGATAATACTCAGAAAAATCAAGAGATGTAGTACAATCATAAATCATAATAACTTTTTTGAAATTAAACTAGTTGATATTTTTTGTTGAAAGTGAGAAAGTAGAATGAATCATACCATACATGTGTCCAAATAAAAATTCACCACATTTTCATTAGTTTCCTAATATTTTGTGATGTAAGAAATTTATGACACATTATAATATTTGATGTTATACATTGCAGCGAGGTGCAAACTAGGGTATGAAGAGCAAAACGAGTGGTACTTCTTTAGCCACAAGGATAGGAAGTACCCAACCGGGACTAGAACCAATAGAGCCACCGCAGCCGGATTCTGGAAAGCCACCGGTAGAGACAAGGCAGTGCTTTCCAAGAACAGTGTCATAGGAATGCGAAAGACACTTGTGTACTACAAGGGTCGTGCTCCTAATGGAAGAAAGTCCGATTGGATCATGCACGAATACCGCCTCCAAAACTCTGAGCTTGCCCCGGTTCAGGTATGCATTTAAAGACTCTTATTGATACACGATTCATTATCAGAGCAATCATTCACAAAGTACTAAGAAAATAGTTCAATAATTATTCATATCAACCTCACTAACTCTTATAGCTAGTAGCATATTGAGATTCAAGAACCTATACAATTTCCAATATTGTTACCAAACTAAACCGGACTAAATCAATAACCGGCTATCTTAATAGTAACTTTATATGTTTGTCAACTATAGGAGGAAGGCTGGGTGGTCTGTCGAGCATTTAGGAAGCCAATTCCAAACCAGAGGCCATTAGGGTACGAGCCATGGCAGAACCAGCTCTACCACGTCGATAGTAGTAACAACTACTCATCTTCGGTGACAATGAACACGAGTCATCATATTGGCGCATCTTCATCGAGCCATAACCTTAACCAAATGCTCATGAGCAATAATCACTTCAATACTAATAATGTACCCTCATCAATGAATCAATATGGCAACATCGAGCTCCCGCAGCTGGACAGCCCAAGCTTGTCACCGAGTCTAGGGACGAATAAAGATCAGAACGAGAGTTTCGAGCAAGAAGATGAGAAGAGCTTCAACTGTGTGGATTGGAGAACATTAGATAACTTGCTTGAGACACAAGTCACACATCCACAAAACCCTAATGTTCTTATGTCTTCGTTCGAAACGCAGTCGTATATTCCGGCGCCCAGCTTCCTTTCCATGCATCAAAACTACAGTGAGGTCGAAGATAATATGCATCAGTCTCTTGGATGCTTCCCTGACTCGTAATTAAAACAAAACAAAAATCCTTCTATATTGATTTGTATTCTATGATTTAATTGTTCCATATGGAAAATAACATTTATAACTGTCTATTTGTAAAAGAAGTTTGTGTTTATTACTTAGAAGTTTCTTGGTGAATTTCACAAAGGTGGGAATTTTTTTTATAATTAGCCTTTGTGTTTTTCAAATCATTTTTATTTGTTGTCCGAATTTGTAACTCATCCATTCTCTAGCCCCATCAACTAAAAACATAATTGCATGCTAAATTGTTATTAAGTACACTATAACACAATGCTGCAATGCAGAATATATATATATGGTGGCCTATTAGTTAGGAGATCTTGTATTTTAGAGACTCTTAATTAAGGTCCTGGTTAATTTCAAACCTCTATCGATGACAACAAATATATATATATATATACAACAAACTATACCAAATTATATCTTGATATAGTTTTTTACTTTATTGACATCAATTACCGTTGGTATAAACCAACATCACACATTGAAAAAATTAAAACTTAATGTCTAATATATAAGTTAATTAATTTTTTAAACGGGGACGACCAATCAACGTTAAGTCGAACCCTCTTACTGGTCAAGAGATTTCGATCTTCAAGTCCGAGTCCAGACCCTCAAGACCAGTTAGAAGGTCATAAGATCCACCGCCAACTCCCTCTGACTTCGATCAATAGTAAAGAGGCAAAAAAAAAACAAAGAACACGTTTTCCGTTAAATTATATTTTCCACCTCTCTTTTTTTCTTCTTTGTTCGTTAATCTGAAGAAAAAAAATAACGTGAATCGTTTCTTTGGGTTCATCAGTGTGAAATTGAAATGCCATTGAATCTATTCACAAGAACCTAACTCTCTCAGATCTAATCATTTTCCGATATCGTTGTTGTTTCTTCGCCGTTATGAATTAAGATCGATTCCACCACAAATCGAAATCCAAGTCGTACGCGTTGGTTTTGTTGTTACATTTTTGGTGATGGCACCGACACGGATCTTAACCAAAGACGAAGAGCTTGGAGCTATATCAGACGATGATGATTCACCATCTGGAAAACGATATAAACTCGATCGCTTCCCTCTTAGCCGCTGGGAGCTCGCCGTATCTCTTGGCGTCTTCCTCGTCTTCTCCTCTGGACTCTGTTGTATCTATATGACCATGCCTGCTGCTGAATTTGGCAAACTCAAACTTCCAAGAAGCATCTCTGATCTCCGCTTACTCAAGTAAAAAATTTCTCCTTCCCCCTAATCTAAGATTCAATTTTGATAAAGATGCGAAATTGTTTGTGTCCTTGTATAATCGCATTTGATCCAGTTTTGAGCCTTTGTGTAATTGGAATAATAAAGGTGTAATCTCGTTGTTGTTGTTACAGAGATAATCTAGCGAACTATGCGAATGAGTACCCGGCGCAGTTTGTTTTAGGGTATTGTGCAACTTACATTTTTATGCAGACCTTCATGATTCCAGGGACTATCTTTATGTCATTGTTAGCTGGAGCTCTCTTTGGTGTATTCAAAGGTGTTGTCTTGGTTGTTTTCAATGCAACAGCGGGTGCTACTTCGTGTTTCTTTTTGTCTAAGTTGATAGGTCGGCCATTGATTACTTGGCTTTGGCCTGACAAATTAAGATTCTTTCAAGCTGAGGTGATCCTTTTTGTGGCAATGATGATGACCTTATGAAAGTTCTTCACTTGATACTGATTATGTTGTGGTTTATGTTTCAGATTGGTAAACGTAGAGATAAGCTTCTGAATTACATGTTGTTTCTGAGGATAACACCAACTTTGCCAAATCTCTTTATCAATTTGGCTTCTCCAATAGTTGATGTACCTTTCCATGTCTTCTTTTTGGCGACATTGATTGGTCTCATCCCCGCAGCTTATATAACCGTTAGAGTAAGTTTTTTGCTCCTTCTCCATCTTTTCTTTTATGATATGATATCATTCAAGATTCATGTGAACAGAGCTTAATTTTGGTTCTTTTTTGTTGTTGTAGGCTGGTCTTGCTATTGGAGATCTCAAATCGGTGAAAGATCTGTATGATTTCAAGACATTGTCAGTGCTTTTCCTAATCGGGTTTATCTCTATACTTCCAACGATATTGAAAAGAAAGAAGATATATGAATAGCCAAGGAGAAGTATCTTTACAATACACAGGCTTTAACCTTCCATGCCATAGCCTTACAGAGAACAAGGATATATATACTACTACTATATAACTGGTTAGAAGACACACTGAGAACAACAATGTTGATTCGTTTACATGGCACTTGTCGTAAAGATTCGTTTGTAGTTTTTTTCTACTTTTTTTTTTATTTCTAATTGAGAGTAGAAGTTGAGGAGAAACCAGAGAAGCAAATACATTTTTTTTGTTACCCGATTTCACAAGCGAATACTTTGGTTCCGGAATAATATTACTGTTTTCTTGTCAGAATTAATGAATATGAATTAGGAGCAAGGAAGAACCATCTCTCTGAAATTATTATTATATTGAAGAAAATTCTCAACAACAGAACTCGAACAAAAGCAACTTCATGACATTTATTTTAGTTAGGTACTAGTTTCAAAGCCACAACATTACAACAACAGACTAGTTTCTGTAAAGTAAACAGGTTTAGTTCAGAAGTTGAATACACAAAAGTCAAGTTAGGTCAACTTGAAACCATCACCACCAGGTTTGTGCAACTGGTAAGTCTGGCTCGGCACAACTTGAATCACACCTGGTTGCTCTGCAACATCCAAATCCCCAAAAGCAAATGACAAAAAAACAAACCAAGAAAAAAAGAAGCATTGGTCAAAGTTGAGAACTTTATCTTGTTTTTCCTAAGCCTACATACTCAAAACTCTGCATTCATGGCTATATGATTCTATTCTACAAGTTTAGAAATCACATGCCCCTATCTCAACCTGGCAAACACATTGAAATATCACAATCTAAGGAGATGTTATCAGTAAAACATGTAGTGGACCTAGCCGAAAAAAAGGATTTTACACAAAGTGTATTCACAATAGTATCTACATAAGCCATAACATTTTCCATTGCTTAAGTCAAGTCCATGATCACAAGTTCAGAACCAGAGAAACACCTAATCTTAATCCAACAAACATTGTACTTTTCACATTTACATATCAAACAGCATTCATTGGGTTTAAGAATTGGAATAACTTAAATTCAAATGTGTAGACAAACAAAAAAAAACGTACTTGAAATCTCAGTAACTTGCTCAGGTGTGAGCTTAGCTGAAAAACCAGAAGCAGCTTCCTTGTAACTGTAAATCAAAGCATCCTTTGCAGCTTCCTCACTGAAATCAACATAAGAATCCATAATCACTTCTTACGAATCTGATAATCAAAGAACAGAATATATCATCTTTAAACAATTCAAGCTACTAATGAAAAAAAATCCCCAATTTCAGAAATCATTAAATCAAAACGATCAAACCCAAAAATCATCTCATCTAAGACAAATTCATATCTTTCCTGTGGAAATCGAGAATGAGAAAATTTGATAAGAGACCTGCCGAGAGCAGAGGAAAGGGTACGGAGATGATAGGTTTTAGGTTCCTCATCGGTAGGTTTCTCAGTGTAAATGATGTGAACCTTCGCTGAAGACGATTCCGTTGATTCTCCGGTTGATTCAGCCATGACGATAGAAGCGAGAAGCGATGAGATGACGAAGACGATGACGATGAGGCTCAGGTTTAGGTAGACTCTTCTTCCTCCAAGAGCAAATGTTTGCATTTCTCTTTATAGAAGAATTTGAGAAACTCAATCCTAGAAGACAAGGCTCAAATACGCGTGACGTGACATTTTCCATTTATGTTGAGTTTTTTAAACCGACTCGAAACGGACGGCCTCAAATGATTTAATCATTATCTGACGGTTGATTTTTTGTTGGCTTGTAAATGACTGTGTGCGCTATCTTTTTTTATTCCATAAATTTCTGTAATTCTACAATCGTTGCCAAGTGGCAATTTAGCATTAAGAAATTCATAAATCAGCCAATTACTCTGATTTTCCAGGATATTATCTAATTCCCCAGCATTTTTGGGAACATTAGTTTTTAATTAATTTTTTAATAGAAAAGTAAACAAATTATGATATTTTAATAACTTTATTTCAAATTTTTTTTTTTTTAACTAGTTACTTCAGTGAGATTTTGGTCCTATTGATCTTCCAATCAATAATTATATATTTCTATATATATAATGTATTCACAAAATTTCACCTTTTTTAGAATAAAATAAAATATAATTAGATTTGTGAGACCTTTTTTTATACCTCTAATATTAATTGTCTCTAAAAATTTCTCAAGAAGATCAATTGCAAAAAACAAAATTGTGGATGAATCTCCTTTTCTTTTTCTTTTTGAAAATTATATACTTAGACAATAGTTGGATTCACCACCAATAACGGGCCGTCAGATTGAAAAAATAGTAAAACCAACGAAACTTTGAGCCTTAATTTAAAGAAGCCCATTGATCAAGGGCCATAAAGAACATTAAACTCGTCAATCGGCCTGCTAAAATGGGTCTTTCTTTTCCAAATTATTCACAAATCGATAAAAAAAAAAAAATTAAAAACCATGCAATAGATTTCATTTACATTTTATTAAAAATCAACTAAAAATACTTGTCATTTTTTCAATTTACATGTTAAAAACTTAACCATCGATGACTAAACCCTCTAATCCGTCGCCAAATTGCACATTTTACAACTTAGCAACGGCTTAATATTCCAAATTAAAACCTAAAAATTAATTTTTACCCACTCATTATTTATTTGATTCCCCCCTCCCCAACTCTCTCATCTCACTTAATGTTTAATACGTCTCAAAGCTACATAAGCCAATACTCTATACCCAAAAAACATCAAAAACAAAGCGCCAACACTCGTCCATAACCCAATACCTCCGATCACTTCTTCCTCCACTAACCGGCACCGAGCCATCGTCGCCGATCCTTGTGTTCCCTTCAATTCGCATCCAAACATCCGCAACATCTCCTCCCCATTACCGTATTGGACCGCTATTAAAAGACGGTAACAATAAAACGTTGTGGAAACGTATTTCATCCACACCATTCCAGATGGTACTTTGTTAACATAGTAGCCAGCGGTTAAGACAAACGCTAGCATTGTCACGGTTACGATTGTGGACGCTTTTTTTGCGTCCATGATCGCTGCGCCTAGGGCAAGTCCAAGTCCTTGAGATGCTAAAACGTATAGTAAAAGTACTGTGAGGGTAAGGAGGAATGGGACTAGCCCTGGACGTAGATCAACCATCCAGTAAGTTAGTGTCAAGAACGCCGCCGGGAGAACAAGTTCCATTGTGAGAGATCCGAGCACATGAGCCATGAAGTACGAAGAGAGTGTGTACATACCAGACGAACGTTCTCTAGAGAAAATCGCACGTTCTTGAGGAAATGTGAATACCGCGTTAAATGACGGAAGTACTCCCCAGAAGATTGTTATAAAGAAGAGTAAACCTAGTCGGTCCTGTTACACAACATTGTTATTAGGAAAATATGCCAAAGTTAAATTAAATAATGTGATTAGTTAATAATAATTTTTTATATACTTACATATACATCGCGATAATCAGAGTGCCACCACATGAGACCACAAAGCAATGAGGCCGCAACGACTTGGAAAACGCGAAGTGCGTCGAAGGATTCGTGACAACGTTCTTTTAAAAGTCTATGGAGGAGAATGCATAGTTGGCTGAACCATGTTGTGAGACCAGAGATGATTCCACTTGCGGTTGCTACGTTTCCTCGCGTTTTAACAAAACTCGCGTTCTCTAGAGCAGGATGTGACGCGTTGATGCGAATCTTGACTTGTGGGGCTAGCAATGTATCGTAAGCTGTGGCTAGCGTTTGTCTCACGTTTGGCTTGTCCCGTTCCGTTACACTGTCAATCTGACTAACTCCTGCATAATAAAATCAATCAGCTTAAAGTATAATCAATAACATTAACAGATATCCTAGCGGTTAATTAATTAATCAACGAATCAAGTTATAGTTTATATAAAGTTATAAACTAATGAAAATGAACCACTCAAGTTATCATCCAAATAGGCGAAAGTTAATTGGCCAGTGAAATAATTAATTAGTTGTGCTAATTATGAAAAGGAAAAGACAATTGAAAGTGGCATCGAGCCGAACAGAGGCGAGAGTGAATCGCCCAATCGTGTTCTTTGAAACGACCAAACAAATATATTTAAATAGGTTTCGACACTATATATTGGACCCCTTTTTTTATTTATCTAACAAAAGTAAACATCTTTAAGATAATAAATTGACTAATTAATAAGTAATGGAAATCAGATTTGCAGTAAAGCTGACCAATCAAGGTGGAGAGACGACAGAGTCCACCCAAGAAAGAATAAGGTCGCCACTACGATTCTTAAATTTAGCTTCTTCATCGATTCCAAAATGTAAAAGAATGGGAAAGTTTAAGAATCAAATAATCTATTTAAAAAAAAAAAACTCTCCCTAAGATAAGCTTATGCAAAATAAGGTGAGTATTTATCATTTCTTAATACGTGTTAAGCTTAAATATCAACAGGATTAAAATTAAATTTGAGGGAACAAAAGTTAGAGAGAGTCAATAAATAAATGAACGATGTATAGTCAAATCCACGACAAGTGTAATCATCAAATGTCATAGCCAGCTTTTGAAAAGTAATAATTTTTGGAATAGAAAAATTAATTTCTGTTGTTCTTTTCTTTCAAATTGATCAATAAGTTAGGGCAAGTGGAGTTTTACTATTGTAATTTGACGTTGATGGCAATATCTAACTAACATGTTCTCATGAAAAATAGCAACAAAATATTTGATCTTAATTAGTCGAAGATTCTTGCTTAGTAGATCATGTGTAAAAAAAATCATGGATTATTATCAACTTTCCACCCGTGGAACATCACATACATGCACGCATAATATAAATATATTGTTATATATTCGTGAAATATATCGAATTTGTCATATGGATGGTTGGCTTCAACAAAATGAGATTTCTTCTTTTCTCAAAAATCATAATAGAAAGAAAAATTGAATGTGAAGCATATGGTTCGTGGAGACAAAGAACATAATACCCTCCATAATATTTAATTAAACTCTAATAGTCCTGTATATATGTCATCGTGCGCAACAAACTATTTTTATGTGGCATTCTTATTCCCCCATCCTATTAATGCCTTCTTACTCTACCAATTGCGTCACTAAAATATACATGCCATGTGCGTGCATATATATATACACACACATACACAGATTGTGTGAAACGCTTGTCCTAATTAATACACACCAAACTGAAACGAAAAGTCAACGAAGAAGACATGAGATTTGTTTTGGTCTTGGGTATCACAATTAGTCATTAACTCTATTAACGATCCCCAAAAAAACATTAAATCATGTGTATGTATGTATTTGTGATGCATGTCCCTATCTAACTATATTTTGTATTTTGAATGAATACTATCATCAGTACCAATGACTGAATGACTAAACGAACCTAAGTTTGGTCCACACTTTCAAATCATATATATATGCCTAAAACGTCAAAACACTCGTACCATAATATGGAACTTACTTCCTTGTTTCGGATGAGCAAGGACGATTTCGAATAAATTAACGTGACCTAAGGATATGTCTTTTTCGGTTTAAAGATCGTAAATTTCACAGAATTCCTTTTATATTTCCTATGTGAAAGAGAAAAAGAAAATAGTCAACTATGTGAAAGAAAAATTTGCAAATACCATGAAGATATCTTGTAATCACAATGAGACTTTAAAAACATTGATATTGGGTTAAAGAGTATATGAATATTCCAATTCCCAAAGCATAGGTTTAGGCCTTCGATGAAGATCTATAGATGAAGAGTGATAACCACGCGCTAGATGTGAGAGTGTGATTGGCTTCAACTTAGGCGGTTACCAAGTAAAGTAAAAGTTTCGATGCATGGAAAAATTGAAGTGCTGACAATTAAAAAACACGCGCCTGAGTCGGCGCGTGGAGTTTAAATGCAACACACAAATTTTAATGAAAAAGAAAGAAAGAGTGTAAGAAGACTGCTTTGATTAAAATAACTAAAAAGAATGTTTTTTTAGTTGGCTAAGAAAAAGAGAATAAGAAATATTGGGAAAACAGAAAAAAAGATAAGAGATAAAATGAAAAAGTTTGGATAGTTCAAATAAAGAAGAACTAATTTTGAAAAAAGTTGGATAAAGAAGAAACAGAAAACACAATAGCCAAGGCTAAAACCATACGTCATCTTGTAACACTCATAAGACACGTGGTATTTTTCTATAAAGCCGTTTAGAAAAACTAAAAACACATATCATTTCTTCTGTTTTTTTATTCCCGGGAAAAAAAGGTATGGTTTAATAGTGTAAATGTATAATAATGCCATAAGGTCTTATATAAAAGTAGGGAATAACATTTATTCAGATGATATAATATGCCAAAATTTAGACCCAAAAATCTGTGGTGTACATATCATACTCGAAAAGATATAAAGAAAGACATAACACGTATCCCAATTGCCCACAATTATTAACATCAAAAAAGCCACACTTTAATTATCAACTTTTCTTTTAATTGTAAACTTTAGAATAAACAATTATTGGAAAAAATCGGTGAGAAAATAAAGATGCTAAATATAAGCCACTTTACCATAAAAGTAATGTATACTTATTATTAATATAATGCTAGACCCGTACTATGAAATACTCCTTAATAGCATTAGCCTATAGATTAGGCTAGTTTAACTCCAAACACAAAGGGATAATCAAGTAAATAATCTCTTTATCAAAAAAGATGAAGAGGTTAATTAATTTATAGCCACCACACGAGGACCAGCGTCAATGAGATGAAAGACACATCAAAGCTTTAGACTTGTATAAGCTCTCAAGTCTCATCGTACGTCGTCGGCTATAACGATCACAAATATGCATTTATTACTCTCTTTTTTTGGGGTCGAGCTGTTATTTTCATAGTATTTTCTATACAAATATCTAACTTCTCCACATGAGTGCTATGCATAGTTACATATGAAAGATCCATATTTATATACATGCACACAAACAAAAAAATAAATAAAGGTAATTTCATATTTTCAAAAGTCTTTTTTATCTTATCATTAGTCAATTCACGTAAGAATACTTTCAAGTTTTTTAAAAAACGGGAATGATTGGTCTAGCTAGGCATGTAGTAAGGTATTCGATTTTTTTTTTCAATCACAGAATGATTATACATTTTAATAAGTTAATTATCATGTTAGTACTCAATATATATATATTAAAGTCATGATCTAAAATAATTAAAAGGTGACTTTAAAAGATTTTTAAAAATGGAAACGTACCGTTAGCAAGGTCGAGAAGGAAATCAGCCGGATTCATTGGAAACGCCGGCGAGAATCCGACGGAATCAAAATAGGCCATGGCGTCGCTTCCTTTTCCGACGAACAAACATCTTCCTTCACTCAACAGAAGCACAGTATCAAACATCTGAAACACACGGCTCGACGGCTGATGAATCGACGTCACCACCGTCTTCCCTTTCACATGAGCTAATCCGGCGAGAGTTTGAACCAAACGTTGAGCCGCCGTAGCATCAAGACCCGAGGTTGGCTCATCAAGAACAAGAAGACTCGGATTAATGAGTAATTCATGAGCTATACTCACTCGTTTCCTTTCTCCACCTGAGATCCCTCTAATGAAAGTGTTACCGACGACTGTGTTCTCACATTTCGTAAGACCTAGCTCTTTTATAACCGATTCAGCGGCGTTGATTTTATCGTCTCTAGTTAGAGTTCGAGGGAGACGAAGCAAGGCGACGAAAACTAGGGTTTCACGTACGGTTAAGTGAGGGTAAAGAAGATCGTCTTGTGCGACAAATCCGGTGCGTTTTAATGTTTGTTTTGTTATTTTTCCATCGTTTATGAGTATTTTTCCGGTGAGGCCTGATCCATGGAGTCTCCCTGCGACTGCGTTAAGGAGCGTTGATTTACCACTTCCCGATGGTCCAAGAACGGCCATAAACTCGCCGGGAGATACCATTCCGGTGACATTGGTAAGTATCTTTCTCTCCTCCGTTGATCTTGTTTCATCGGACGGTTGGTGATCTAATCCAAAAAATTTCTTGATCTTCCCTGAATCAGTACTCATACTATGGATCTTCACTCGGTAACACACATCTACGAACTAAAATTCAAGAAATACAAAAGAAGAAAAAAACGAGTCAAGAAAGAGTCAAAACGAGTCAGCAAAAATAATGTTTTATATTGAAAATTTTGGATTAAAAATTGTAATATGGGATTAGTGTTTGTGTATTATTATTATTATTACCTTGAGGGTGATTGGGAACCAAGGAGATGATGATGATAATAATGAAGGAGGATCTTGAGAGAGACGAGGTGATGAATCTGGACCGTTCATTTGATTTTCAACGCCGTCAAAAGCTGACATTATTTCTTCAGACGGAAAACTTAAACGGAGTTCAAAAAAGAGAGAGAGAGAGAGAGGTGTGAGGTGAAAATGGAGAAGGCTGAAGATCGGGTCGTGAGAAGCTGAGAGAGCTGTATTTAAGAAGAAGAAGAACTAGAGAACGTAAAGCAAGTGGGTGTCACGTCAGCAAAGTATTGCTCATTGAGAAAATAACACGTGGCAAAACGTATAATGCCAGCTGGCGACTGTTGAACGGACTTGTGTTTTTTTTTTTTTTTGGGTAGTGTTAAATTTGCCACTTTAATATTTATGTTTTTTTTTCCAACCCTTCTTTTTTTTCGGATCGTTATTTGTGTTTCTTTTCTCTTCGAATATACCTCTCTCTTTACACGATACAGAGCTCCTGTATTACAATGTTTCAATTATTGTGTTCCAGTCTAATTGTCAAATTCGGTATCTACTAATATTTTGTTTTTTTTTAGAAAAAGGAAAGACATATTCGGAAAACGAGCTATGTATTTTCTTTTTCTGTTAGAGTTAATGCATGGTGAGCTGTTTTTTTTTTGTTTTTTGGGTTTTATTTTAGTGTTAACTGAGTTGTTATTTTTTCCTTTTGTAAACTGTCAGGGCAGTAAATTCATTCAAACCTTTGCATTTAGTTGAATATATGTAACAAATTATTAACTGTGTTATTTTTCTATCGGTCATGTTATAAATTTTGTCTCCACGACATTTATTTACTGGTATACATGTTTCTAATGAAAGTCCCTTATTTATATTCCAAATATTGTAGATTGAGTAAGAACTGAGATAGATTATTTAATATACATTTTTAATTTTATTTTACAGACAATTTTTTTTGACGGCATAGACACACTTGATTAGATATAATCAAATGAACAAATCTAATAAAACGTGTAAAAGTGAAACAAAATTTTCGAATATGACAACCACGAAATTACACGTCAAACTTAACTGATACTTTCGAATCGATTCGTTATTGTTCCTTAGAACCGGCGGATCAATTCAAATATGGTACAAAGACTCGAGTTGGATCAGAGTTCATGATAAAGATATGCTCACAACAAAACATAGCTGTATTAATATTCTGCATGGTTCAATTTGACAAAAGCATGTGTAGTAGTAGTAGCTGTCTTGAGAACATTTTATAACTAATTAACTATCCTCCTTTTTTGTTAATAATAAGCTAAAACGTACGTGCATGCATCTTGCGCATGGTCATACTAAATCTAAATCATAAACCGATTACATTTTGGCACATTTTCTTAATCTTTGTATGCCGTATAATAGCAAAAGAATCATGTATATTGTTAGTACTATTCGAGTAAAAATAAACAATGTATCTAGTGAAGAAGACGTGCGTTTACGGGGGGATGTATACGGTGGTGCGTTTTAGAGCCGTGACGACATCGTTTGAAGAGCGTTCTTTATATTCTTTGCTATGGAAATTATCCCTCGATTGAGTCAGAGCGTTGACTGTCTGACATGACCGTGATTGAACAAAACTCAAAAAATTCAATCGAAAGTTGAAGAGTCTATATATAAAAACAGATCTCTAGGGATCATCATCATCAAGTCCTTCGTCAGAGAAACAATCACATTTAAACAAAAACGTTACACAAAACAATGAAGGCCTTAGATCAGTTTTCAGACAAAACAGTTTCAATGGTGGGGTCCACTCTAAAACTGATGACGGCGACGCGTGTCATTCGATCGCACGTGATCAACCCACTCAACACTACTGTCCTTTTTTTTTTGTTCTCTCAACTCAGATCCAATTTTTGTGTCATTCACGATTCATCACTCTATGACTGAGCTGTTTATAACTTCCCTTTAACTTTTTATAATTTATTTCCCTTTCTTCGAAGATGGGTTTGCTTTGGCTACCTTTTACGACGGCGCGTGGATTATACACTCTTTGTTATAGAAAAAGGTGAGAGATAATGGAGGATTTAATTTTTAGTGTACAGAGAATTTGGACCACATGAGCCACTTATGGTCATGACGAACGAACGAGCATACCCTTCTTCCATTTTTCTTTTTGATTTACACTTTATTTGTTATATGACAATTACGTCACGGCAATATACAGTTAAAACTTTATAAATTAATACTCGATAAATTAATAAACACTATAAATTAATAAAATTTATTGGTCCCAAGTAAAAATAAACAAAATTCGATAAGATAATAAAATAATATTTTTTTAAAAATATCTATATAAATATATGGTCTCATTAATAACATAAACTAATAATCATATAAATTTTCATATATATATATAAAGACAATATAATTTTATTTTATAAATTTATTTTAGAACTCATAAATAACTTTTCTTATATAAGAAAATAGTATGTTGTATTTTAAACTATCATCTTATTATAATGTAAATAAAATTTTCATAAAATAAAACAAACTTTTTTATAAATTTTTAATTATAAATATGCATAATTTTTATTTCAATAGTTGTATAGATTGTTTAAATACAACAATTAAGGTTACTAATCATAAATTTAAAATTTATGTTAATTTTTTATATAAGTGAATTCATCTATAATTTTTGTTATTTATTATCAAAATAATTTAATTTTCTTTTAAATTTTAAACTTTAAAGTCCAAAACTATTAAAATTTATAATATCCAATATATTAATTTTATTTAGATCAAAATTTTTAATTTATTTATTTTTAATTTTGAAAAAAAATCTCTATAAATTAATAAATATTATTTTATACTATAAATTAATATCATTATAAATCAATAAAATATTATGGTCTCAACATTATTAATTTATAGAGATTTTACTGTAAATTGATTTGGATTCTTCTTTATATTTCATACGGTTTATTTTAGCTTCTTTACTCTATATAAGATGGTACCATATATTGAGTTAAATATTCGTTGAATAAAGTAGCCTCGTGTAGTGTATTCTTAAAGTAGCCTTTAAAGAGTAAACCTACCTTTTCTGTAATTTTGTGTGTGTGTTTTATATTAGTTTTGAGAAAGTCTTAAATTATTTTTTATGAAAAAGTGAGAAAACCAACATATCTATCTATTCGTGTAAAAAAAGTTAAGACGCAACAAATAATGGCAATCAAATTTCTAAATTAAAGTAATAGTTGTCAATTTGATTTTGTTCAAGTCTGGTAATTAATTTTCTTAAAATATGGTTGGAATATATAATTAATAATTGACATCCACAACAAAAAAATGTACAAATGTTTAATGATACTCGACCAAATAATATGTCTAGTGAACTCACTATAGAAAAGTCGGTTTATAGATGTAATGAATGGGCTATGGAGTCGGAAAAATAAGAATATATAGAAAGGGATAAAATGATGTTATCTTTGAGTAATTCATTGACCCCAAAATGATCACACCAAAAACATAAATCTCCATATGATTCGTAACCTTATATAGTTATATATTACATCTTTGAGGAACTTTACTGTTAAATAATTTCGTAATCATCTTTTGGGTTGGTGCATTTGTTACTGTACTTGTAAAAGCTTCAATAAAACAAAACTTTATTTATATGGATCATTAATTACAAACATGCAACAGACAAATGTTACAAACTTAAAACGATGGGCCGATGAAAACTTATAAGAAAAAACAAATAATTCATTCAAGCCATTTTTTGTAGTACTAATTTCACGAGGCCCAGTTCTTAGGGCCCATGAGATGATATACATCACGTGCCATTTGCTAAGCTTCTATTGTTGCATGTGACCGACGACATAAACCGCTCCTAATCTCCCATACGGAAGGGTAAAGGAGTCGGCAAAGTCATATTTATTCAAACTATGTTATTGTTTTAGCATCTAGTCAGAGTCAGTGGCGGCTCAAGAATATTATGGGTTCTATTTAAAATTTCAAATGTATCATATTTCCATGTAAATATTCTTTTCACAAACATTATATTTTAAATTATACAAAATTTTATTAATTTTGTTTAGGGTTATTTGCACATATGAACTCTCTCCTTGCAAATTAAGACTACTCAACCACCAAACTAGCAAAACTAGACTTGAGCAAAATATCCAAACCTGGAAAATTCAAACCAATCCGAATAAAGAAAAATCGAAACAAACCGAAAACGAAAAATTATTTGAATGAATTTTAGATTTTTAGATTTGAAATGTCGAATTCGAATCCAAATTAAAATTTTATTATATTCGAATGGACTCTAGACTTCAAAAACCGAAATATCTAAAATCTAAAATAACCGATCCGAACTCAAGCTGAAACTCTAATGTCCATCCCTAAAATAAACTATGAGCAATGAAGCCTTTTCGTTTTTCTTGTTAGCTCATATAATTTATGTTTGGGACTTGTCAAATTCAACTAAATATATATATATATATATATATATATATGTGAACTAATACTTAAAAAATGCATATGACGCACTGCAATCACAATCCATCTTCATTCTTTAAGTTACATAATTAACACAAACCGCACTGAATAAACTAACCATATTTCTTTTTTATGTTTATTTTGTCCTAATTAATCATGCCATTCCCAAGTTTGTAACTTAACTATATTCTAATTCTACTATCTACTTAGTTACAAACTAATTTTCTTGGAACTGAATAAACTCACATGTAGATTTGTTAACATACTAGTTTTCTTGTTATCGTGGATCATACATATACTGCGCATTATTTCCAAAAGTAATACTATCCTACTTATGGTACTTAAAAGTTCATGTCCCAATGTCATTTTCATATTTTACGTCTAAGCCCATCAATCCCATGGGGTCGCCCACTCGCACACTAAATCAATCTTTACTTGTATTTTCAGAATTTTCAACAAATAAAACGAGACTGTTCTCCATAACCACTAATACAATCATATCTACAAAAATCTAATCCTCTGTTTAACTTTCCGTGCGTATTAAATTTTTCCTTGCCTAAAATTCTATTATTATTCCACAAGTTCAAAATAAAAGTATCAATAGCATCCAGGCGTATAAATAAATCAATTGGAAAGAGTTATAGATGAGTAGAAACAAAATAATAAGACTTAGATGTCATAATTATGTTTGCCTTTTATTGTTACTATATTAATTATAATTAGTTGAAAGAAATAAAAAATAATTGGACGATATTGTCCCTTTTCCCCGACAGTTTATAAAGAATTCTCATCAAGAGAACAAAAACTAAAAGCCAAATATTTAAGTTTCTCTCTGGATCACATTATCTCTCAGTCTTCTTCATGGATTCTTCAAGAATCCGAATTGTATCAAAAAGATCCGACCCGGTTAACTTTCCGACCAAGAAACCCATTTCATCCCGGAGATCTTTATCTTCTTCTTCTTCCTTCTCCTCATGCTCTTCTAGCTCCCTCGTGTTTCCCGGCGACTCTCCTTTAAATTCTCCGGCAACTCCTCTCGGTCGTCTCCTTGGCGTCCCATTTTCATGGGAACAGCTTCCCGGAAAACCTAAAGACTACTCTCATAGACTCAACCACCGCCTAAACAACGAATCTTTAAATCTATTACCCCTCCCTCCTCACCGGAATATCCACTTTCCGACCACCGGAAAACACTCTAAGTCGAACCATTCAAGTAAAAAGAACAGCTTTCCCGTGACCGTGAGAGATCCCTTCGCGGCAGCGTTATTGGAGTGTTCAAAAGACGAAGGAAACATTGAAGACGACGACGATGACGTCGACGGTGGTGAAGAAGTAGATCGGAAGTTTAGAGAACATTCCGGTGGAACAAGCAAGGTGTTATCAAAGAATACTAGCATCGGGAACAGGTTCGGGTTAGTGAATCTATACGGTTCTTGTCGAAGAACTTGTGCAGTTTCTGAGTCCATTGTTTATCTTCCAAGATCAGCAAAAGGTGCTTCGTATGATCATATACTTCTTCCACGTCGTCGCCGTTGATTTTTCGTATTTTCTTGATTTACTATATATATTTTTTCTGTGTTTTTGTTATATCTTAATGTATAATTTTCTCTGAGTGTGACATATTATGGGTTAGGGGGGGTTGTGTTTTGTTTCCTTTAGATCATAATTAACACGAATGCAAAAGTCTTGAGAAATTTATTTACTTGTAAGTTGTATGTAACCATAAATCCATATAAGGATATTCACTTACACGTCTACTTACATATTCGTGTGTGTGAATTTTTATAAAATTTTACATTATATATTATTCGTATTCAATTATTTAAATTTGGTGGAACCAAGTTTGAAGAGATCTGTGATGTCTAGCTAGTTTCCAATCCCATCCCATGTGAGAGCAAGCTAAGCTAAGCTATATATAGCTGCAAATACGTACAAAATAACATTGATTAATTTGTTTTAGTATGTCCAAAAGGACGAGTTTGCACTGACATATGATTTTGTTGTTTTTTACCTCTTAGAAAATGATGTTATTTTAGCATGCCTAGGCTATAGGGAGTTGAGTTGTATTATATAAAATACTATATTATCTAAACTAGAAAGTTTTTTTTTTTTTTTTGAAGCTGTGGGAGTCTCAAAGAAATGGATCTTTCGTTACTGGTGTTCGCATAATTAGGGAATAAAAATAAGAAAGTTGTTGAGCAACCATACATGTCTTTGCACCAAGTATATTATAGGTTTTAAATTATAAAAAAAATTTCCTCTTAGAAAGAGGTTCTATCTTTATTTGTTGTTTGAATAAAGACTCTGTTCGGCTAGTTATGGCTGATGATTGTATCTCCTGCAACTACATTTTTCTCTCTCTGATACGATAATCGAGATAAAGCTTCGAGCTCTTCTCTCCGACGCCGGCGAAGTCATGTTTGGCCGGTGTCGGGTTATGTCGTTTTCTCTCTCGTCTCTCTTTCGTGTATTTGTTTTGTTCGCTGTGTTTCAAAGCTCTTTCCACCTTCCCGGCCACTGCTCCATCTTCGTAGTCTTAGATCTGGTGGTCGGAGATCCTTTGCTCATCCTTTAAAACTTCATCTCAATCCGTCGGTTCCTTAGGCCGGCGAGTTCTTTAGGGAAAACTCAATTTAAAGATTGTTTCTATCATGCATTTATCTGTGATAGGTTGTTCCAACAACTCTCCTGATGGTTCATCAAAATCAAAGTTTATAAAGTTTGTGTCTTTATCTTTAGCTTTCACTTATTGTAATGTTTGCCATTCGGGTGTGTCCGTTTCTGGCTCTCTACTTTGTAACCGCATAATTGCTTGATGAATGAAGAATTTGATTGACAAAATAAAATAAAAATAAAGACTCTGTTTCGTCTTGTCTGGGACAAGATCGACCCCATTTCCTATATTTGTGATGTCAGAATAACTTCCCTAGAAAACCAATATCCCATTCATACCGAACTTATACCAATCAATTATTGATTTTTAATTTTAATTATTCTGAAAAAGTAGATCGAATATCCAAAAAGTTCTCATAAATTACAACAGTTCTCATAAATTACAACAGTGTTCAAATCAATGATTACTTTCGAACACTGTCATATCAATGTTTATAAATCACTAGATGAAATTGTGAATGTAATATTTCTGCCCACAGTAAAACTTTTATACATTAATATATATAGTATAATAACTAAAATATGATATCTATTTCTAGTGTTGAATAACAAAATTTTTAAACATATGGTGGTCAAATTATTGAAAGTTTCATTATGGAGTTGAGACGCTATAGTTCAATTTTTTATCGGAACTTTAGTTGTAGTTGGCAACTATATACGACTTAAATGAGAAAAAACATTCGGTTTTTAACCCCCTTGTTATAATCTGATTCTTGGTTTGAAATTCTCCGGTTACAAGGAGAAAACTCCTTAAAACATAGGTAAAGGGTCAACGAACTATAAAAATGGATAGATTATTAAAGTAACTTCATAAAAATCTCTCGTTTTTTCAAGGTAATCACATAATCTTTTACTTCTCTTTGTGTTGAGGTAGTTTTAGATATATAATATCATCGACTAAACATAGCCAAGAAAATATATTAAAACATTATGTTTCATTTATTTACGTTTCTTTTTCAGATTTTCCCCATACGCAATTGAGCTTCTGTTGTGTTAAATATATTTTTGGTGGTTAAGCTTGTTATGTGATTAAAACTCGGGACCCCATAGAAATAAATTGCACATATATATATATATATAGTACAAATAGATAATAATATAGTAATATGCACTATGCAGTAGAAAACTAAAGTAAATAGCCAAATATCAAGATAATTCAAATTTCTTACTCAGATACTGTTTCTACATCTGAATGCGATGCAACTCACATAATGTATTATTTGAATAGTTGTTCATATTTATGTCCCACGCTGTAGCTTAATCATGCTTAATATAGATTATGAACTGTTTTATATATCAAATTGTTTTGTTTAGGCTTAGCGTACAAATTAATTAATAATGTATATTTTGCCACAAGATCGTTCCATTTTAGATTCTCTTTGTATTTAATCCGTCTTTGTATCAATCATATCATATGGTCATTAGTCAACTTGCGCAAACATCCTCACCCTGCAAATACAAAACATCGATTTTGTACATCAATAAATGTTAAATTCAAAATTTTTTCTTCTTAATTTACATTGGAGACAATTATATTGGTTCGTTAGAAGTAAGTTTGGAGTCGGAGCACCGAGAGGAATTAGTGTGGAGCCAAAGAACCTAAAAAAACGTGAGATATTAATGATGACCAATTTCTAGTAATCTAATTAGACATAATTTAACAGTGCATGAATTATATTACTTTTCATCATTGCATTTGTCTGCTTTGGCATTCGCGTGTGCGTTTCTACATTATTCACTTATGTCTGAATATTGTAGTACCAAATTGTTTTTTTTTTCGGTAAAAAGTACCAAATTGTTTTTTTTTTTTTTTCAAATCTACAGGTTCATCCGGATTTATGCCTCAAACCAATTTTTTTTAGGTTCAGTTTCTTTTTCGCACATCTTTTATGTGAGTTAGGTGGTCAAGTGAAATCGAATCCAGGTCTTGAAACAAATACATACCCAACCCCAAACCACTGGTATACCACAACTTGGTTAAGTACCAAATTGTTTAAAGAATAATAACCCCCTAAATGTATCATGAGCTCATTTTAATTTGAATTAGCCTTCAAATTTGATGAAAGTAAGCGCTTTTTTTTTACGGCAAATCAATGGAAATAAGTGACAATTATCTCGTTTTTATTTGTGTTTTTAGGTGTTAATGTAAGTAGCGATTATTTTGACCGGAAAATATAATTTATACATGTAAAATATTCAGTTACGTATTCGCATATGTGTGGACGTGGGCATGTGCATAATAAATGAAAATTGGATGAGACAAGATGGACCGCTAGAAGCGATTGAGATGTAGCTAGCTTGCGACTTAAGACACCATTATCATCATCCACCATCATGTACTCTTTAGGCACATGGAAAAACTAAATAATTTAATATAGTGCAATATGGATCAGGCATACGAATCAAAGTTTATTTATATGTGAAGCATCATATCCTAATGAATCAGTTTAAATCAAGATTCTTGAGCTAAAATCAAGCTAATATATATATATATATATATATACGATTCTTTCACTCGTATTTTCTTCAACATAAGCCGGTAATATAATTTGATAATGTTACGTACTATGTTAGTTGAATAGCATACATTTACGAGGGAGTGTCTCATGTCTGGATGGTGGTAACTAGAGAAGCTAGGTCATTAGTTAACACTTAACAATATTAAATGCTTTGTTTTTTTTTTCTTATTTTTGAGCCTCGAGTGTCACAAAACGTAAACATCAAGATTTACTACGACATTAATTAATAGTATAAAAGATAGCCGTGAACCATGTGAATGTGATCAATCGTAGAGTGTATAAACACATGTCACCCATGCATCGATCATACATACGTATTTAGAGTATATAACTCCTAGAGTGTCGAACCAAAAGCCATAGTCGTAGAGATCTTTACCAATCAGATCGCGTAGGTGGTTCCAGAAAATTTGGAAGTTAGTGAACCACTTGGAATGCTGATACATGTTCTGGTATCAGATGAAACTGAATCCTTTTTGACTTTTTGTAGTCACTAGTCATCGACACAATTGACACGGATCCTCATGTTTGTAGAAAGACATGAGCATAAGAGCACCATAGCCAGCCACCACCTAACACCTATTAATAACAATTTAATCCAATCACTATATGTCTAATCTCATCGACGAGGACCTCCACATCAACATTGTAGTACATGAGGAAACCAAGAAAAACAAATCAAAAACCTCACCACATTTTTGGTAAGAGTTCATACAAATCTAGCCTAGAGTTCTGTTTTTCTTTTTCTGTTCTGTACTGTGGCTTTGCTGTTGCAACTTCCAAATTAAGAAAAAGTTGTGATTGTTTTGTTTTGTTTGTTTTTAAATGGGCCATGGGGTTTTAATATGCTTATGTGGCATATGCAGTTAGTGATTCATTTTGTTCATGGGCTTTGGCAAGGCCGACGCAAAGAAAGGACTGAAACTTGAAAATAAGCCCATTATAGTGAAATCAACGCCAGTGGCTAATTTTTAATGTTTTAATAATACAGGTACTTAAAACATTTCTGTCTTACAAGGTTTAAGAAACAAAAAGTGAATAAAGGTTAATTTTTACTCTCTTGTTCCAAATTATAAGTGTTTTTAGCTAAATTTGTTTGTTTCAATTTATAAGTATGTTTTCAAATATTTATACATTTTTAATAAATTTTAATTTAATATAATTAAAATTTTTAAAATAACAACATATGTTGCTTTTTATGTAATGATGACTTTAGTTTTAAAAATTATTATTTTTAATAAATATCCAAAAACTCCTATAATTTGGAAGAGAAAGAGTAATAAAATGATTAATACTTAATACCATCAGAACCAGAATCCAGGATAGCAGCTAGTTATATGTGAATTATGGTTTTGGATAGCAATTTATTCAACGTAATAATTATATTTTGACAGGGACCATCATGTCTTGCTGTCTAAAAGCTCCAAAATCTTACAAACAGATAAGAATTCTCTGGAGAATTAGTTCAAAATTACAAAAAATAATATATAAATACAACTTTCCACATATAGATGTTGACTTTTTATTCCAGAAGAAACAAATATAACACCTAATTAACACCCACTAGGTATAAATTAATAACGCTGAGAAATTTTCCATTTAATAAACAATCTATGACCACATACGTTTTATACTGTATAAAGAACCCTTTTATCCAAAAAAAAAAAAAAACTAATATATAAACATTATTTATACATCGGTTAATCGTAGATAAATTTAGGACGTTAAAACCAAAACCAAAAACAAAAATAAATCGCACAAGGTTACATATGTAAGTGGTAATGGTAAACCAAACTAAAGGATCTACAAAACAAAACCATGAGCTCATTATCACCTGATCTTACGTGTGTAGATGTCTTTAAAGTTTAAAATTAATAAATAAATATAGTCTACTATTAAATTATTTGAAAGTTTCATCATTTATTTATCTGATCATCATCTAGTAGATGTCAATAACCTAACAAAACTCGAATCAGAGAAATCCAGATCATTTACATAAAGACAATTTTGGTAATAATAGAACTTCCAAATCTCATCTCTTTTCTCTCTCTCTCTCTCGTTTCTCAAGAACCCTAATCCTTTCCAGAAAAAAGATCCTAGATTTCGATTTTCCCCATTTCCATAATCGTCGACCTGAGTCTCCCCGGTTTAAATTTCATTTCCTTAAATCTCCTGATATGGTTTAGAATTTGTGATCTAAATGGAAGCTGACGTGTCAATTTCCTAAAAACCCTTATCGCTCAAATTTTCCCAGAAAAAAAGTTAAAAGTTGTAATTTTTCGGTTTTGTTCGATTTGTATGAAGAAGAAGGTAGGAACGATGAATCGTGCTTTGGTCCTACTATTATACGTTTTTACTGTTTCTTGTTTAGCTTCAAGCAAAGTGATTTTGATGAGACACAATATCACTCGCTCTTTTGATGACATCGAAGCTAATTTCGGTTAGTCTTCTTAATCCAATTCTCTGATTTGCTTGCTCTGTTTTTTAATTCAAACTTGAGGGTTTTTTTTTGAATCTGATTGTTTTCAATGAATCAAATTTTGTTTACAGCTACGTCGGTGATGAGTACAGGTGAAATTGGATTACTTTATGTAGCTGAGCCTCTTGACGCTTGTCAAAATCTAATGAATAAACCAAAACAGAGCTCAAATGAAACTTCTCATTTTGTGTTGATCATAAGAGGAAGTTGTAGTTTTGAAGAGAAAGTTAGAAATGCTCAAAGAGCTGGTTTTAAAGCTGCTATTATCTATGATGATGAAGATCGTGGAGTCTTGATAGCAAGTAATAACCAATTCTTGATTCTCAAATTGTGAAATTTACACAAAAATGTATTCAAATTTGATAACTTTTTTGTGGGATTTTTTCAGTGGCAGGTAACTCTGGAGGTATAAAGATTCATGCGATTTTCGTAACGAAAGAAACGGGAGAAGTGTTGAAGGAGTATGCTGATTTGCCTGATACTAAAGTTTGGTTGATTCCAAGCTTTGAGAATTCGGCTTGGTCGATAATGGCGGTTTCATTCATCTCTCTGCTTGCAATGTCAGCTGTTCTAGCAACTTGTTTCTTTGTTCGTAGGCATCGTATAAGAAGGCGAACAACAACATCTAGGTCCAATAGAGTCCGTGAGTTTCACGGTATGAGCCGTCGCTTGGTTAAAGCAATGCCTAGTCTTATATTTAGTTCAGTACATGAAGACAACACTACTGCATTCACTTGTGCTATTTGCCTTGAAGACTACACTGTTGGAGATAAGCTCAGGCTCTTACCTTGTTGCCACAGTGAGTATATATATAAATACATCAATCTCGTAACTTGGAAACATTTTGTGATTACGTTTCTATGTGTGTGTTTTCAGAATTTCATGTTGCGTGCGTTGATTCGTGGTTAACTTCTTGGAGAACATTCTGTCCTGTGTGTAAACGGGATGCAAGAACGAGCACAGGCGAGCCACCAGCTTCCGAGAGCACACCATTACTCTCATCCGCTGCATCATCTTTCACATCTTCATCATTTCACTCTTCAATAAGATCATCAGCAATGTTAATCGGTCCATCAATGGGATCATTACCAACTACAATATCTTTCTCACCTGCACACGCAAGCTCGTCTTATATCAGACAATCTTTCCAGTCTTCCTCTATCCGACGATCACCTCCAATAAGCGTAAGTCGAAGCTCAGTGGATCTAAGGCAAAGAGCTGGTTCTCCATCACCATCACAAAGATCATACATTTCTCATATGGCTTCACCACAGTCATTGGGTTACCCAACTATATCGCCTTTCAACTCGAGGTACATGTCATCATACAGGACTAGCCCGAGTAATGCATCGCCTCTAGTAGTCGGATCATCGAATTATCCGTTCCATCCACTACGTTATAGTGAATCAGCTGGAACGTTCTCTCCATATGCGTCTGCAACCTCGTTACCAGACTCTTGAAAAAGTCCATAGGAACGAACCGGTCTGGTTCAGGTCGTATAAGATTATTTCTTTTGCAATTGAGTATTTTTACTATGAGACGTCGTAGCTCGTGTGCGTTTGTGTGTGTATTTATAACGATGCTTTTATAGTCTTTTGGTTGAGATGAACGTCTTTGGTGTTTAGGTTATAGAGATTTTAATACTTTCCACTATACATGAACTCTGTTCTATTGAAGCATACCACATAAAGGCCCAACAACAAAACCGAAAGCCCATATTTGTATCTATTGTCATGAGGTTTCTAGTCAAGTAGCTCATATATATATCAATGTAATGAACATCAATGAAGCGATCTAGGGTTGTCATAGCAACCTCTATTTCTTCCCATTTTCATAATATAAATCTAAACTTCATTTGATCTTGGTTTCTCTAAGTTAAGCTTTCGTTTCCCTTTCTTATCGCATCTAAATAAAGCTCCTTAATGAGCTATTTCAATTTCTAAGTTATCTATCTATCTTAATAAAGCTTAGAGCTTCTTGATTTAGAAATATCTTCATGTTCCTTTGTAGAAATATGAGCTTATGCATATACTACACACACTGTTCTTTCGAAAAAAAGTCCGTTTTATTTTTCAACAGTAGAGTTTATGGGCTTCGTGGGCTGTACCTAATTATTTTAAATAGGCCCAATGTGGACGACATCGTTTAGGGAGTTTTGTAATTTGGTAAGTGGGACCCAGTAGAGAAACTGACTATGCTAAGTGGAAATGAAGAAAACTCCATCGCACCGTTCGCCGGTTTCTCTCCTCCGGCATCGCGAATCTCCGGTGGATTTTGAGGAATCAACCTCACCATGATAATGAGGCACCTCAACGCGATTGTCGTTTTACTGATGATGTTCTTTACTCTATTGATCCTCTCTTTCACAGGCATTTTAGAATTCCCATCTGCTTCAACTTCGATCGAGCATCGTGTAGACCCGGAAACGAAACTGCGTGATTCATCGGATCCGTTCAGTGATGTCATCTTGGATTTAAAAAAATGGGACTTTCAAGTGGGTTGTGCTCGGTTTAGGGAGAATCATAAGGATTCGATCCGTGGCAATGTTAGTTCGGGTTCTTTACAGAAACTTGGTGGTGGGTTTGGTTGTGGTAAGCTGAAGATGGAAAATGTTAAGGTTTTGGTAAAAGGGTGGACTTGGATTCCGGATAATTTGGAAAATTTGTATTCTTGTCGATGTGGGATGACTTGTTTGTGGACTAAATCATCGGTTTTGGTTGATTCACCTGATGCTTTATTGTTTGAGACGACAACTCCTCCGCTTCAGGTACTTCTCTTCTCTTCTCTTATTTTTGTGCCAAAGTTTTCGTCTTGAGAACTTGTTTGATGCTAATTTTGTTGAAGTATGAATTTTGGGAAGATTAGATCACACTCTCTCTTACTTTTGTCCCCCAAATTGGATGTGATCTTGTGATGTCTGCTTCACTTTAGCTCTTAAGTGGTGTGTTTAGGTTTGTCTAATATTCGAATAGCTGGGTTAGAGCTATGGATATAGTCTCCAGGGCTGCATTTCTTAATTTAAAGCTTTCAAGAAGTATGGTCTGGATCACCATTTACTATTTATGGTGTTTTTCAATTCAAGCTACTAGAGGATATTTGTTAGTTTTAGGATTCACTCAGATACTAAATTGTGTGCAAAGGATTCTTGTTTGTTTTCATGAATTTTTAAACCAAATGAAACTTTGTGCAGTGCTATTCTTGTTCTTGGCCAAATATTTTCCTGACTGGCAAAACTTGTTTGATACTTATTTGGTTTGGAGATTGAGCTGCTTGTGCATTCATTTTTGGAAAGTGTGGCTTAGATTTGGATGATCAGGGCAAATAAAATCTCATATGCACTTAGTTTCCCTCAAATTTTGATGTATGATCTTTCAATGCCTGCTTCACTATGGTAATCTTTCAATTTTTGGATTTCATTTGTTGCTATTTTTTGCTTTTTCCTAAGAGACGTGTTGGAGATCCTCTCCGTGTGTACATGGAGCTAGAAGCCGGAAGAAAACGCTCAGGCCGTGAAGATATATTCATAAGCTACCATGCCAAAGACGATGTCCAAACAACTTACGCAGGCGCACTCTTTCATAACAACAGAAACTATCACATCTCTCCACATAAAAACAATGTAAGTAATCTCTTAAACTCCAATGCTAAACGTTTTTTCTTTCATTTTGTCGTTTTTAATTCGATCGGATAAACATTGCACAGGATGTTTTGGTATATTGGTCTTCCTCAAGATGCCTCCCTGACAGAGACCGCCTCGCCAAGAGCCTACTAGATCTCATTCCCCACCACTCCTTTGGTAAGTGTCTAAACAATGTCGGTGGCTCGGACTCAGCTGTCTCTATGTATCCTGAATGTGTCCCCGAGTCCAACACTGAGCCAAAATGGTACGATCACCTTCACTGCGTTATGTCACACTACAAATTCGTCCTTGCAATCGAAAACACAGCCACTGAGTCATATGTGACTGAGAAGCTTTTCTATGCGCTTGATTCTGGTTCTGTTCCCATCTATTTCGGAGCCTCTAACGTGCAAGACTTTGTTCCTCCGCATTCTGTAATCGACGGTAGCAAATTCAGTTCGATGCAGGAATTAGCGGCTTACGTGAAGCGGCTTGGTGATGATCCTGTGGCTTACGCGGAGTACCACGCGTGGAGGCGGTGTGGAGTAATGGGGAACTACGGTAAAACCCGCGCGATGAGTCTCGATACATTGCCGTGTAGGTTGTGCGAAGAGATTAGTAGAAGAGGTGGGAAGAACGCAGGAACTTGAGTATAGCCACCGTTGGTTTTATAGGTGTGGGATTATTACATCATTAGTGGTTTTGTAAATGTGATCTCATTGGCTGTTTCTGTTATATGTAACAACATAAACAATTTGTAACACCTTTTATAATTAGTAATTACCATTATTCACAACTCCCAATTTTTATTGTTATTTGAAAAAAAAAAATCAAGAATGGTACCACTTTTGTTAGTCTACTCTTCCATACTCTACTATACGTACCACCAGGGAAATAAGCCAAATGGAGTATAGGAGCCATTGACTATTGACCATTGATAAATTAAAGTCTTACAAGACACAATCCGACAGAAACATATTAGGAAAAAAAGAACACTGTGTACGACCTTTCGATTAATATCATGTGCCCCCCCCCCCCCCCCCACCCCCACAAAGTAACTTGCCACTATTTCGTTTATTAAATAATAATCTCATAGATAGCGAAATACAAAATGAGCAAAACCTTATACTATTATCCTAATGGTTTAGGGTTTCTGATCGTAAATTTTCTGCTAAGTTCATTAAAAACTGGAGGGAAAGAATGTTAAATAATCATATTTTCTCTAAAATTCATAATCTCTTACATAGTGTTAAAAAAAATAACTATTGGATCGCACTTTGTTTACTTTAGTCTTGACAGAGTCAACGAGCTGCTTTTATCTCCTTGTTTTATTCCAGATTTTCGGCCATTTTTTTCTAATTTTTTGGGTGGGAAAAACGTTTTCAGACGGTAGGATCTGTTTTGTTTACTGTCGTTAATTTAATTCAACATAGAGAATTAATATTGATTTTTTTTGTATCTTGCATGGTTTTGGTTTGTATGAAAAAAGTTTCCAGTAATAAACAAAATCAAAATCAAAATCTAACTTTTTTTCAAATGGGAATAAGAATATTAAAAAGATGGTAAAGAGGTTGTTGAGTCGACTGATTAACATGAATCACCGCTCACCACCAGTAACGTCTTTATCGACAAAAAAAAAAAAACAATTTAAAATGATGAGTGGATTAGTATTATAGCAACCACCAAATAGAATTAATTATAATTAAGATTATTTTATATTTCTTGTCACTAAGATAATTGACCTAAGTCAATGTAAATAATCTTAACTATATATCGTCATTAATTAATCTCACTGGGTTGTTTATATATCTAATCTTATCGTAATTAGAATTATAGTTTTCAAGTATGAACAAAAAAAAAATTAACATTGGATTTCTCCTTCGCGTTTACACAACAAAATCAAAACAGTACACATCACGTAGTCCTTATCAAAACACGGAAAAATCAAAGAGTTAATTAATTAGGTGAATGATCACCATAATGGAATTTAGTTGAGAAAATAAATAATTTTTTAAGTAATTAACTAAACCTGATTAGGTGAGAACACAAAATATATTTGAATTGTATAAAAAAACAATTACAAAACAAAACAAGAACAGTGTTAAGAAACAAATAAGTCAATAAAGGTTGAATAAGATTTTTCAGATGGATAGTTTCCTTTCTCCCCAGCAATTACACCATATCCACTTGTTTTTTTTTTTCCTCTTCAATCATTCTTCTTCTTTCTCTTTCTTCATAAACGCCATTATAGCAACACACCAAAGCTCCTCCGCTTTAGTTATTAGATCTCCAAGCTTTCACTTCCCTCACTGTTCTTGATTCTTGAATCGATTTCCCCTAATTCGATATCAAGATTCGGAATTCGCATGGGTTAACTTATTTTTTAGGGACTTTTGAGTTGCAGATTTTGAAAAAAGATATGGAGATTCGTACAAATCAGAATACGACGGCGGAAGCGACGTTACAGCTCAATTCCGTTGAAATTCCATCGCCTGTAGGAGGAGGAGGAGCTAGCTCAACGTCGAATTCCACTAGTACAAGCTCAGGCACTGCTTTAGCCGTAGTTAAATCCGCCGTTAAAAAACCGTCTAAAGATCGTCACACGAAAGTCGATGGCCGTGGACGACGAATCCGTATGCCGGCGATGTGTGCCGCTAGAGTTTTTCAGCTTACGAGAGAGTTAGGTCATAAATCCGATGGAGAAACTATCGAGTGGCTTCTCCAACAAGCTGAGCCAGCTATCATCGCTTCTACAGGGACCGGTACGATTCCGGCGAATTTTTCAACGCTTAACGCCTCTTTACGCGGTGGCGGTGGCTCTACGATCTTTGCTCAGCCATCGAAGTCTTCTTCTTCTCCGCTTTCGTTTCACAGCACTGGAATGTCTCTTTACGATGATAATAACGGAACTAATGGATCATCGGTAGATCCTTCTAGGAAGTTACTGAACTCCGCCGCAGCGCAAAACGCCGCCGTTTTCGGATTTCCCCATCAGATGTATCCGCCAATAATGTCATCTGAGAGAACTCCGACGAACTTAACAAAGACTTACAGAGAAGATTACTTCAAAGAGCCGAGTTCTGGAGCGGAACCAAGTGAGAGTTCTCATAAACCGGGTCAGTTTCAGGATCAAGAATTGGGTCCGGGTTCAGGTCTCGGTCGTGGGACGGCTAATGTAGTGCCTCAACCTATGTGGGCGGTTGCGCCGGGGACTACGAACGGAGGAAGTGCGTTTTGGATGCTTCCGATGAGCGGTTCGGGTGGGCGAGAGCAGATGCAGCAGCAGTCGGGTCATCAAATGTGGGCGTTTAACCCGGGGAATTATCCGGTTGGGTCAGGACGTGTTGTTACTGCACCAATGGGTTCAATGATGTTGGGAGGTCAACAGCTAGGATTAGGAGTGGCTGAGAGTAACATAGCGGCTGCAATGCGTGGTGGTAGTAGTAGAGGAGATGGTTTGGCGATGACGTTAGACCAACATCAACATCAGCATCATCAGCAACATCAAGAGCCAAACCAAACTCAAGATAGTGAAAATGGTGGTGATGATAAAAAGTGATAAGAATCAATTCTTATCACTTGCTATTTAGCAACAACTACAATTGTAAAACATGTTTTGGCGGTTGAATGCTGCTATGGCTTAATGATCAAATATGATGAAACAAAATGTGGTTTTTAAGCTTTTGAACAGATTTGTCACATATCATTTGTGGGTTTTTTAAGTGTGGTTTCTGGATTTCATCTTTTCTTTTGATTGTGGTTTTGATTAATAGATATGTGAATATGTTGATATTTCTTGGCTTTTGGGTCATATGGATCACATAGGTTTGTTCCAGCCGAAAAAAATATCCAATTCCAATCAAAGTATAAAAACATTCATTATTGCAGCATCAAACAGCCAGTAAAGGAGGAAGAATTAGGGAAAACAAAAAACACTTTACCATAACGATAAGACTTGTAGCTAAGATTCAAAGGGTGGAAAAGAAACTCTCTTGCAAAAGCAGAGTTTGAGAATTCATACAAATTATTCAAGCTGTGAACGAGAGTGTCTTGAAGGACTCAACCAGATGCGGCCTTTCTCTGCTGGAAGACGACTGCAAAGATAGGAACTCCAACACCGATGCTGAAAGCGGTGAAGACCCCGAGAGACATCTTGAGACCTTGGTACTTCATGCGATCCAAATTGTACATGTGCTTTGCGTGAAGGTAGTATGGCTCGTCGTGGCCATGTCCTCCGCTCATCTTCTTAACTCCAGTGGAGTGGAAGCTTCTGCTCACTGTTGACGATGATCACAAAAAGAAATCTTAAGAAAGTTTTGAAATCTACCAATCAGGCAGAATGGTTAAAACCAATACGTATGACTAGGCCTAACTGAAGCATTGCTAAACCATCTTATAGCTCATTTGATTTCAAAAATTCAAATACAACAGCGAAACTGAACTGATCCTAATACTAGAGCTTTGCTGCTTAGAAGCAGATGAATATCATGTAGATACATAGAGCTACATAAACGTATGGAGTCTTGAACAATGGAGATGATAAAAATTGTTCAAAACCGAAATTGTGTTCTATATCAAATTTGCAAGCAGAGATGTTTCAATCAAAATCCGAATTCCAAAATTCAACGCTTAAGCAATCGACGAAGAATCGTATCAGAAGCACTCGGCAGCTAATAAGACAAAATCAGGGAACAGAGTATTCGATTTCCGAGCAAACAAATAAAACCTAGACTACAAAAGGGGAAAAAACAAAGAAATGCAAAACCAATCCATCAGATTTTTGTTGAGTACTGACCAGATCTGGAGAGTGATGATTCAGAAGAAGCTATGATCTTTGAGACAGATCGGATGCTGGTGTTCAACGCCATGATCAGAACTAATCGAGAAATTGTAAATGATAGAACGACTTCTGGAAATTTTACGGCGAATCTGTTTTGAGGGATTCCAATTGAAACGATATACCCACAATCACACGGAAGGCTGCGAATAGAATGATATCACACGTGTGAGCGATATCTAGTTTTGGGCCAAGCCCATTGACTCTCACACTAGGCCTTTATTTAACTCTACTACTTATAGTCGTATCACATCGGCTTCAGAATAAAGCTGACTAAAACGTTACGATATTATAATAATGTATATTCGAAAAAAATACTTGGGAAAGTTCTTAGGAATCTCAAAAAAAAAAATAAAAAAAAAATCATATGTCATTTTCTATGATGAACACGAAATATACTTAGATGATTCAATCTCCACGTGTATGGCCTTAATATCTCCACGTGGCATAATTATACTATCTTGTTCTAGTTTTGTGAACAAAAAAAACAGACGATGGAAGTAAGAAGCGTATCTTATCTCTAACATTTGAGATTCAATATATCATATAAAAACGCATGTAAATGAAAATACTAAAGTTCTTTTTTTTTTTCGAAAAATGCTAGAAAAATAACATGGTTCACTTGCCACAGAGTCTCTACTCCGCCGCTAGGCCAGATTTTCCATATCCGGGAAGGTCCGGCCAGGGAACAACAGATCGAAGGAAGCTGACGTGGAGCCGCTTTCCGGTGATACAGTGCGCATCAACCGAGTCGTTAACGAGTTTGACTCAGAATAATGCGGCGGAGATAGAGTTAAAGTATTTGGTGAGTCAGCATGGCTGGGGCGTGAGGAGATTGAAGAGAGACGATGAGGACGAGATCAGGAGAGTGTCTCTGGTTCAAGCCGAGGCTTTCCACATTCCTCTCGCTCTTTTTAATGATTTTTTCTTTCTGTTTTTCCAGGTTAGTTTTACTCTTTTACTTGTTTGTTTTATACAAATATATATATAGCAAAATTTTCTGAGTCTGTGGGAAAGAAAACTTCATAATGATTTTCACATAGGATTATATGTTTTGATATGCATGAAGATTTCGCTCATATATGTTGAAAAAGACTCAGAAGGAAGGTTGGGTAAATATAGATTTGAGTTTAATCATAGATGCATAACACAGTATAACTTACTTCTTTCTAAAGTGGAGTTAAAATCACATGTTATTGATATAAAATGTTGGACCATTCTAATAAACTATGAAATGAATACAAATGTTGCAGGCAGTTTTGTCAGGGCTTCTCTACAAGCTAAAGAATTCACCATCTGACAGGTAAAACAAAAAACAAAACTTCACTTCAATATATAAGAGTAGTTTTTTTTTTGTCGTCATTTAAGAGTAGTTTTAAAATGTAATTTTGTAATCAAAGAAGTAAAAAATGTGGCAGATATGCATGTCTCGTGGCAGAGCAAACGAGCGAAGCTGAAACTTCGTTAAGCTCAAGTGTTGTCGGAGTAGTTGACCTCACAGTTCAAACGGGAAGTTCAGTACTCCGTCATTTTCCCGGCGTTGAAGAATATCTTTACGTCTCAGGCTTAGCCGTCACCAAAGCTCAAAGGAGAAAGAAGATGGCAAGTACATTGTTAAAAGCATGTGATGTTTTATGTTACTTGTGGGGTTTCAAGGTTCTTGCTCTAAGAGCTTATGAAGACGATGCAGCCGCTAGAAATCTCTACTCAAATGCTGGTTACAACGTGGTCGCTTCTGATCCACCCTGGACCTCTACTTGGATCGGTAGAAAACGCCGCGTTCTTATGACTAAACGCTTTTCTTGATATATACATTTGCTTAGCCTTACAAATTGGAATAACAACAATACAAAGACTTGAGACAATAACTGAAAAACTGAATATTAAGATTTCACAAGAAACGAAACACCTAACAAATCATCCAACTTTTCTCTACAAAAGGGTTAATTAAACGATACGAACATGTTTCGTTTCTACCATCTAAGAGGGGACAAAAGCAGTGGTAGATGGAGATTTTTTTTCCTAAGCAAACGAAATATAAAGCCGATCATACCTATTGACATTCGATAAACCTGACAATGCTCCTTAGAGCTAACAAAAAACAAGAGTCAGTGGACGAACACACAATCACACGGATGGTCTAGTCAAGAGCGACATCGCCTTTCGGATATCTAGAGGCGGGAGTTCTAATCCCGGGACAGGATTGCCTTCTGGACCCATCCAGAGACCTCCATTATGCGGCATTATCACTGGCGACTGAGTGTTGTTGCTGTTCTCTGTTGATGTGTCTTGCTTCTTCTTCACAAACTCAAAGAACTCAGCAACCTGGCGTGCATACCTTTCATTTCAACAAACACCAATCAAGAAAATATCTGTTAGACTAGGAATTCAAATAAGTTATAGTGACGTTTCAGTAGTGTGTGAGAGAGAACTTACTGTTGCTTTGCTTCAATATCTCGGCTGAAGTCGATATTGGGTTCACAGTCCAAAACTAGAGCAGGGACCTGTTCAAACCAATGAACCAATCTCTAAGCAAAATCTATATTCAAAATTTTAGCATAAAGAATGCAATAAAGAGACAGCTTTACCTTCTGGATACTAGAATGCATATGATTTCCTTCCAAGTAAAAGACACGGTCTTTTATATCAGGGTGTAGAGAGTTGTCCATGTGTAAAGACGGTTTACTAACAGACAATACCCCGTGGTTTCCACTCTCAAACGGAAGCAGCCAGCTCTCGTGTTTCTCGTGTAAATCTTGGAGGTATTTCAGCGAGACTCCACCTTCTTCTGTTCGTTTCCTAAGCATCATTCGCTTGTGGCAAGTGTCTGGACTCGCCCTCAAGTATATAAAACCATCAGGAACAAGTCCAGGTAAACAAGAGACAACAGGATCAAACCAAGAGTCATAGATGCTAATCTCCATCTCGTTCATCCATTTGGCTTCATGAACCGCTCGCACAAACACCTAATAAATGCCAAGTTCCAAAACAGATAAGTTTGCAATCACACATTTCAAAACTATCATTTAACCAAAATATATGCTTCCAAATTACCATTCTGTCACTGAAGACACTCCTTTCCATCAACCTAAGAGGTTTAATTCCAGAAGCAGACTCTTTCTCCTGCATCAGCCGAGTGACAAACACATAGTTCTGGAAAGTATAAGCATACCTCTGAGGCTCAGAGTAGAAAGCATCCAATATATTGAAATGATCAGGTCCAACATCTTGCCACTTAGCAACTGGCTCAGGAACAATCTCAACAAGGTCTTGTAACTCAACAGTCTCATTAGCTATTTTCTGAAGAAAAGTTGATTTACCAACACTAATGTTCCCTTCAACACAAAACGTCAAACGTTTCTTCACATTTAACTTAGGGTCAGAACTAGAATCTTTGAGCTCATCATCCACACTCTCTTTAATAAACGTTGTTATACTCTCAGCATGGTTTCTATGTATAATCCCAACAGAGCTCCTAAGATAATCAACCATCTTCTGACTTGCTTTCCAAAACTGAGATTACACATCAAACCACAAACAAAAAGAATGAAACTTTTTTATTTATCTCAAAATCTACAGTGAAAAAATGGAAGATTTTTTCAAAAATACCTTATCTTTGTAAAGCTTCTTGAGCTCAGCGACATCACCAATCCCATTATCAACAAGCTTTCTCTGATTCCTTAAACCAACTCCAGGAATCTTCAGCAAATCTGGATTACCAACAAATTCACCACTGGTCCGATTTCTCCGGCTCATCCTCACTGGCTTCTCATCCTTATCCGTAGACTCTTTCTCTCCTTCATCATCTTCTCCATCAGATGAGCTTTCAACTCCTTCAGCCACAGCTGGAACAGCATTAACCGTGCTTAAACCACTATTAGAGTCAGAACAGAACAACGCACGCCAGGTCCCGGTTCGACCAACCCAAGCACGACTTGTATTACGGAATCTACAGTCGATTGAGCACCGGCAAGGTTTATATCCAGCTGTAGAGAACCGTAACGAAACCGTCGTAGTGTGAACACTGTTCCTCTGTAGATAAACAGAGAAAGCAGCACCAGCTGGAGAAATAGAAGCCGTTCTCGTCGGCATAGAGGAAGTAGAGAAGAAACAGGTGGAGATAGGTTTGGGAGTGGAAAAAGGAGTGAGATTTTTGACGGAGGACTTAAACCCTAAAGAGATAAAGCCGGCGGCGACAGAGTTCACCGGAGTAGAGAGAACAGGGGTTGAACTAGTGGTACTTTTGCACAGAATCTTCTGCATATTTTGTCCTTAACTGTGCATTTCACATCTATAAGCTCTGTAAAACTTTTAGAGAAATGGAAACGAAAAGGGGGGAAATAGAAAAACCCTAGTTTCAGAGAGAGAAGGGTTTGTGGGAAAACGGGACGATAACAAAAAAAAAAGAAGAGGGGCTTTTGTGTGGGTTTTGGTTTGGCGCAAAGACAGAGGAAGATGAAGGAGAAAGTTTGCGTTTTTAGGGTTTTAATTAGATGATTATAACATTAATGTCCACAGGTGGATTCCATTGTGTGGTGTAGTTAATTATTTTAATTAGTAGATATGATTATGGGAGTAATACGTTTTTTTAATCGTTTATATTTATGGGGAAAATACGTTAAAATATGGTGATGTGGTGTCTCTGTGAGGTGTTATTTGTCATTGTTCCGAATTGTGTACCACACGTGACACGTGCTGATAACAAATACTGTATGTAAATAATTGTTTGGGCCTAGCCTTTGTTAAAGCGAGACCTAATTGTGCTTATCAACTGTAATTTAAACAAATGTTACAGATGTAGGCCCATATCATTAAAAAAATTAAATTCCGACAGTAGAAAAAGTGTTATTATTGTATTTTTGATGGGCTTCAAAAGGCCATTATATAACTCGAAAGCCCAAATAATTTCTAGGTTAGATTTCTCATTCCGGAAAAAAAAAAGATGACACTTAAATAGCTTTTGTTCCTCCATTTACTTCAGCTCCTGCAGTGCAGCGTCTGAGTGAGATAAACCCTAATTTTTGTGTGTAGACAATCAAAGAGAGATGGCGGAAGAAGCAAACATTGATGTGAAGAAAACGAAGAAGAAGGATATACGGAATTATCTCTGTCAGTATTGCGGAATCAGCAAATCGAAAAAGTATCTCATCACTTCACACATCGAATCTCATCATAAGGTTTGTCATCTCTCTCAAATTCTATTCCAAATCTAATCCGTTGCATCGTGTGATGCGTTGTAACGCAATATTTATGGAAGACTCTGGATTCATGAATAATAAATCGGTGAAATATAGTGTACAATTCCGAGTTGTCTGATTGTTTTTTTTTTTTCCTGGGAATTTTCGGTGTTTGTTATAGATGGAAATTGAAGAGGAAAAAAATGATGAAGCTTGTGAGGTTGAAGAAGAAGGTTCAAATAAACGCGCTTGCGAAGAATGTGGTCTTGAGTTTAAGAAGCATGCTCACTTGAAGCAACATATGCTGAGCCATTCACTCGAGGTAAATTTATGCTTCCTCTTCCATTTTATGTCATGAGAGCTCGAAATGTTCTCTATCTGCTTGTTACAACAGCTACTACTACAGATGGAGATACGTTTAGATACTCGTGGGTTTTATTTAGCTTATTGTGAAACTAGAAGTTTATGCATTTGCAGGAAAGAAATGACCTTTTTGTTTAATTTCAAAAGGTCTTGCTTATATAATTGCGTGATGCATTGGATCCCAAATGAGAGAACTCCAAAATGTGAGACTACATGTTATGGACTAGTATCAGGTTGGGAGACCTCCTGAGAAGCTCCAGCAAGTAAGCCTTGATCACGCTTAAAGTTTGAGGTCTGGTGTTCAATCAATTGCTTGTTTTGTTTCTAAATGTTATGGACTTTTTTTTCTTTTTTTCTGATGTTATGTTTCTGATGGTTTTCACTTTTACGGAATGCAGAGACCTTTTGAGTGTTATGTGGATGATTGTGCTGTTAGCTATAAGAGAAAGGATCATCTCAATAGGCATCTTCTTACACATAAAGGGAAGCGCTTTAAGTGTTCAGTGGAGAATTGCAAGAGTGAATTCTCTGGTCAGGGCAATTTAAGAACGCACGTGAAGAAATTTCATAGTAATGGCGATAGTCATGAGGACAGTACTGGTGATGGCGATTCTCAACCATCTGAATGTTCAACTGGTCAAAAGCTCTTCAAGTGTCCAGTAGAAAATTGCAAGAGTAAATTCTCAGAACAGGCAAATCTCAGGAGGCATTTTAAGAAACTTCATAGTAATGTCGATAGTGACAAAGATTGTTTAACTGGTCAGAAGCCGCATCTCTGCAAAGAAATTGGTTGTGGAAAAGCTTTCAAGTATGCTTCACAGTTGCAAAGTCATCAGGATTCTCATGGTTAGTTTCTAGCTTTTTTTTTTCTTTCTTACATTTTTGTTAAAATACCAAAGGCTGTTTGAATCTTAAAGCGTTCCAAATTTTCAATCTCTAATGGTGTTGGATTAACACATGCAGTGAAATTAGACTCTGTGGAGGCTTTTTGTTCTGAGCCCGGATGTATGAAGTACTTTACAAATGAGGAATGTCTCAAGGCACACATAAGATCCTGCCATCAGCACATCAACTGTGAGATTTGTGGTTCTAAGCTTTTGAAAAAGAGCATCAAGAGACATCTTAAGACTCATGACAAAGATTACTCATCAGGAGAATTCAAGTGTGAAGTTGAGGGTTGCTCTTCTACATTCTCAAAGGTAAAGAAACATTCTTATAGCTTAAACAAGTATCGTTTTCCAGACTGTTCAACATATCTAACTACAGTACAATGATTTCTCTCAGGCTTCAAATCTTCAGAAACATGTGAAAGCAATGCATGAAGATATCCGTCCCTTTGTATGCGGGTTTCCAGATTGTGGCATGAGATTTGCTTACAAACATGTCAGAAACAACCACGAGAATTCCGGGTGCCACACATATACCTGCGTATGTTCTTACCTAAATTCTGCACTCATTTCTGTTCTAAATTCAAAGAGTAGAATCTCACATCAAAATGTGGTTTCAGGGTGATTTTGTCGAAACTGATGAAGTTTTCACCTCAAGACCAAGAGGTGGACTAAAGAGAAAGCAAGTTACAGCAGAGATGCTAATACGGAAGAGGGTCATGCCTCCTCAGTTTGATTCTGAAGAACACGAGACTTGCTAGTAGATTACACGCTCGCCCTTATTATAATTTTTGTCTTGTGATAAAAGTAGTTGTACTAGGCACTAGGCAGGTGTTATGTGTAAAGGTTTGTCTTTGTTTGTGTGTCAATAGAAGAGAATATACAACGACAAAAATTGAATTAGTAATTTAGTTATGTAAAATTGTGGTTGATTTCGGTATCATTTTTCTTATAATCTCAAGGCCTTGTTAAAATATTAGTAATGTTCTGAACCCAACATGTGAAGATAAGCTTTTTGTTGAAGATAAAGTCTAATCTTTTAGTCTCTCTTTTCGTCTACCCGAATCAAATTATAATGAACCTTTAGTGGTTTGGTCAAAGTAAACAAAGACTTTGACTTCTCAACCTTTACATAAAGTCAATGGGTAGGAGAAAACAATTCATGTTTTGCAATATAGTGACTTCTCTATATAAACTAGGAGAAACAAGATTAGAATTTCATCACAAAGCATGGCTACATTCAAGATTTGGGTTATGTGTCTCGTAATCGCAGGTAAGGCTTTTTATTTAATAAACCATACAAACTCCTATCCTCAGTTTTGTTAGGGAATTAAACAATGAGAATTTGATCATTTTAAAAATGTTTGAAAAAATCTATTAGGAGCGATTTTAGGAGGAGTGTTCCCTGGAGATAGTACAACAAAGATAGTGAGGGTATGTCCTCTGTATTGCTTACAAGTAGAGTACATGACATGTATTTCCTCCGGCGATGACAAGCTACCTCCAAGATGTAATTGTTGTCTTGCTCCCAAAAATTGTACTCTCCATCTCTCAGATTCTACTTCTATTCATTGTAATAACAAATGATTTTTTTTTTCTTAGTAAGAAACTCCTGATGGAACCCCTCCTTCGAATCCCATCCACTCTTCCCATTCGTCGATTTCACCCATTTCTGTAGATGTAATCTCTTCTTCTTCTTCCTCAAACTTTTGCATCAAACACTGAAATGTAATGGAAATCGTGAGAAAGTTTAGATGTTAAAACCTTAAAAGTGTTATGCCATGCCATGCCTAATAAGTTAAACATCAGATAATGATGATATGAAAAGTGAAAACATATAAAGAAGTAATAAAGAAATAAATAAAAATCACAGAAGTAGCCAAAAAAAAAAGGACTCTAATTGAAGAAAATTTAATATAACTATAAAAATGAATGAACAGAGAAAAATAAAACCTCGTAAGCAGATTTGATCTCCTTAAAATCTTTCTCCTGTCCCTTGTGCACATCTGGATGGTACTGTAATTACGCAATTTTGTCTATTAGTTACTTATAACCCTTTTTTTTCTTTTCTTGATTTTGATTCGGCAAATATGATAAAAGTTTTGAACTTTCTATTTAAGAACAACAAAAAGACAAAAAGGAGAACATTTTATGAACCTTAAGAGCGAGACGTTTGAAGGCTCGTTTGACTTCGGCTTGAGAGGCAAGAGGGGTTAAGCCAAGAATCGTGTAATGGCTGAGATCTGGTGATGAACATCTCGTCGGAAACCGGATTAACCGGTGGCTATCTGTTTGGATTATGGAACCTGTGTGATTCGTTGGAGCTCTGAACCGGATATTTCGTATCATCGTTCTTCACCAACCAAACTATTTAGGTTTTTTTTTTTAGTTACAAACCTTTTTTTTGGGAAGTTGTAATGGATACCCATTTTTTAACCTTGTGCCCGAAGATATAGATATCCATCCAATTCACACTTCCCAATGTCACGTCGGTGATTATTTTAAAATTTTGATAATTTTTGTATTCTTTTCGTCCGGGTTTAAGGGTGTAAATGTATTAGTTGTACTTATTTTTAACCTTTTTTTCCACAAAACATTTCATTGATCATGAAATATAAATTCCAAATAGTGCAATTTATAAGGTAAAAATTGGTTAATCATTTTAGAAGTCCAATACAAATGAAACTCTAATAATGGATAGGTTTGATGGTGTTCAACTTCTCATTTTTGGACATGGGTTTCGTCTATAAATCTTTTTTTAAGTTTTTCTAAACGCATATGCAGAAGGTAAATTGTGTCCAACTATGTAACACCTTTTTTTTGTCTAAATTTATTATTTATGTAAACCCAAATCGTGTCTTTCACCAGAGGAAATCGGACTTGACCAATCAATAGTGATACTACTGGAATTGAATGCGGCACTAACCGACACTTCACTTCGGCAGTACCCAACGAAGTGGAAGGATTGCTTTTTTTTTTTTTTTAATTATTTATAAAGGGAATTCAAATTAAAACTAGTGAAAGTCTTACAACATGATAATACTATCTCCATTTCATAATATAATTTTTTTTTATGTTTTAAAATATAAAATATTCTCATATTTTTATGTAAGTTTTTATTTTATTAAATATTGTGTGACCAACATTAATTTATAGCTTTCTATGATTATCCAAATTGATTTTTTTTATATTAAATAATATATTTTAGAATAAAATAATTTCTTAATATGCATATTTAAACCCAAAACATTTTATATTATGAAACGGAAGGAATATTCAAGAAGATATAACAATATAATGATACTAAAAGTGCACTAACTGCAAAACATTGAAGATATACCAAACTGAAGTCGCACACCCACACAACTAAACAACCAACGACATAGGAAGCAAGGATCACAATACCGATAGAGCAACTAATCCAAGCAGAGAGGCAACCGAACAACTCAAACATCCCATCAATTGCAAAGAAGACCAACACACACTCACAACCAAGAAACCAATTCCACACCAAGAATAAGTCCAGAGAGAGAGGAGGAAAAAACAAAGCTGGCAGAACCTAAACTTGAAGATTATAGAAGACTGAAAATGGGGTTCACTCACCAACGAAGGAGATGGTGGCTGTAGAACTGCGAAGAGGCATATACCGTTGAAGGAAACAAGGAGGAGCCAGCAAAGCTAGTCAACGTGACCAACAGTCGATGTAGACCCATGATCCAAGCAATTCTCCATATCCATACGTGATCAGCAACCTAAACCACCACAATAACAGACCCTGAGACCCACAAATAAAAAAACTTGACGACACAATCAACGCTCCAACAAACTCCAAAACTCTAGCAAAGACAAGTTGAAGGATTGTTGAGGCCAAAATGGGATTTGTAGCATGATCAGATTTTATCTGCCAATTTAACTTGAATTTTCTTATTTTTTATACATAGATTGCGTACTTTTTATTTGGAGTCACACCTTCTGAAGTTAACTATTAAATCAAAAAGTAATCACAATGTAATACGTCTTTTAAAAATACTATTTTTTTTGTAACAGTATCCGATAAAAAATTGTATCAAGCAAATAAAGAGTACAATATCCATAAAAATACTAATACGTAATAATATATAACACCATTTGTAGTAAATATGGTTTGTTATTTATTAAACATAGTTATTAATTAAAAACATCTTATAAATCGATATACCAAATTCATACTTAAATCTTCTAACAGGTCGATGAAGATTTCGAATCTTTGCATACTTCAGCGTCAATGTTGTTGAGTTGATCTAAATCACCATTAGGACCACTCGGTCCACTAGTCATATCTGTATCTATATTAGGAAAAAGACATTATCACGTCAATCTTAGTATTATTCTATTATGAAGATAAAACAATATATAGTAAAACCTCTATAAATTAATAATATTGAAATTAATGTATTTTATAATATTTTATTAATTTATTGAGTTTATTAATTTATAGAAATAAAATTTAGGTCAAAATATCAATTTATGACTGGAAAAAAATTAGTAATTTAACAAGATATTAATTTATCAAGTATTAATTTATAGAAGTTTAACTGTAACTATCTTTATTAAGCGAAACTACTCTTCTATATAGAAAACAATACAATTACAAATCACATTATTATTCTCTTTTTTTTTCCATTTAACATTAATAATACCTTATTCTAGGGTTATATTTTCATTACGTTATTATATGTAATACCTCATCCTTTTTTCTATTCTAAAAATGTTAGTCACCAAATATACACAATATATTAGATATATAAATATATAATTTGACTGTACAAACCTGAATTAACATTGCCCAATTCAACAGAAACTTGTTCATCCTCAAACAAAATGTTGATGTCCTGTTCCTTTTCAAAATCTACAAGATAAATACATACATCCATAATCACAAAATTGGATAATATATAGATTGTTTGTATTTTATTTGGAATTTAAAAGAGTTAAATGAAAATTTATACAAACCGAAATCATGAATTGATAAAGTTGGGGTCTCCTGCTCAAATGTGATATCTTCCAAATCTTCAAAAAATTTCTCGTCTTCATGTTTGATAAAAACCCAAACCTTGTCAATTTTGAATCAAACAACAATTTCTCTTTTTAAAGTATTTGTAAGAAAAATGTCATAGTTTAACATTCTAACCTGATGAATCATCCTGCAATTTAATAAATCCAACACCATCGTTGTCTTTATCCTCATCCTACATGAAAAAGAAATCTATGATTTATTGATATAAACTATACGTTTAAAAAAAAAACTATACGTTTTCGTGCATGATTATAGTATACAACTTTGATACTCATTGCGAAAATATATAGAACTGGTGTATAAAATACGTGAGAGAATGCTAGTATTAATCAAAGTTCGTAATGTATCTCAATGTTGATTGTGGTTGGGGGTGGCTGAATTTGTAAGGTCATATGTCCCTATGAATTGTTATTATTAAAAAAAATAAGGGCAATATATATCATTTACATATAACTTAAAACTCATTAATATAAATTTTACTTTCTAGTAACACACCTGATCTCTAGATGTAGAAGAACTTTCTCCTTGCAAGAGATTTTCTCTAGAAGTAGTAGGACCACCATTAACCCTTGCTAGTCCTCCATCATGGCCACGATTACAAATACGTTTACAACTACGATCAGGTTGTTGACGAACACCATGGTTATGGCTAGAACCACGACCTCGACCACGACGACGACTATCCATTTGTAGCGTAGAAGCAGCTGGAAGGGCAAGAACCTATTTGTTTTTGATATAAACCGTCATTAGCATATCACAGTGCAATCAAAGTTACATGTTTTTTTTAACTCAAAACCTAAAACAAATTGAAAGATGAAAACAACTATGTTTGTTTTTTTAATTAAAGATCAGAAACACACAAAAGCACCCCTGTTTGGATTAAATTATATTGTAAAATGTCATTCAAATCAAATTATTTTTGTGAAATCAAATTATATATTAGATTGCTTCCGCGCGCAAACAATTAATAGATCTCATTTAAATTTGGCTCAAAATTTTTAAACAAAATCTAGATTCTCTATATTTCAAACGAATTTTTAAAACCTAAAACATATTGACAGATGAAAACAACTCAATTTGTTTTTAATTAAAGATTAGAAACACACAAAACACTCCAGTTTGAATAAATTATATTGTAAAATTTCATTCAAATTGGGTTATTTTTGTGAAATCAAATTATATATTAGATTGCTTCCGCTCGCAAATAACTGATAGATCTCACTTAAAATTTAGCGCAAATTTTATAAACAAAATATACACTCTTCATTTAATCGTTAAAACTTTTCATTAATCATATATTTTTACAGAAGGATAAAAAACGGAATTCAAAACAAAACAAAGACAAAATGATGATATGATAAGATTGTTTGGCGCAAAAACAATGAGAAAATCTCATTCAAATTTTATGTAGAAAATAAAAAAAGTTGCTTAGATTTTTTTTCAATCATTACACTTTTGATTACTCTCACTATCTTTTAATAAAACAAAAAAACTAGCTCCAATAACAAATCCAATAGTCAAAACAAAATGAAATAGAAGCATTTTATTGAAAATTTTGGAAATATCACAATTTGTCGTGGCTGATCTGAAGGAGGATTCGAGGGATTCGACATTTTGGAGATTTGGAGCTATTGATTGTATATATTTATGTTGTTTGAGACCAAAGTTAAACTTTTTGAGGTGAAGTGACAAATGAGGGGTTTAGAATATTATACTTTTATGTATTTTTATTATTTCTCACTATTCATGTGCATGTAAATGTACAATATATATTCATGTACAGTCTGATCGTAATCTTTATAAGCGGAAATTTTTAATTTCAAATTTTATTTTTTACCATTTAGTGTTAATCGATTATAAATTTCCATATAAAATTAATTTATTTTCAAAAAAATTATACCATAAACTGACTTGGAACATAGTCTATACTCATTTTTCAAAAAATTTATACCATTACCATTTTACGTTGACTGGGAACATAGTCTCATAGTATTAAGTTAGTAACTAAATAAACTATGATAAAATATCTGGGCTTTAGTTAGATAGAGATCTATCGGGTATTTGTAACTGAATTTGAACCGGCCCAGGCCCATTAAATCTCACAGTGCCAGATTCGCTCCGCTGCAAAAAAAAAAACCCAAACTCCATAGTCAGCTCTTCTCCTCGTTAACGCGCCGCCGTAAGAGAGAATGGAGGATATCGAGGATTTGTTGGCCGGTGGAGCCGGTGGAGCACCACCAGGTTTCCGATTACCGTTGAATGCGGTCCGAATAAATCCGAAGACTAATAAGAGCAAACGTAGTAGCTCGAAACAAGATGAAATCACTGCTTCGAATCGTGACTCGCTTGCTCCACCATCTTTGAAGATTCCAGGAACTCAGGTCATTCTCCTCCAATATTTCTCTCGATTCCATTTTCTCATTGCTTCGGTTTCCATATCCGTGCTTACAATTCGTCTTGCTTCTCTCGATGATTTTCGCAGACAATATACATCAAGACGTTTGGATGCTCTCATAACCAGGCAAGTCAATGAATGAATCTTCAGTGTTCAATTGTAATTTTGGAGGTCATAGTTGTTTTGCTGTTGATAGATTTCTGATTGCCTCATCAAGATACATTTCAATGTTCGTTGCTCTAGTGATTAAGATGAAGGTTGAAGATAGCTTTTAGCTAGAATACGTTAAGCTGATCGTATTGTGTATTTTCTCGTGTTCTTGTTATTGTTCAGAGTGATAGTGAGTATATGGCTGGTCAGCTTACTGCATTTGGCTATGCATTAACAGAAGTTCCAGAGGATGCTGATCTGTGGCTCATTAACACGTAAGCTTCAGCTCCTGGTTATATTTACCCATTTAGCTGTAGAGATATTCATGAGTAGGGTGAAATGTTCTTTTGATGTATAAGAATGTTAGCAAATAGTTCATTTGCCACGGTTTACAGCGCAGCATTCTGCTTCATATAGCTTTACTTTGTTTTCTCAATGTGTATTATGTGGTGGTTGATGCAGCTGTACTGTGAAATCTCCAAGTCAGTCTGCAATGTCGACTCTGATAACGAGGGGTAGAAGTGGGAAAAAGCCTCTTGTGATCGCTGGATGTGTTCCTCAGGGTAGTCGTGACCTTAAAGAGCTAGAAGGTGTTAGTGTAGTTGGAGTTCAACAGATTGATCGTGTTGTTGAGATTGTTGAAGAAACTCTTAAGGGTCATGAAGTGCGGCTTCTGACTCGGAAGACTTTGCCTGCGCTTGATCTTCCAAAGGTGTGTATAAGTTTCAAGTTTCTGATTTATTTCACCTTGATTTTGAGTATGATAATTCCTGGCTGTGAATAAGTAGAAGCCAAAAACCTGATTTCGGTACTGTTCGTTGGTCCTGTAAACGTGCTTAGTCTTTTTCATGACTTGCACAATTTCTTGTTGGACTTCATTTGGGTTCTATTAGTGGGGCTTAATAAGTCATTTTTCCACTGCAGGTGCGAAGGAACAATTTTATCGAAATTCTTCCCATTAATGTTGGCTGTTTGGGTGCCTGTACTTATTGCAAGACCAAGCATGCTCGTGGTCACTTAGGAAGCTACACAGTCGATAGTCTTGTAAGAAGATTTAGCTTCACAGAAAAGAGTTTTGATTTGTATTCAGCATTTTCCCCTTTCCTGTTTTTTTCTGCTAGTTAAAATTCCTAAATTGCAGGTGGAGCGAGTGAGAACTGTAATATCTGAAGGAGTCAAGGAGATTTGGTTGAGCAGCGAGGACACTGGAGCATATGGTTTGTTTTCAGTAGTTAAGACATTTTTTTTGTATTTTCCTTCTTAGTGGTAGCTAATATCCCTTGAATGTTGCAGGTCGTGACATTGGAGTCAATCTTCCTATACTGCTTAATGCTATTGTGAAGGAGCTTCCTTCTGATCAAAGCACAATGCTAAGGATTGGGATGACTAATCCTCCCTTTATTCTCGAGCATTTGAATGAAATAGCAGCTGTTCTACGTCACCCGTGTGTCTACACTTTTCTTCATGTCCCTGTGCAATCTGGCAGTGATTCTGTGTTGACAGTGAGTCCAGAATTGTGTAGCACTGCCAAGATCTTGTTCTAGTCTTACCTAAATGTTTTCTATTGCAGGCTATGAACAGGGAATATACAGCAAGTGAGTTCAGGACTGTCGTAGACACCTTAACAGAGCTTGTGCCAGGAATGCAAATTGCTACTGATATAATATGCGGCTTTCCTGGTTAGTGTTGGATAAACCTGGAAGTCTGTATTTGTTGTTTTATATATTGTTATTTTTTCAAATAATATAGTCCTCTGTCATTTAAGTGTTTGAGAAAGAAACACATCACACTACCATGCAAAAACACATTAACCGCGTACTTTTGTTTGGTGTGGATAGTTAGATGGTCTTACGACTTAAGCATGTTGATTGTTCAGATAATTGGGGTGTGTTGCTAAGATACGTTTGTCACTTTTCCCAATTCAGGTGAAACGGATGAAGATTTTTCTCAAACAGTTGAGCTTATCAAGGATTACAAATTTCCTCAAGTTCATATTTCTCAGTTTTACCCCAGACCAGGTAAGCTCAAAGTTTTGATTATGTAATCTGGAATTGGGGAAGTGTTTCATTAGTTCTAACATTTTGCTGGATGTGTCGTTTTGTGATATAAGGGACCCCAGCAGCAAAGATGAATAAGGTACAAAGTAAAATAGTGAAGCAACGAAGCCGTGAATTGACTTCTGTCTTTGAGGCTTTTGCTCCTTACACCGGAATGGAGGGCAAAGAAGAGAGAATATGGATAACTGAAGTAGCAACCGATGGAATTCATTTGGTAAGTCCCATTCTAGTTTGTTTTATCTTATGCAATTGCTAAGGAACTTGCTTCTGTTTCACTTGAAAATTCTTAGTTAGTGGCATATGAGAGAATTTGTAGGTTGGGCATACGAAGGGATATATACAGGTGTTAGTTACTGGACCCGAAAGTATGCTTGGGACTTCAGCTATGGCGAGGATAACATCTGTAGGAAGATGGTCAGTGTTTGGTGAGGTGATTGAGACATTTAGCTCTGTGAATAGAGAAACACAAGCCCGAGATGAAACAAAGCCGCCTTGTTCGTCTGATGTTACTTCCTGTGAGACTTGCAATTGCTCTGCGGAGAGCTGTGGAGAAAAAGAGAGATCAGGAGAGACCTGTAACATTTCCGGAAACATCTCAAAAAAGGATCAAAACATGAGCGACTTAAAGAAAGAAGAAGAGAAGGAGATGATGCAAGACCTCAAACCAAGAAGCAGCGTAGCAAATTGGGGTTTCATTGATAAGGCACTTGTGTGTGGAGTGTTCGTAAGCTCACTCACCATTCTTGTTTTGTTTATTAGCATCGCATCTAGAGTTTTGTTGCGTCAATGAATCTTTCTCTTCTCAGATTACTTAGTTGTACAAGAACCAATATCTCTGTTCTTTTGACTATTTATTTGCTTTCACTCGACTTAGAAAGAATATTTCCGTCTTGTATTTCACTAAATATATCTTGATTAGATCAGTATTGTCCCAAACCCACGTAATGTTGTTGAGAAAAAAGAATGGATCCTTTTTTCCGATTTTACAAATTTAATTCTGAATCTTCTACAATGCTTGGTATGATTTCTTCCCAGAATTTCGACTACTTTGGGCCAGATTTATACATAAATGGATATTGGGCCTTAATGTAGCAAAGTCAGGCCTATTATGTGGTGTGCAAAACCATCGTCGAGATTCCAGAAGTTTCTATTCTCAGACTGGCGACACGTACGAACACGTGGAGACACATGTCAGTCAGAAGCTAAAAAGCATACGTGTCATGCAGAAGCTAAAAGAAAAAGAAAAAGGTGGTTACGGTTTAACTTTCGCATCCTCCCAAAGTGTTTATTATGTGACTTAGTGGTAGTTTAGAACCAAAAAAAAAACAAGTAATGACGAATCTTTTAGCCTTGTGTCTTGTCTTCAGCACTTTACTAGCGGCGGAGGTATGGTCTCCGAATCCAACCATGCCCATCCACCACACGGCGTCCGAGGGAGACGTCATCGTCAAAGACGGCCACCATGTTGTGGTGGTTGAGTACGATCACGATGGGAAAACAAATACTAGAGTCTCGATTTCACCACCATCGGTGAATCAAGTAGGAGAAGAAGAAGAGAAGGGGACTAGTTTGTTTAGAAATGCCAAAGAGAAAGTGAAAGAAACGGTGTCGTATCTCCCACACGTCGGCCAAGGGATCTCGCAGCCAGTGGTGACTACCAAAGAAGAAACAGAGGAGGTGCGTGATCACCATGCGACGGCTGGGGAAGTTATTTGCGACGCGTTTGGTAAGTGTAGGCAGAAGATAGCTAGTGTGGTTGGTCGGGCTAAAGACCGAACCGCTGATAGAGTGGAAGAAACTGCTTCCGATGCCCGTGACGCCGCCGCTCATAAGGCTCAGGATGTGAAGGAGACTATTGGAAGTGCGGCACGGGACGTGGAGGATACGATTGCTGATAAAGCCCAATATACTAAAGAGAAGGTAACAGAGAAAGCTCATGAGGTGGAAGTGTGTGTGGGCCACAAAACCCATGATGCTAAAGAAAAGGTAAGTGGAAAGGCTCATGAGGTGAAGGAGAGTGTGGCCCATAAAGCCCATGATGCTAAAGAAAAGGTGAGTGGAAAAGCTCATGAAGTGAAGGAGACTGTGGTCCATAAAGCCCATGAATCGAAGGAAAGAGCTAAAGATAGAGTGAGAGAAAAGGCACATGAATGGAAGGAAACGGCTGCTCACAAGTCTCAAAACGCATGGGAGAGAGTCAAGATTATGGTGCGTGGCTTCGGGTCAGCGACGGTAAGGGCGCTTAGTCCGACAAAGATAGCGAGCGTGGTGGGGCTAACGGCGATCGCGGCTGCGTTTGGAACTTCCGTGTGGGTTACGTTTGTATCGAGCTACGTGTTAGCATCGGTGATAGGGAGGCAACAGTTTGGGGTGGTGCAAAGCAAGCTGTATCCTGTTTACTTCAAGGCAACCTCTGTAGGAATACTTGTGGGTTTACTTGGTCACGTGCTTAGCCGACGGAGGAAACTTCTCACTGACGCAACGGAGATGTGGCAAGGGGTTAACCTCTTGGGCTCTTTCTTTATGATTGAGGCTAATAAGTCATTTGTCGAGCCACGCGCTACAGAGGTTCATTACACTTCTCTCGCTTATGTTTCATTTTTTATAAAAATCCTATTGGTTTTGGATTTTCTTGTAGAATAATGTGTGGTTATTATATATTGTTGTGAGTAGGCGATGTTTGAGAGGATGAAGGCGGAGAAGGAAGAAGGAAGAGGAGGAGAAAGGACGAGTGAGCAGGAGCTAAGCAGGAAACTGGAGAAGCTGAGTGAGAGGCTGAGCAAGCTCAACTCTTACTCCTCTTGGTTAAATATTTTGACGCTCATGTCTCTAACATGGCACTTTGTTTATCTCGGCCAGAGACTTGGCACCGCTTGTTGATCCATTACACTTTTCTTGTCTGAAACCCTAACTCTTTTGGTTGTTGTTGTTTGCTGGCGTACTCTTCACGTTATCAGGTTTTTGTGTTGTCGAATGTTAATATGTAGTAGATATATATATATATATATATATCTTGTAATTAGGTACCTTCACTTTTGGGTTGAACGGTTGTTTTTTTTTTTTTTTTTTTTTTTTTTTTTTTGCCTATGCATAAATTGAAGTTCCATAATAGCGCAGCGATTAAACTAAACAATGCACAAATTAAATTATCTGTATGTAACTATTACCTTAAAATCTCTTAAATTTGGAAAGCCATTTTAAATCGAATGAAGGGAGTCAGTATTCACTTTCAAAAAATATAAATATGCGGGCGGGTGCTTCCATACTAAGTTCCAACATCGTCACGTTTGAGACAGAGCAGACTGCTACACTCGTTCGTTCGTACAAACAATATTTATGGATGAATTATTGTAGTACTGCTCTAGAAGTCGTTGAAACTTTCTAAATTGTCACACACACAATATTAATAGTCTAGTACATTCAAAGATAAATTCATAATGAGATGAAAGTAGATAAGGTATTGAAAATAGACGTTACATGCTCAAACAACTGTATAAATTGATCTTACATATATATATATATATATTTAATTTTCCACGCTAACCATTTCGTTTAAACCTCTGAAGCATGAAAAGTCCTTTTTGGAGCAGCAGAATTCATCATGCGGAGAGCTTCAACGATGAGATCACAGAGGTGATGAGGGTCTGGAATCACGTCTACATCAACTCCAATGTTGATTATGAGTTTGTTCACATAGCTTTGAATAGTGATTATGAGCGCCTAATTAAAAACATATATTGAATTAGTTTCTTCAGTTAAGGTTTCATGATTAAGTCCAGGCCTGTTAGAAAATCTTGGAATGACGAGATCGCATAAAATATATTCTCTAGATATTATTGTGTATATATTAAGTAAGTAGATTTCCATTGATTGCTTGCGGACAGTTAACAGAGATAATAAGATCATCGACATATATGAGGACATAGAGAGAAACACCATTACGATTAAACACAAATATTCAGAATCGATTTCTTCATGATATCAGAATCTTGATCCAATTCCTATGGGTTAAGGTTTCGTTTATTTGGGCAATTGTTAAAAAAAAAAAAAAAAAAAAGAGAGAGGTGTCGTGAGTTTTTTTTGTTCTATTCTTTGACTTATGCTTTGGTTTTCTTCTTATTTTGCTTTGATATATTATGAAAAAAGGAAAAAAAGGAAAAAAAGAAGAAGAAGCAAAAGTGTCCATTTGTACCACAAAGAAGACGTGACGTTCAATGATTTGATGATATTGCTGTGGATTATGAGCATGAACCACGATGGTTCGTTCATATTCAATTTTTGAGGGAAAAATGGTATTTGTATGTTTAATGATGATTGACTTGTTTTAATCTATAGGGTTTAAGTTTTTTTTAAGAATAAAGAGGAATGAGATATCTTAACCCATTAGTAGCCCTAATTGATTAAATAAATGTGATTTTTGATAATGGCATTTCAAGGTCTGGTTTGTATGTAAGAGAGTACCTGTGGGATACCAAAGGAAGTTGCAGCGATGTAATCTATTTGATGGCCGAAAAAGCTAATTTCTTCTGCTGGACCAGCCACATTTGAGAATATCATTGTCGTGCTACCAAAAACTCTCGTTACAAGAGTTTTAACTGCCTGTTTTCAATTCCACACATCCATAATTAAGTAAGTGTCTAACAGATGTAAAAAATACATAATTAATTACGTATATAAAGATAGATTGATCTAGTATCTTACCCTTAATCCAAAAACATTCATGGTTAATTTGAGCAACCCATAGGAAAATAGAGGTTCGAGGGAATGTTTTTTACGATTCATAATAGTTTTGGCTTGTCGAACATATTCAAGTACGTCATCATGTGGCTTCATCTCCAAAGGAATCAGAACATAACTTATTGAGTTTCCCCATCTACACTTTGAACCTTTTGCCATCATATTAGCCAAATCCTGTGTATAGATTTATGTGTTAGATTCTAACTAATGTAAAATTTAATTGCAAGATAACAAAAAGCGATCGATGTGTGTTTTTCAGCACCTCGATATTCCTATTTGGTCTTAGGTTAAAAAAACAACACCCTGAAGAGATATTTTGTCTAGAGTTTTTCTTGACTTCGAAGATGTTTCAAGATCTGTACACAAATTCGTGAAACACGTAAGAATACGTGAGCAAATATTGTTTTTATGATATTAAACAAGAGTAAATGATTTACCATATCTTTGATTCAAATATCGAGAAAGACCAGCTAGCAACATCCCAAGAAGAACATCATTCACAGTCTAATAGAAAAGGGAATAAAAAAATATAAACATTCATCTTGTAAAAGACAAAGAAAACAAATTAAGCAAACATACCATATTTCGTTTCTAGTCTATGGTGCATATAGTTTGCTTATACAATAATTTGTATTTCAATGTTTGTATTCGATTTTATAATTTTTTTTGTACTTTGATATTTTAATAGAATTTAGAAAGAAAACAAATAAAAATAAATAATATGAATATGATACTTGTCAAAAATTTTAATAGTCGGCAGTTCCGGACAACATTAATGTTTTCCAATCCGGACCAATAAAATAATAATGTGGGTAGAGTAATAAATCTAGTGTGTTAAAATTAAACAAAACTTGGACTCATATTATCATATATGGCCCATAAAACTGACAATCCGACATTCATTAAAAACGTATAATCCAACTTCATCATCAATTAGGCCTGGGCAAAATATCCGATATCCGAAAACCAATCCGAATCCGATCCGAAAAATCCGGATCCGAATCCGAACCGAATGGATTCAAAATCCGAATGGATTCAAAATTTCCCTACCCGAATAATCCGAACCCGAACCGAACCGAATCCGAATCCGATCGATATCCGAAATAAATCCGAAATAATCCGATATTAACTATACAATATATATATATTTATATAGTTTATATATATATTTTACAGTTATATACACTCATATAGTCATATTTCCTTATCGAGATCTCAATTTTCCTTTTCTTTTTTGATTATACATCCTATTTTCGATTCATATTCGGGTTTTTTGGATTTTTCGGATCTTAGATACAAATCCAAAATAACCGAATATATGTTGGGTTTTATAAAAAAAAAATGAAATCCGAATCCGAATCCGATTAAATCCGATCCGAATCCGATTAAATCCGATCCGATCCGAAACCCTATTATAATCCGAACGGATTCTAAATTTCCCTATCCGAAAAATCCGAAATCCGAAAAATCCGATCCGATCCGATCCGAAAATCCGAATGCCCAGGCCTATCATCAATCATGAAAAATTCTACATTTTCTATTCGTAATTGATAATATTTTTAGCATTTTAATACATATTAAGAAATCATATTAAAAACAGGTTATATATACATTATTTTGTGTGATTAACAATTTTATATAACTCTAAACCAATAGTATTCAATTATTTTTCTTAAATTTTAAACAACCTAAAAAAACATAAAAATTGTATCTTGTTAAAACAATTTTTTTTCCTAAGAATATAATCAATTAGGAATGGATGAATTATAAAAAAACAATGTTCTCATTGATATCCATATTTTTTGGATTGCTTCACTTCAATATATTTGATGGTAATGACACAAAATTGAATTCAATGTTTAGATAAATTAGCTAAATTAGTTTTTTTCTCATGTATATTTTCTTATTTTTTGTAAAACTTTATTTATTTCAATTGGTTTGTAAACATTTTCTAATCAATTATAAAGATGTAAAAAATTGTTTAATCTATTAGTTAAAACGATTGGTGAACAGACGTGAAAGCCGTGAACAAAATAAAATTTTTATAATAATAATAATTAAAGTTGAAAATTAACTATTAATTGATTCGCTGTCGAAATCGGATCCGAGCCAGTGAATTATAATAAGATTATCCGTCCCATTACCAGAAATAAAATGCATGTTACTCACGGGTATTAAATAATTTTAAAATTAATAATACTATACTATCATAGTTTCTATAATCATTCACTAGGCGAAATGTTTTTTTTTTCTTTCTATAGCGAGCCTTCTTTATTTTGATGAGCACAAGTGTCCCAACAAATTCAAATTCTGGAGTTTGTTAGCAAATCAATTTCTCGTTCATAGAGAGAAATGTCGTCTACGTCACAAACTTCTCTTCGTAAAGATTACGTAACTGACGCCGTTGACCACCGAGGACTTGCCGCCGGCAGATCCAGCACCGGTAGATGGAGAGCCGCCTGGTTCATCATCGGTAAATCAGACACAGCTCAAATCATGAGCCACTCTGTTTCACAATTTCCCCATTTTCTGAAATCTCTGAGTACATTTGTTCAGGTGTGGAGGTAGCGGAGAGGTTTGCATACTATGGGATCATATCGAACCTGATTAACTACTTGACTGGACCGCTCGGACTATCTACGGCGGTTGCCGCCGCTAATGTCAACGCGTGGTCTGGAATATCATCTCTTCTTCCAGTTCTCGGAGCTTTCCTTGCCGACGCTTTTCTAGGTCGGTACCGGACGATTATCATCGCTTCTCTGATCTATGTTCTGGTTCGTCTCGTTCTCTTTCTATTTTTCAATTTGAAATTTTACAATTCGTTGAAGGAATTGTTGGAATCGATGCTTTGGATTATGAATTTGATGTTAGGGATTGGCATTTTTGACTTTATCTGCGTTTCTGGTTCCTACCACTAGCGAGAATACTCAAGTGACGACTTCTTCATCACCTTCTACATTTGTCAATGTACTCTTCTTCTTCTCTTTGTATCTTGTGGGTATTGGACAAAGTGGACACAAGCCTTGTGTTCAGGCTTTTGGAGCAGATCAGTTTGATGAAAATGATCCGCAAGAGAAAATTGATAGGAGCACCTTCTTTAATTGGTGGTACCTTAGTATGTCTGCTGGAATCTCCTTGGCGCTTTTAGTAGTTGTGTACATTCAGGAAGATGTTAGCTGGGCAATTGGGTTTGGAGTCCCATGTGTGTTCATGGTGATCTCTCTTGTTATTTTTGTGTTAGGGAGAAGAAGTTATAGGTATAGTAAAAGAAGACAAGAAGAAGAAATCAATCCGTTTACAAGAATAGGTAGAGTCTTCTTTTTAGCATTCAAGAACCAAAGATTGAGTTCCTCGCAATTGTGTGAAGATGAGCTGGAGGTAGAGCGATCTCAAGGATCTCCACGGAAGCTGCGGTATGTTTTTAACATATCGTAATCATAGGTTATGGTTCGAAAGACTTGTTGCGGGATTATGGGATTAATCCATTATCTTGTGACAGGTTTCTTAACAAAGCCTTGCTTGTACCCAATGATTCTGCTGAAGGAGAAAACGTGTGTAGGTCTAGTGATGTTGAAGATGCCACAGATCTTGTTAGGCTTATTCCAGTATGGCTTACAACTCTGGCTTACGCCATACCTTACGCGCAGTACATGACTTTTTTCACAAAGCAAGGTGTCACAATGGAAAGAACAATTTTTCCTGGTGTTAAAATCCCATCTGCTTCACTTCAGGTCTTTATTGGTGTATCCATTGTCCTCTTTGTCCCAATCTACGACCGTGTTTTTGTCCCACTCGCCAGGTCAATAACTAAAGATCCCTGTGGCATCACAACGCTCAAAAGAATTGGAGCCGGAATGGTACTATCAGCTCTCACTATGATGATTGCAGCTTTGGTCGAGTCAAAACGGCTCGAGATTGCTAAAGAACACGGGCTTATAGACCAACCGAAAGCAACTGTTCCAATGTCAATATGGTGGTTAATCCCTCAGTATCTGTTTCTGGGATTGGCTGATGTATTCACTTTAGTGGGAATGCAAGAGTTCTTCTACAGCCAAGTTCCCACTGAGCTGAGAAGTATCGGTCTCTCGCTTTACTTAAGTGCGTTGGGCGTGGGAAGCTTATTGAGCAGCTTACTCATCTCTCTGTTAGACTTAGCCACTGGAGGAGATGCTGGAGACAGCTGGTTCAATAGTAATCTGAACAAAGCCCATCTTGATCGCTTCTATTGGCTACTTGCGGTTCTTAGCGCCTTTGGATTCATTACATTCTTGTTCATTTCCAAGTCGTATATCTATCGCCGGATGGAGTAAGTGTAGTTTGTAAGTTAAAAATGAAGAGCTTCTTTAATTGGTGTATAATACTTATGTAATATCACGACTACACGAATTTGTAATTATAAGTTTATAACGTCAAATTCTAGTTCTGCAAATTTGATGTTAAATTGCTATTAGCATCTATAAAATTACAATTACTATACGGCTTTACAATTTTGGTACTAAATCCATATTACGTGTACCATACAAGTTACGACGATTCCATAGTAAGTATAGAGTTTTGCTATACAACGACTCCTGATTGTGTGGTCCAGGACCTGCACCCAAAATATTTTAGAAAACATACGTCTAAATATAAACAAAACAGTGATGTAAAAAATTAGAAATGTATGAACAGTTAATACTTGAATTCCTTCTATGGTTCCACATGAGAAACCAGTACGAATATAACCTACATGTCCAATTGAACCAAGTTTGAGATCAGGCGCAGGATCCCCACTTTACTTATTTTTTAACAAAAGGTAAAAATAAAAAAAAAATTATGACAATAACAAATAAAATTTATTGATCCGTATGTAAAATGAGATCAAATCCATTAAATTTATCCAATAATTCAAATACATTTTAGATTCCTCTTCCAGGCCAATGAATTAGAAAAACATTATCTGTTCCATTAACTGTTTGTTTACTTCTCTTCCCACCACGAGAGACAAAACAGAAATTCAAATTATGCAGTCGGTTACAATTGGAATTTATTCATTTAGTGTAGGTTAGGTCATGTGTTTTTTTATAAGAGGTTTTTTTTTGGGGTGAATTTTTATAAGAGGTTATAATGTATAGTGTGACTGTGTGAAAATAATTAAGAATAGTTTTTTTAAATAAATGTCGAGAATCTCATAACTCTATATGTGAACCTTTTAAGTGAGACATATGTCTTTTTATAAATAGTTAACGTTATATTCTAATACGTTAAATCTACAAAAAAAAAATTAAAATTCTTTAAATATTTTGTATGTTATAATTTTTTTTATTTTTCATAAATTATAAAATAAAATTGTCTATCTAACAATTTTCATTATGTATGAGACAAAATTATTTATTAATATTAGTTAAATTTACAAGAATACTAAATTAATATTATTTTAGTTAATACTTTAAGTTGAAATATTAGAAAAATTATTTCTGAGATTTGAAAATTTTAAAAAAATATATTTTGATATTCTTAATAGTATGTATTATTTTATTTTGTACTATTTATAGTGTATTGTATTAATAGTGTTTATGGTTTTATTATTGTGACTATTATAGAGTATATAAATATTAATTAATGAAATTGAAAATATTTAAGATATAATTTGATATGTTTTAAAATATATTAATTATATACGTGATCGACGCCGTTGACCACCGTGGATTAGCCGCCGGAAGGTTCATTACCGGTAGATGTAGAGCCGCCTGGTTTATTCTCCGTAAGTCAAACAAATCAATCTCCAACGTGAATGAGATGGCGAACTAATACTCAATTTCACAACTTTTTCAATCTCCGAGGAGATTAGGTGTGGAGGTTGCGGAGAGGTTCGCTCACTTTGGGATCGGTACAAACCTGATAAGCTACTTGACAGGACCACTTGGTCAATCTACGGCTGTCGCCGCCGCTAACGTCAACGCTTGGCAACTCTTCTTCCTGTTCTTGGAGCTTTTGTCGCCGATGCTTTTCTTGGCCGGTACCGAACAATTATCATCGCTTCACTTATCTACGCACTGGTTAGTCTCGTTCCGATATGAATTTTAAACTAGGTGAAATCGATTAATTTTAACTTCAATATTATGTGTTAATGCTTGTTAATTAAAGGTCTATTCTATGAGATTAGGATTTTTGGCTTGTTTGCAGGACTAAAATTTATGTCAAAATATTTTCCATATGTTATCTATTTCTATTAACTCTAGGAAGCAAAGCAAATACTAAAATCGATATAAAACAGAGCAAATGATAAAATATTAAAATTTTAGTGGATGAGTTTCTTCACTATTTAGTTAAGAGGTTATAAAACTAGATCTTTTAAAACCTTATCTCAACATTTTTTTTTCTGTTTCATATTTTTTCTATTATTTTTATTTTTTAATTGTTAAAAAACTCTATTATAACTCTATTATAGTTAGTATGTCATAGTCCATGCTGGTTCGACTCTGCAACGTCACCATTATTGTACAAGAGATGAATACATCCCACTTAATTATAAAATATGGGTCTCAGTGTCTTGTCTTATTGTCAAATCATTTTGAATTTGACTCAAACCCTTCGTTGCGTTTTATTTTTAATTCGTAGCATTAAAAAAAGAGAGGATTTGATGAAATTTGTAGATATATTAGCGATGATCTTTATAATCAGATCGAATTTTTTTTTATGTCTTAACTTAAAAATTTTACAGTTGTTCTCCATTTGTGTTATATGCTTCTTACATTCGAATTTCTATAAATTACTATAAAATAAATAAAAACAGAAAACAAGATTATAACGTCACTCCATGAAAAGTCGATGCCAAAATGAATAATTCAGAGAAGAGACGTTTGACAGTGGGATCCATCGTTTGAATAAGATTGACATCATGTGTCGAATTTACATAGATACAAAGACAAAGTAAAAGTGTGTCATGAGTTGATAATAATTTAAAGAATCAAACATTAAACTCAGGAACACATGGTGGTATAGTTATCGAAAAAAAAAATACATGGTGTGAACATTTTTTTATGACATGTCAGTAACTAATGTAACCGCTGTACTACTGCATCAAAAGTCAAAAAGAAAGATAGAATTTTGTAGTACATTTGGTTACAACTGCTTTCCATAAATGGAAATAGTCTCTTAATTTATACTAACTGGATACTGAAGTAAGAAGAAATAGAAAATGGTCCATGACATTCTACCAACAACAACAAAAAATGGTCCATGACGATGAGTGTCAGGGTTGAGTCTATGCATGGTAACGTGACTCTATTTTTTTTTTATGTTTGCGTTTCATTCTGGATCTTTATGTTAACTTGTGTTAGTATTTACACCTTTACGAAAATATACGAGACGATCCTTGTCATTTGCTTTTCCTGCCGAAAAAACAAAAACAAACATTTTATAGTCTTTTTGCACACCAATTGAAATGTTTTCGCTGTTTTATATTGTTTTGATATTCATAAGTTAACAATAAATTATATTATTTATTGTCTTAGTAAATAACGAAGAGTCAGTTTGAATGTCACTTCATCAATTTAAGATAACAATTTCTCACCAGTATATATTTTCAAATATAATTTAAGTTTTTTTAATGCATATATCATTCAAAATCTCAACACAGAAAATACAGATTTTGGAGTTCTATATATGGATAACTTTTGTTGTTCAGTTAGAGAATGGAGAAACTTTGGAGAGGGATCCAACTCATAATCCAACGTATATTTTTCTCAAATTTGGAAAATTTTATTTATAATCGTAAATAATTGGAATATTGTAGCAATAGAAACACATGTCAATGTTTTATACACTAATCGCAACGTAGTCGTAGTGTATGGAAAATGCGTGGATATAGACTTAAAAAAACATGTAAATGAGTCATGTGGATGACATGAAAACCTGGATTAAAACTGAAAGATGGAGTTAGAAGTTAACATTTTTTTTGGGCAAAGCGACAAAGTGTTATCGATCGGTTACTACTTGGCACATAATTCAGTACTTTCATTTAATCCATAGAGCGGGTGTAGTATTAGATTTATATTTTAATTAAAATATGTTTGTTTTATATATAAATTATTTGATATATCAATGTTATTTCAAAATAGTTTGTTTGAATTTTTATTCTAATTTGAGTTCCTCTTAGTTGAGTTGGGTAGCAGTTTTTACAATAAGAATGAGTTATCACAATTTACAATTTAAAATTAAACTGATGTTTTTACTTCGTTATATATGTAGATTTGTTTTGTTTTACTAAATTTGATAGTAATATTTGTTTCTTTTAAATATTGATGGTAATATGTCCTTTTTAAATATTTTTGGTCTTGCAATCCTTTTTAAACTTGTAAGATATCAAACATTTGTATAATATTAAGTTTTATATTTTGAATTGTTAATCTAAGATCAATGTAAATGTAAATAGATATATGTGGGTCTATCTTTAATAAAAATCTTAGTCTTCAGTTTCATATATGTTAATTATTTGATCCATATATTTTATTCTGAATATTAGTATTTAATATATCATATTTACTTTAAGTTTCATATTTAATTTAAAGAATATGTGAATTTTAAGGTTTTGTATTTTATTTTTTTATTTCTAAAACTTAAATAATTTTACATAATCTATAGTAATTAATGTATTATTTAAAATAAATTAAAAAGTCACAAAATATCTAAAGCCAAAAATAAAATTGCTTATGTGACTGCATGGTAAAAAAGAAAATAGATGCTTATGTGTCGGTGCTAGAGAGAGTCCATTCTCTCTTTATATATATGATTATAGATTAGGCCAAGTGTTACGGAACCCATCTCTTCTTTGTAGTCTCTCTCCAAAAATGTCTCCTACTACTGCAGAAGAAAACGTGATCGACGCCGTTGATCACCGTGGCTTCACCGCCGGAAGATCTAATACTGGTAAATGGAGAGCCGCTTGGTTCATAATCGGTAAGTCAGAAAATCTCTAACGCTGATTAGTGAGGGATAACGAGCTACTCAGTTTCATAACTTTTGAATCTTTTCATTGCAGGTGTGGAGGTTTCAGAGAGGTTCGCGAACTTTGGGATCAGTGCAAACCTAATAAACTACTTGACAGGACCACTTGGTCAATCTACGGCGGTCGCTGCCGCTAACGTCAACGCTTGGTTTGGAATTTCAACTCTTCTTCCGGTTCTTGGAGCTTTTGTCGCCGACGCTTTTCTTGGCCGGTACCGAGCAATTATTATCGCTTCTCTTATCTACATACTGGTTAGTCTCTTCTCTTTCAAAGATCTGAATTTAAAATAAGGTGAAATCTATTTTTTTGGTTTTCTTGAAGATCAAGAAAGATTCTGCAAGAACTAGGAATTAACTTGAATTTTTTTTTTGCCAGGGACTTGCATTTCTGACTTTATCAGCGTTTCTGGTTCCTAAGACTACTGAAGCGACGTCTTTATCACCATCTTCTTTTCTCAAAGCACTCTTCTTCTTCTCTATATATCTGGTGGCTTTTGGACAAAGTGGACACAAGCCTTGTGTTCAGGCTTTTGGGGCGGACCAGTTTGATGAAAATGACCCACAAGAGAAAATTGAAAGAAGCACCTTCTTCAACTGGTGGTACCTTACTATGTCTGCAGGAATCTTCTTGGCCATTTTAGTGGTTGTTTACATCCAGGATAACGTCAGCTGGGCACTCGGGTTTGGAATCCCAAGTTTGTTCATGGTGATCTCTCTTGTTCTTTTTGTGGTAGGGAGAAGAAGTTATAGGTATAGTAAAAGAAGACAGGAAGAAGAAACCAACCCGTTTACAAGAATAGGTAGAGTCTTCTTTTTTGCTGTCAAGAACCAAAGATTGAGTTCTTCGCAGTTGTGCGAAGATGACCTGGTGGCAGAGCCATCTCAAGAATCTCCACAGAAGCTGAGGTATGTGTTGTGACAAATTAACAAAACTTAAAATGAAAACAAGTGCTTTTTGACTTGTTTTTCTTTTCTTTTTAATTAATTTGTTAGATAATTTTATAAAGAGGTTCTCAATGGATTTCTCATCACTTAAAAAAAAAAGAGAACAGAGGTTGAAAACCGTTTTTCAAGCAACCGTTTCTCATTTGAGAAACTCTAAAAAAATTGAAAAACCAATTTGACACATGGTCAAATATAATTGGTTCAGTTTCTTTTTAATTATTCAATTTAGTTAAATAAACAAAATACATTATAAATATTAGTGAAAGCCTCAAAATGGGGTTCCATAGGGATGCACTCTTTTTTATATAGATCTCAAAATCTGGAAATAATACGAAAAAGAAATCTTGAGAATCTTCTAATTTTCTGTGTTTAATAACATATGCATGAATCCATGATTATGAATCTTATCTACTTTCTTGTGACAGGTGTCTCAACAAAGCATTGCTTGTACCCAATGGTTCTGCTCATAGAGAAACGTCATGCAAGCCTAGAGATGTCGAAGATGCCACAACTCTTGTCAGACTTATTCCAATATGGCTTACAACTCTGGCCTACACTATAACCAATGCACAGTACATGACATTCTTCACAGAGCAAGGCGTTACAATGGATAGAACAATTTTTCCTGGCGTAAAGATCTCACCTGCTTCTCTTCAAGTCATAATCAGCATATCAATCATCCTCTCTGTCTCCATCTACGACTGTGTTTTGGTCCCAATCAGTAAAAAGATAACCAAAGATCCTTCTGGCATCACGATGCTTAAACGAATGGGAACAGGAATGGTAGTAGCAAGTCTCACTATGATGATTGCAGCTTTGGTTGAGTCAAAGCGGCTCGAGACTGCAAAAGGACATGGGCTTATAAACCAACCGAAAGCAATTGTTCCAATGTCGATATGGTGGTTAATACCTCAGTATTTGTTGCTAGGAATGGCTGATGTATTCACTTTAGTGGGAATGCAAGAGTTCTTCTACAGCCAAATTCCTACTGAGCTGAGAAGTATCGGTCTCGCGCTTTGCTTTAGTGCAATGGGAGTGGGAAGCTTATTGAGTAGCTTACTCGTCTCTCTGATCAACTTAGCCACTGGAGGAGACGACGAAAAGAGCTGGTTCAATAGTAATCTAAATAGAGCTCATCTTGATTACTTCTATGGGTTACTTGCGGTTCTTAGTGCTGTTGGATTCTCTATGTTCTTGGTTGTCTCAAGGTCGTATATCTATCGTAGGGTGGACGTAGTGTAGTTTCTAAATGAAAAAAATGGAGAAAATAAATAAACTTTTGACACCGTTTTAAAAGTTCTGGCGTTAAACCGAGATACTAACAAAACAAAACTTGGGTTTTGTATTGTTAAAGACATATTTAGAATGCATAATTTTAATTTTGTCACTGTAGAATATTTAATTTTAAGATTTTACAATCGTAATCTAAGATAGTCATGATTTATTTTAATTGTTGATTGTAATATTTTTTATAATAGAAAGTCTTGATTAAGTGATTATTGGACTTTCTTTATCATATTATTCTTTAATAATTTATTTTTCAAATTTCTTGAGAAAGAGAAGATATGATGCATATTGAATTGAAAATATGTTGAGGATTAATTGCAGATACGCTGCATGATTAAAGAAATCGTGTCTTGGTTTTCTATAAAAGCATAAGAGGTCTTCATTCTTCTGTACACAAGATTACTGAAAAAAACAGAGAAGTCAGAAAATAAAGTTTATTATAAGTTTGTGTGAAGCTTATCTTGCTGTAGAATTTGAGAGAGATCGTCTTGGAAAGAAGTTGTTATCGCTGTGAGGAGCACGAAGCAATGACTTTCGCAAGAAGAAGACATCCATGATTAAGGGAGAATAAAGTGAATTTACTTGTTATCTGTTAGATCATGTTTGTTAAGATAAATGTATTAGATCTTGGTGTAGTTCTAAATCTATCTTGTATTGTCTTCTTAAAATGATCTAATAAACTCTTGTTACAACCGAGGACTAGTGGTTGGTTTGAAAGAGAACCAACCGATACCTCGTTAAATCTCGTATCGTCTCGTTATTGCTTTATTATTTAATTTTTTTTTGCGTAAATTATCTAGTCTCTAATAAATTTCATTTGGTATCAGAGCAGTTCACTGATTAAGTTTTTGACATGTACAGTGAGATCATGTCCTTGAGACTAGATGGAGCCTCCATGAGAAGGAAGCTCGGTGACATGTCCTCCCTTTCAAACTACGGCTATTGGAAAATCAGAATGCAGTCATTCATAAGCTCCATTGATGGTGATGCATGGAACTCGGTGCTAGTTGGATACTCAGATCCGTTGATTGCTGATACTCAAGGGAACATGTCTACAAAAGTGAGAACGCTATGGAGTCCTGAAGAAGTTAAGAAAGACACCAGCAACGATAAAGCCTTTAACGCCATCTACAACGTTATTGATGTAGGCTAGTTTCGTATGATCTCTTCTTACAAAACAGCAAAAGAAGTGTGAGAAGCTTTGGAAACCACCTATGAGGGCACGTCTAAGGTTAAACAAACTAAATTGATTATGCTTAAATCTAGTTTTGATAGTTTGTAAATGCAGCCTGATAGTTCTATTGCTGAGTTTTACGAAAAAACTAAGAGATATCGCCAATGAATCATTCACTCTTGGAAAAACATCTACGGAGTTCGACATGGTCATGAAGGTTTTGACGTCTCTACCAGAAAAGTTTTCTCCAAAAAAAACTGCAATGATGGAGTCTAATGATGTGTCGAAGATGAAGCTGGAAGAACTTATTGGATCTCTTCTGACGTACGAAATGGAAATGAGGATGCAAGATCAAAACAGAGATCTCGCAGAATGAGCAAGGACCTTGCGTTTGTCTCCACCGAAAGCAAACGCGATGATGATAATGAGACTACAAGGATGCTCACAAATAAGATTGAAAAATATATGAAGTGGCTTGATCTACTGAAGAAAGATAAGCAGTCTCCACATTCTGGTAGCAGATTACATAGAAGGGAAAGTCATGGCAACGACAAAAGACAAGTTAAATGCTACGAGTGTCAAGGATACGATCACATCAAAGCAGATTGTCCAAATTTGCGAAAACAGAAGAAAAAGTCACTTGAGTCGGAGACAGAAAGTGATGAAGAAGATATTTCATACAACAACGTGATTTCCTTTGTTACTAAAATATAAGAGTCTGTCGGAAATGAGTCTGTCAAAACAGAGCCCGCCGAAACAGAAATGGATGAAGACGTTTCAGATGATGAAGAAATGCCTATTTTTGAAGAGCTGCTGCAGAATTTTGTCACCACTGGCAGTCAAAATGTTGGTTTGATCAAGGAGAAGAAAAAACTTAATTTACATATTGAAGGCTTGAAAATATAACTTCAAAAGAAAGATGAAGAATTACTTGCAGCTCAACGTGATCTTGAAGAGACCAGAAAAAGAGTAAAGATGTTGAATACTGGAACAACAAAGCTTGATCACAATTTAACTAAATTTGTTAAGATATATGTATTAGATTTTGGTGTACTCCTAAGTCTATCTTGTATTGTATTTTTAAAATGATTTAATAAACTCTTGTTATAGTCGAAGACTAATGGTTGGTTTGAAAGAAAACCAATCGATATCTTGTTAAATCTCATATCGTTTTGTTATTGCTTTATTATTTAATTGCTTACCCACATTGATTATAAATTATCTACTTTCTAGGAAATTTGAGTCACCAATTATCAATAATGATATTTTAATGTCAGTAGTCATGATTTAACAATTCCGCGAGTTCTTCGCTGTCACGCATCACGATTATATCATTATGTAATTGTAACGTCAAATTTCTGTTTTGCAAATGGGACCGAAAATTGCAAAGCTGTATGATTGTGAATGTTTACGTTAGAATCGTGAAACACCGAAACTCGCAATGTTTTGGGGATATATATATATATATAACGATCAAATATACTTTTAAATACATACACAAAAACAGTACTGATGCATAAATATAAAATGTATGAACAGTTAACTATAATTACCAAGTTTGAGATTTGGATCAGGCCTCAGGTCATATAACAAAAAAATACTGAGTAACAAACTAAATTTTAAAACCATCTTTTTTTTAATGACACTAAATTTAGTGGATCGAAGGATACATACTTGTTAATTGGTTAATAAAAATTAAGTGACAACATAAATAAAGAAAGTTGATATTGATCAATAGTATAGGACTGGTGGTGAAACTACAACCACTTGGACACAAGATTAATATTACAAGATATGGGCCCTGTTCTTTTCTCTGTCTCTGCCTCTGCGACTGAGACCGAGCAAAACACAATGAACGTAATAAGTAAGAAAGCTAAACGACACTGACAGAGGTCTCGCCGTAGTGATCACGTAGCTAAAAAGTTTCGCCGTAGTGATTGCGGTTGCTAAAATGTGTCGCCAGAAATTCCAGCGTCTCACTTTCAACACCGGCGACAATCTTCAGCAGCAATATTTGTCTCCATCGTAACTGTTTTCTCTTTCATTCGCAGCGACTAAATGAAACAACAGGGCTATGATATAATTAAATGCTTGGGTAGAAAACCTTAGAAGTACGTAAAGCAACATTATTGTAAATAGGTACACATAGGTAAAAAAAAAGTATGATAGGAAATGGAATAACTGCAGATAAGAGTTTTGCGTGAGTTACTTGGTTCTTCTCCATGTCTACACCAAACATTGCGTTAATTTAAACGTTCTACTCGGCAGAATTTGTTTCTTCGGCAGTGGATTTCATCATGCGAAGAGATTCGACTATGAGATCACAAAGGTGATGAGGGTCTGGAATAACATCGAGATCAACTCCAAGATTGATGATAGCTTTGTTTACATAACTTTGTATGTGGATAATGAGTGCCTGGTCCAACAAAAAACATATTGTTAGTTTATGTCGATTCGTTTAAAGCTATGCAGTCACAAGACCAGGGCCGGTCCAACAATGACAAAACTCTCTACTATGATATAGTAATTACTAATTAGGGATGTCGTTTAGTTCTTTTCTCTTTTTAAGTTATTTTTTGTTAACGGATAAAATACCTAATCCTCATTATTATATGCAGGTCTGGCCCAATGATATTTAGTGCCTAAGCAAAAAGAGATAAAATTATAAAAATACACATCCAAACCTTGAACTCATGTTGATAATGAGACTAAGCATGCACAAACCATTGAACCGTATGCCTAGTTCTTTAAAATACACTTCCCAAAATATATGTAATAATTTTGATATCTTAAGCAAGTGCTTAACCAGCTTTAGCTCAGGAGTCAGGACTGGCCTTGATTATATCATAGTTGTTTACTGTTGTATGATTATTCGACATGATTGTTATTTAAAGTCTATCCAAAATATATCTACGCATTTTTACCGATTTTCTTCGTTTCTACTCATAATATATAGATATAATAATGGTAGGAGAATGTATAAAAAAAGGTGGATATATGGGTATCGCAAAAATATCCATTGCAAAAGTAATAAAGTTAATATGACTTTTGAGGATTTGACAATGGTTTCAAAGAAAATATTGGGGTGTAATACCTGTGGAACACCAGATATACTTGCGGCAACATAAGATATTTGATGGTCGAAAATGCTTATTTCTTCGGATGGACCGGGAACATTTGACAATATAATTGCTGAGTGACCAAAAATACTCGTCGCAAGATTTTTGAGTGCCTGTGTTTCCATCCCCACAAAACCAAATGAATAGAGACTCATCATCACTCATAGATATAAGAAATTCTCAAAATAATTAAGATTGATGTAGTATCTCTCACCTTGAATCCGAAAACTTCCACTGTCAATTTGAGTAGTACATAGGAAAATAGAGGTTCAAGGGAGATTTTTTTCCGATTCATAATAGTTTTGGCTCGTCGTATGTATTCAAATATATCATTTTCAGGCCTCAGCCATAGCGGAATCATAGCATAACCAATTGAGTTTCCCCATCTTGACGTTGAATGTTTTGCCATCATTTTAGCAAATTCCTATATTATATATATGACCAAAAAAAAAACTTAGGGCATTGAGATTCCAATTGTCTTAATGGAAAATAATTAAAGACCGTTTGGCGTATGTTTGTTTGCAAAATCTTTATTTATTTATTTAACAAATATGTGTCCTTAATAAGGTCCCAACTCTTCAATACTTCATCTGCCCCTGTTTACATTTAAGGTTAATTATGATTTGGTGGCGGTGCGACAAATTTTAGTAGTAGTACTGTCACAACTAGTTCTAAATATTATGGCAAAACGATTTATAATGATGTGATTTATTAGTTGCTAGCATCTAATCCAAGTAGTTATCTTAAATCGTATTTGCTTACCGTGATTAAAGAAGAGTAACAATAAAATTTTACAAATCTTTAGTCGAATCTCAAATTTACAACGGAATGGTGAGAATATGATTTTGCAACAAAATCACAAATTTTTTTTAGTGTTTTATAGAGGACAGAATCACAATCTTGTTTAATTAACAATCTTTTTAATACAAAATAGTGATTTTGTGACTACCGTGCAAAATCGTGATTCCACACAACAACAATGTGGTCACATCACAAAATCGCTATTTTTTTTTTAATTTCCATTGTAATTGCATGAAACATTCATTTGGAGAAAGAATCGTATTTAATTTGGAATTGTAGAATCTCTTTTTTTTTTGAATATTTGCTAATATGTGTCGGGAAAAAAAAACATGACTTCAGTACCAAATGAAAGACTCTCGATTTTTCTTTAATAATGGAATTGCAATTTTCATAATTTAAATTGGAATGGCATCATAGCTCACTTTTTTTCTTTTCTCTTTTTTTTTTTTCTCATTTTCAAGACTTGTAATACTTTTCTTCTGCCAAAATTAAAGAAAGAAGGACGATTAAAATAAACTATGATGTCATTAATTCCAACTTAAAATTATGATCTTGACACGCAACTATAATGCCACCGGAACACACATTTTAATCGTTTAAATCATCATTCTTTCAATAATTTTGGCAAAAGAAAAGTAGTTGACGACTTCAACATGATGAAGCACGTACACTATGTTACTCCAACGTAAACTCACAATGTCGTTTATATTGTTTTTCATGTTCAATCAAAACAAACAAATTGATCCAAACAAGAGCCGTCAACTACTTTTCTTCTGCCAAAATTATTGAGAAAAGGACGACTTAATGTGTGTGTTCAAGAAATATATATGTGTAGCGAGTGCCTTTTTCCTTTTCATTTGTAATTATGGCATGCGCATGTTTATCAATTTGATTTAAATTTACCAGAAAATAGGGAAGGAACTATATATATATATATATATCTCCAATAAGTGTGCACATGTCCGAGTTCGAGTTTTATAATGCCAAGATCCAAAAGGATGGATCCTGCTACCAGTAGTACGATCAAACTTTCAAAACACATACGCATGCTGTCTGTGCATATATGTAATTCTCATGTATATGTTTGTCATTTTCAAGAAAAAACATAAGGTATTGATCCGAATTTAATATACCACTATTTAATATATAAATTAAGATTTTTGTTTGAAAAATTACATTGAAATGTAAAATGATGTTGTTCTTTACGATACTTTTAGAAACAGTGAAAATACTAATTTAACGATATTTGTATGAAATAGATAAAAACTATCAAAACATATTTTTTTGGATCATTTTTGATAAAGTAAGATGGTTTTAATTTTTTTATACACAATAGTTATTTTTAAATTTTACCTATACCATTTTTAACTTAAAGATAAAAGTTTAATAATTAACAAGTAATAGAAAACGACTGATTTGTAATTGCATATAATATTTTAATGGCAGTCCAAAATATATAATTATATAAAACAAATGATATTAATACTAATTTACATGGGAAATAAGTAATCGACAATCACTAAGTTCAATAAAGAGTTGCTTTTGAACACATTGTTACAAAACATATTCTTGCAGTACTGCAATTGGCATATATTCACCAATTCACTTTCATGTGATGCCTTGTACTCTTTTAAACCCAATTTTGAGGGGAAATTTTAGCGTATCTCCTTCTTTACTCTTAAAGAGCATTTGCAGTAGACTGAAAAAGTAAAAGAAATTTTTTCTTAAAACTTTGTGTTCACAAACATAATATTTTGGATTATGTGCTCAATGTATAGTTTTTATCTATTTCTTAAACCTTCTAATGAAACTTTGGGTTAAGATGCCGAAAAGGAGAAGAAATGGGTTAAAACCTAAATCTATGAGCCCATATATTTTTATGGCCCAAACTGTAGCCTGTGTTCATATTCATTATTCAAGAACGAAACGAATCTAACACGGGCTTCTTATTTTTAAATTACGTATATTTTTACTACTAATCTTTCCGACATGTTATAACGACTCTCGATAAACAGAAAAGAATGTTTAAAAAAAACCACATGCTGCACGCGTTAACTACTTAATTGACTCAAATTGTTATCTTGTTCATCAATAATTCCAAATGACTTGCAGCGAAGCCAAACACGTGCCAAGATCCAATCTCTTTTATAATGAATCATCAATCTTCCTGACATATATTTACAAAAACCATTTGTCTGTATTCCTAAAGAATAGTCAAAACTCAAAACCAATCAATCAAAACAATGTCTTTCACCGACGCTTCCGAGGCCGATGAGATCGGAAATACCACTGACGGTTCTATTGACTATCGAGGAAACGCAGCTGTCAGATTCTCCTCCGGTGGATGGAAATCGGCGAGGCTCATCATTAGTAAGTATAAAGCCTAAAATCGAGTTACTCTACTCACACGGTCACACCAAATAACATTTCTTTATCTAACAATTTTTGTAGGTTCAGAAATGGCGGAGCGATTTGCTTACTATGGAATATCATCAAACCTAATAATGTACTTGACCGGACCATTGGGTGAGTCAACAGCTGCAGCTGCAGCTAATGTTAACGCTTGGATTGGAACGGCGTCGTTTTTACCGCTACTGTGGGGTTTTATCGCTGACTCGTTTCTTGGTCGTTTTCGTACTATCCTCGTCTCATCTTCTCTCTATATCTTGGTATATAACAATTTCTTCTCAAACATTACTATTACCAAAAGTTTCGTTATTGTTGTTATAAGTTTTTAATTGAAACAAAAACAAACAGGGACTTGGGTTACTGACGTTTTCAGCCATGATTCCTTCTCCCTGTGAAGACCAAAGTCAACGAGTCTCATGTGCTTCTCAACTCCAAGTAACTCTCTTCTTCTGTTCTCTGTATCTTGTAGCAATAGGACAAGGTGGTTATCTCCCATGTATGAAGGTTTTTGGAGCGGATCAGTTCGATAGAAATGATCAAAAAGAAGCAAAAGCCAAGAGTTCTTTCTTCAACTGGTTGATGTTTGGAAACTGTATTAGCATATTGATGAGTCGTGTGGTCTCTAACTATATCCAAGAAAACGTAAGTTGGTTCTTAGGATTTGGTATTCCAAGTGTTTCCATGTTACTTGCTTTGTTTCTCTTCCTCCTTGGAATTACCTCTTACCGTTTTAGTATTAAAAGAGAAGGAAATGAAAACCCTTTTGCTAGAATCAGTCGTGTTTTCATGGCGGCTTTAAAGAAAAGAAGACAACGAGATTTAGATATAGCTAACACCAATGAAACTCTCCTCCTTACTCACCAAAGTTCTAAGCAATTCAGGTAACATAATTTAAGTACTTAGTTAAATATGTTTTAAGTTTATGAACTAAACGGTTTCTCTTGGATACTATGCAGATTCCTCGATAGAGCAGCGGTTTCATGTGACTTGGGTGAAATCGAAGAGGCGAAAGCGGTACTTAGGCTTGTTCCAATATGGATGACTTGCTTAGTCTATGCCATTGTAACCGCACAATCAACTACTTTCTTCACAAAGCAAGGAGCCAAAATGGATAGGTCTATCTCACCAGGACTCTTAGTCCCTTCAGCTACACTTCAAAGTTTCATAAGCCTATCAATGGTTGTTTTCATACCAATCTACGACCGTCTACTTGTCCCAATCGCAAGATCCTTCACTCATAAACCATCAGGAATCACAATGCTTCAAAGGATTGGCACAGGGATTTTCCTATCCATTCTTACTATGGTAGCAGCCGCCTTGGTCGAGACCAAACGGCTCCAAACCGCTCGAGATGACGTCACTATACTTATGAGCGTGTGGTGGTTGGTTCCGCAGTATGTCCTCTGTGGAGTCTCAAACGTGTTCACAATGGTGGGTTTGCAAGAGTTCTTCTATGACCAAGTCCCTAGTGAGCTTAGGAGCATTGGTATGGCTCTGAATCTTAGCATATACGGGTTCGGCAGCTTTCTAAGCAGCTTCATAATATCAGTCATTGATAAGGCCACGAGCAAGTCGGGTCAAACGAGTTGGTTCGATAACGACCTGAACCATGCTCATCTAGATTACTACTACTGGCTACTGGCTTGTCTCAGCTTCATTGGTTTAGCCTCCTACTTGTGGTTCGCCAAGTCATATGTCTATAATAGACCAAACACCTTCTAAAACATTGTTTTCTCTGTTCTGCCAACTAAATTGGGCTTTTTTCCATTTTTGAAACTTCACAAACCAACCAAATTAATTGGGATTACATACTAAGCATTTATGAATTGAAAAAGTGTTACGTATTTAGTAAGACAAATTTGGAGTTACTTTTATAGAATGAGCAACTAGGCTTAAGAAATCAATCACGTCAAACAATTGTTATACGATAATGCTTTTTTTTCTTCTTTTTTTGGGTGAAAATACGACAGTGCTTTCTTGCTGCTATATGTTGGCTTATAAACACAACACTCTATTAAAGTATATCAAATGAAAAAAAAGTTATTTTCTTTTGTTTTGTCTTTTTATGAAAATATTATTTAATTGGCTATTTTTATTATTTGGATTAGATATGAATACGAACTAGATCAAAACTATATGTTCGAGGTATATAATATATTATAGAATTAACAACCAGACTTAAGAAATCATACAATTACATATGTTTAATGTTGAGTTAACATATATCTTTTTAACTCAAATATTTTGAACAGGATCTCATTTTTGAAATTAGTTTATATCAATTGATATCATATCAATTTACTAAAACCACGTTACCACATGAACTTCGTGAAATCGAATAACAATTGATCAATGATCAGAGCACTATCTAATATTTTTTAGAATCAATAAAAACAAAACACATAGGCTGCAGAGAAATACTCAATTATTATCTTCTTTATCAAAAATTAATAAAATACAACTTGGCACCTTTCCATATAAAAAACAGGATAAGAAACTTTTTTTACATATATTGGAAAGACAAAAGCCAATGGCGATCGCCGACGATGAGCTTGAAGGTACACTTCCTCCGGTCACCACTGACTCTGAGAGTTCCATGGACAAGTCAACCGTCGGATTATCCTCTGGAGGATGGAAATCAGCGAGGCTTATCATTGGTTAGTAACTCCGATCACTCTCACAAATTTAACTCCGTTGACTCTTAAAGATTCCACTTCCTTTTCTTTGTCCCCTAGGTGTCGAAATGGCGGAGCAGTTCGCCTTTTACGGTGTTTCGGCTAACCTTATAACGTACTTAACGGGACCATTAGGAGAGTCAACAGCTTCAGCTGCAGCTAATGTCAATGCTTGGAATGGAACGGTGTCGTTTCTTCCTCTTCTCTGGGGCTTTATCGCTGACTCGTTTCTTGGCCGTTTCCGTACCATTATAATCGCGTCTTCTCTCTATATCTTGGTATGTATATATAAACCATTTTTACTAAAATCTGTTTCTTGCAAGAACAAGATGATGATGATGATATGATGAAACATATATACAGGGACTTGGGTTGCTGTCTTTTTCAGCCATGACTCCTTCTAACACCAAAGATTCGAATCCAGTACTTAAAGTGATTCTCTTCTTCTGCTCTATTTATCTTATAGCAATAGGAAAAGGCGGTTACAAACCGTGTATTACGGCATTTGGAGCTGATCAGTTTGATGGAAATGATCTGAAAGAGGTCAAAGCCAAGAGTTCTTACTTTAACTGGTTGATGTTTGGAAGTTGTGTTAGCATATTGAGTACTCGTTTGGTATCTAGCTACATTCAAGAGGACCTAAGTTGGTCCTTAGGGTTTGGTATTCCAAGTTTTTCCATGTTACTTGCTCTGTTTCTCTTCCTCCTTGGAACTAAGACTTACCGCTTTAGCACTACAAGAGAAGGAAGCAAAAACCCTTTTGTGAGAATCAGTCGTGTTTTCATGGAGGCTTTAAATAACAGAAGACGATCCGATTTAGATATATCTAACCCTAACGAGACGCTCCTTCTCCTCACTCACCAGAGTTCCAAGCAATTCAGGTATCATAATTAACATATAGTGATGTAACTTTTACTTGGAATCTTTGAGGATATATTTGTGCTTATACCATCTTGGTTTGTCTATATATGTAATGTGGAAGATTCCTCGACAAGGCAGCGGTTTCGTGTACCTTAGCTGAAGTTGAAGAAGCAAAAGCGGTTCTTAAGCTTGTTCCTATATGGATGACTTGCTTAGTTTACGCCATTGTATGTGCACAATCCCATACTTTCTTCACAAAGCAAGGAGCCACAATGGATAGGTTAATGTTACCAGGAGTCTTAGTCCCTGCAGCTACACTCCAATGTTTCATAAGCCTAACTATGGTCATTTTCATCCCAATCTACGACCGTCTATTCGTCCCAATCGCAAGATCCTTCACTCAAAAACCATCAGGAATCACAATGCTTCAAAGGGTTGGCACAGGGATTTCCCTCTCCCTTCTTGCTATGGTTGTAGCCGCCTTGCTCGAGGCCAAGAGGCTCCAAATCGCTCGGGATGACGTCACAATACTTATGAGCGTGTGGTGGTTGGTTCCGCAGTATGTTATCTATGGAGTCGCGGACGTGTTCATGGTGGGTTTGCAAGAGTTCTTCTATGACCAAGTCCCAAGTGAGCTTAGAAGCATTGGTACGGCTTTGAATCTTAGCATATATGGGGTCGGCAACTTTCTAAGCAGCATCATGATATCAGTCATCGATAAGGTCACGAGCCGGTCTGGTCAACCGAGTTGGTTCGATAACGACTTGAACCAGGCTCATCTAGATTACTTCTACTGGTTACTCGCTTGTCTCAGCTTCATTGGTTTAGCCTCATTCTTGTGGTTTGCGAAGTCGTACGTCTACAATAGACCAAACACCTTCTAATTGTTGTGTGTACATTACCTACCTACACGATGCATGAGAGCTATATATTGGTTTGAACTAATTCTGACATTTTAGATCGACGGGATTCACTCATTCTGTCATTCACATCCAAAAAAATAAAATTAATGGGTCCTTCAACTCATGGATGAATATACAAGTGTTGTCAAGGTCGTTGAAAATTTCAAGTTTTAATCCACACAATACTCTAGTACATAGAGAGATGAGACCATCTCCATCAAAAGTTCTTATGGAGTTCTAATAAGAGTTTTTAAAGAATTAAAAATTAAAATAGAATCAAAAGTATGAGAGAAGAAAAAAAAAAGTTTAGATATCGTTCTAAAAATTATTGTTTAAGAACATTTGCACTATTTGGAAAGAAACTCATATCATATTTGTTGAAATCTGATTGGTTCACTTTTTTAATAATTAAATAATTAAAACATATTACAAATATTAATTAAATAAAGTTAAGATACTCATTTTTTTCAATGCGCAATTAAATAATTGATTTATAATACCCGTTGTAACAAATAACGAGTTGACTATCTATTTTCTCATCAAAATATTCACATACCCTGACCTCATATATACCCAAACTTAATATATATTTTTAGTAGAGAAATAGAACAAGATTTTAAATTTGTGTACATCAGCTTATATATGAAAATTTGGATGTTGTCGACTACAAAATAACCAATAAACAGTTAAAACAAAGCACACATGCTGCACGAGTTTACTACTTAACTTGCCAGCGAAGCCAATTACGTCCTACGCCTTCATATACTATAAAAAAATTAAAAACACTACAAGAAGCACACAACTCAAAACCAAACACACAAATTTCATGCAAATTGGCTGAAATCGAAGAAGCAAAAGCAGTACTTAGGCTTGTTCCCATATGGATGACTTGCTTAGTCTACACCATTGTATGCGCGAAATCTCCTACTTTATTCACAAAGCAAGGAGCCACAATGGACAGGTCAATAACACCATGACTCTTAGTCCCAGCAGCTACACTTCAATGTTTCATAAACATATCCATTGTCATTTTCATCCCAATCTACGACCGTCTTCTTGTCCCAATCGCAAGATCCTTCACTCAAAATCCATCAGGAATCACAATGCTTCAAAGGATTAGCACAGGGATTTTTCTCTCCATTATTGCTATGATAGTAGCCGCCTTGGTAGAGACCAAACGGCTCCAAACCGCTCGGGTTGGTTTGCAAGAGTTCTTCTACGAACAAATCGCTAGTGAGCTTAGGAGTGTCGATATGGCTCTGAACTTAAGTATATACGGGGCCGGAAACTTTATAAGTAGCTTCATGATATCAGTCATTGATAAGGTGACGAGCAAGTCTGGTCAAACGAGTTGGTTAGATAACGACTTGAACCAGGCTCATCTAGATTACTTTTATTGGCTACTCGCTTGTCTTAGCTCCATTGGTTTAGCTTCCTATCTATGGTTCGCCAAGTCGTATGTCTACAATAGACCAAACATCGCCTAAAAACATTGTGTGGAGTGTGGACAGTCGATATTTAATGAATTGGGCCTCTTCCATGTATGATATGGGCTTCATGACCAACCAAATCCGTATTTTCATACTAACTAGAGTGTTTTCAAAACCAAACAAATTCTGATGGAAATCTATAGAGGGATCAATTAACATGACAATTTTTGTTTTTTATGCCAACTTAAATTTGACGAAGAAAATAAAGGGATCACAATTAACATAACCATTAGGCTTAAAATTCGGCTATGTTATTACACTGAGTTTGGGCATATAACTTGGGAATAATATCCAACTAACAAAATTGCACATATCAGACTTTGTAGTAGAAGAAGTAACACAAACTTAAGTAATCTGGCAGTGGAAATTTATATAAATACTTTTGAGCTTTTCCGTTTCTTCAGAATTGTAGTTTTAAATTTTTAATCATCAACGAATTTGTTTGAATGGATATGGATTTATACAACGAGATATTCTTGATGTAACCACAACATTAATCTTTGTTAAACAAATATTGTATAAGTTAAGTTAATGATAGTTTCTATAAAAAAATCAGAGTTTGACTTTAAGTTGCAAATGACGCACCACCATCATGGAAGTACGATGAACAGTTTCATTGACGTCCTTCTCACAAACACGTTAGACAAAGAAGCGTTCGTCAAAAATAAATTTGTTAAAGAATTTTTTTCCATAAAATTTGTTACTTAACATTAATTTGGATGCTATTTTCATCCCCCAGAAAAAAATTATGGTTTTAGGTTGTTTTGAGATTTATTTCCCTAGTCTATAACTATTAAAAAAAAACCCAATTTTTAAGCCTCTCCATGATTGCTTAGACAATAACATAATGCTTCTTTTGTATATAAATGGAAATGATATATATAGTATGCTCAATATGTGTAAATAAAATAAGAAAAGTCAGATCATATGATGATCTTAACATCAATAAAAAAACTAGTAGTGTCAAAATAATTTTATGATCAACCCCCACCTAATTAAATATAAGAAACTCTTAATGAGTATACTCCATCAATCATCTGTTAAGAATGTGAATATAAAATAAGTAAGTGGGCTATGGAAAAAAAAAAAAAGGAGATAAAACAGCTAAATACAATGCAAAGATGTATAATAAATAAGATGGCACCAGCGATGAACAAAACCCAACCAAGCAGCTTCTTTCTTTCTTCTTCTTCTTTAGACAAAAGCAAACCGATTAATGGATTTTTAACGGATCACTCTAGGGTCCCACGTAATTGTACTAACTATACTTTTTCGATTTTTTAAAAGTAAATACGATTCTAGTTTTTTTTTATCTTCTTTTTTTTTTAAATCAATAAAAATGATTTTATTTTTTTATAAAGAAATTTAATTTTATAAAAGATTTTTTTTTTAATCCGAAAGTTCTCAATCTTCGGTCCATAATATCTCTTAAATCTATTTTTTTTTTCGTGTATTTAACTGCGGAATGGATGATCAGTTCGTGTTTAATGCAGGATAGAAAACCATTTATACAGTTTTATATATTACAAAGAAATTCAATTTTATAAATTATTAGTTATAAGGTTTTTTTTTTAATTAACACTGTTCAGTTCGCATAGTTAATTTCATAAGTAATTCTCAAAAATAGTATAAAATTAAATTTTTATGACAGAATAGTACACATTTTAATTTAATACAAAATATCACCTTTATTAAAAATGAATTCTCTTATATAACACAAATATTTTAATCTCATATTTTAAAAAAAAAATCTCTAAACCTTAAACCATACGGTTTATCTCCTAAAAATTATATCATAAATTATAAAATATTTAACCTAAACCAAAAATTTAAATTATTATCCTTTATGTGATAAATCTCTTTCGGTGCTATTTTAATAAATTTTTCAAATTTCATATGTGACACATGAAATATGGAAATTTAGTTGAATTTTCGGGAAACGTTATATATAACACGAAAATACATGTACGCTACATCATTTTTAAATAATGTACATAGAATTATATGTCAATCTCCACGAAGATGTGGATACGTATTAACACAATTATATATTAAAAAAAATAGAATTTATATATCAGTGATTTCGTATTAGGTGGCAAACAAAAGTCAGTGACCGTGACCAAAAAAAGTCTAATCGACGGCGACCAATAGAAAATTGACAAAAATATGACATGAATGGATTAAACGACACCGTAGCGTTGACAGCTCTAATATATTGGAATTTTCCCCTTTAATATCTGATTTTGCAATTACTTTAAATCAATCCATAAGACTGTAGGTTACAACAACGCATCAACAACGGTTATATAGATTTACAAATATAATCATTTGAGATTTCTTTTCGTGCCAAGTGGTCTCTATATGTCTTTTTAGCTATATGGATGTTACATGCCTGAGTTTAACCGTGTGACTATTGGAAAAAATGAATTATAAAATTTCTTTTTTGAGATTGCGGTAAAAAAAGATAATTAATTAATAAAATTATATTCGTTTAAGTTAATATTGTAGTATATTTTTTTATCCCATTTTGGTGAATAAATTTATAATATGTTAAGAAACTTAAAGTATCTTATTGTAGTATATTTTTTTATCTCATTTTGGTGAATAAATTTATAATATGTTAAGAAACTTAAAGTATCTTCTAAGTATGATACAATTAAGAATAAAAAAGATGTAAAACAAAAAACAAAAAGAATAAAAAATGACTACGATATATATTTATTTTATTATTACTGGTGTGATGATATAACATGGTGTCATGATTTGAAACAAACTTTTACTTTAAAATAAAAATAATTAAAAACATGACTAGCATGCTATATACCCCTTTTCTTTCCGTTTCACAAATGATTCCAATTTTTCTCCTCAACACACACACATTACTTTCCCTAATCTAATTTGAAAATTTTCTCTTTAATTGTAAATATTACATAGTTACTAAAGAACAATTATTTAAGCAAATAGAAAGAATCTCGAGGACTAGGGGTAGAAAAGACATAGAATATATTCAAATCATCACATCAACGAATGTTTAAAATGTATATATAAAATCATCAGAGATTTTACAAATATAAGAAAAATATATATTCAAAAAAAATATATTGTAACAAAATCCAATGTTAGCATTACTAAGGAAAAATTAAGGAAATGTTACTTTAACAAACACAAAAATGAAGGAAACGTTAAGTAACCAAAAAAAAAAGTGAATAAGGTAATGGTTAAAATTAGGAAGATGTACAAATTCGTGAAGCAAAAGACGGCCGTTGGGGAGAAAATAAATGGGACCCACTGAGAAAGGCGTTTTTGAATGAGCTGTCAAATAAAAAAACAGCTCCGACCAGTCTGTGTTCTCTTTCCATTACCAAAATTCTTCTGTTTTATTTTTTTTATAAAATCCTCTTTCTTCTTCTCTCCTCACTTACAATTTTCTTTTCTCACTTTTTTTTTCCAATTCTCTCTGTTTTTTTTAAGATGGCTCAAGAAGAGGCTCAGAAATCAGCTGATGTCAGCGTCGCTGTCGCGACGGAGAAACCTATGACTGATAAGGAAGTTACTGTTCTTGCTCCGGTGACGGCGGAGAAAGAGGAGGTTTCTGCTCCTGTCTCGGAGGAGAAATCTGTGCCGGAGAAGGAAGAAACTGCGACTACTACAGAGGCGGAGAAATCTGTGCCGGTGAAGGAAGAAGAGAAGGTTATTGTTTTAACTGCTGAAGAAATTCAGAAGAAGGCACTTGAAGAGCTTAAGGAGCTTGTGAGGGAAGCTTTAAACAAACGTGAATTCACCGCTCCGGTGACGCCGCCGGCCAAGGAAGAGGAGAAGAAACCAGCGGATGAAACTAAAGTGGAAGAGAAAACAGAGGAGAAGAAAGAAGAAACACCAACAGCAACCGAGGTCAAGATTGAAGAATCCAAACCGGAGGAGAAATCTTCAACGGAGGCTCCGGTAGAGACCAAACCGGAGGAGAAAGCAGCGGTGACAGAGACCGTAACCACTGGTGCTGATGAAGATGGAACCAAAACAGTTGAAGCAATCGAAGAGTCAATTGTCTCTGTATCTCCACCTGAGACAACAACTACCGCTCCAGTCGTGGAAGAGACCACCGTTGTTGCTGAACCTGAGCCTTTGGAGCCAGAAGAAGTCTCGATCTGGGGAGTTCCACTACTCCAAGACGAGAGATCTGACGTGATCCTCACGAAATTTCTCCGTGCAAGAGACTTCAAAGTTAAAGAAGCTTTAACGATGCTTAAAAACACCATCCAGTGGCGTAAAGAAAACAAAATCGACGAACTCGTTGAAGCAGAAGCTGGAGAAGAAGCTAGTGAGTTTGAGAAGATGGTGTTTACTCACGGTGTTGACAAGGAAGGACACGTCGTGATATATAGCTCTTACGGCGAGTTTCAGAACAAAGAACTTTTCTCTGACAAAGAGAAGCTTAACAAGTTTCTTAACTGGAGGATTCAGCTACAAGAAAAGTGTGTGAGAGCTATTGATTTCAGTAACCCTGAAGCTAAATCTTCGTTTGTGTTCGTCAGTGACTTTAGAAACGCTCCTGGACTTGGTAAGAGAGCTTTGTGGCAATTCATTAGACGTGCCGTTAAACAATTTGAAGACAATTATCCTGAATTCGCCACTAGAGAGGTAATTAGTAACGTCAAATTAATGCACAATTAAAGATAATATATATCTTCTTTACTTGTCTTTTGATATTTTATAATTTGTTTTTTTTTTTCTGTAGTTGTTCATCAATGTTCCATGGTGGTATATTCCTTACTACAAAACATTCGGATCTATCATCACTTCGCCTAGGACTAGAAGCAAGATGGTTCTTGCTGGTCCATCCAAATCTGCTGATACTATTTTCAAGTAATTAACCGTTAATTCACTTTTGACTATTTCATAATTATTCAAGTAATTATCTTCATTTTTCTAACTAAGGCTTATTATGTGGGTTGAAAAAACAGATACATAGCTCCTGAACAAGTCCCGGTTAAATACGGCGGATTAAGCAAAGATATTACTTTAACCACTGCAGAAACGGTTACTGAAGCTGTTGTTAAACCGGCTGCTAAATTCACCATTGAATTGCCTGCTTCTGAGGTATATATATATATATATATATTACATTTAAAATTCAATAACCAATAAGTTCATATTGTAAAAATGTTTAATATGTTTGTTGTGTTGATTGTGGCAGGCTTGCACGCTTTCATGGGAGCTTAGGGTTTTGGGTGCAGATGTGAGCTATGGAGCTCAGTTTGAGACGACCACAGAGGGAAGCTATGATGTGATTGTCTCTAAAAACCGTAAGATTGGGCTAACCGATGAACCAGTGATAACCGATTCATTTAAGGTAGGTGAACCGGGTAAGATTGTGATCACAATTGATAACCAGACTTCCAAGAAGAAGAAAGTGCTCTACAGGTTCAAAACTCAACCAATGTCTGATCTTTGAAATTAAATTCGACATGCCGGGATCAAAATGGAAGGAAGAAGAAAAAACTGTTATTTTGTTATTTGTGGGAATTAAATTTTTATTAATTTTTTAGTTTGATATTTAATATGTCATTTTGAATTACCAAATGGTGGTTGTGTTTTGCTTTGTATTGGGGTTGGGGTTGGGGTTGTTTTGTTGTGTGTGGAGAATATGTGATTAAAATTCAAATGAAAAAAGAAGAACACTTTGTTTCATTTTTTTTTTACCTTTTACTTTTTTGTTCCTTACTTTTGCTTGTATAATTTGTGTAAATCATTATAGAAACCCTCCATTATATTTACATTCGGAAACAAATGCTTTTCTTGGTAAAGCATTCTGAAAAATGATCCATACCCAAATCTTCGAATAATTAAAAATCGAGATGAAAGTTACATGTGTTTAATTCTAATGTACTATCGTGAAGATATATATATAATTTTCATAGGATATTTTTGTTTAAAAGATAAGGAGAAGAGACGTGTCAAGCCTGATTGTAGATTTGTTGTTATATCAAATATTGATAGAGAAATATGAATATAAATATGAAAAAGGCCCCTCTATATATAATACATGGAAGTGGATGACACTGAATGAGACATTAAGGATGAGATATAATGAGAATGGACCCTATTGTTGAATTATGGACTAATATTAGTCGTGGATGAGAGAAGGATCATGGAATCAAATCACATATATATTTGACATTAAGAAAAATAGAAAAGATATTTCTTTTTTCCCATTAGAGAAAAAGATATTCAACTGTAAATCTAGTTTAATTGTGTTATTTTCTTAGGGAATCTGATTCTCTTGTGAGTTGTTATTTGATTATTATGTTTTGTTATCATTATAAAGATTAATAATAGGTTAGAATTCACGGATTTAAAACCCATATAGATAGAATTAGAGTGAGTAATGTTTAATCTGTTCGAAAAATTGGCCGCTAGATTGACTCCAACATGTTGGAAACTTAAAACGTTAAAGCCTAACAGAACAATGGTATGTCCGTATGCTGACCATTTTATAATTTAGTTTAAGTTTGTAATAAATGAAGATGTTGATTTATGTTAAAATGACCTTAACATAGATAAATATTATTGAATAGTATGTATGACTGTATGAATATTTGTACTTCTATATTTAATTAAAGTATTTATATTTCTTAGATAATAAAGTCTACTTTTGTTTTCAACTTGCTCAATTTAACCAACGATTATAAACCGCCAGCTAAGCAAGGCTGGATTGGATTGATCCGGTTATCATGTAGATGCTTCAAGAAAAGGGCAAATATATTAAGTAAATGTTTTCAAATATTTGTATATAGTTAACAAAATGTATATTTACAAAATACTTTTTGTATATGGTTTACAAATATTTTCAGAACTTTTACAAATATGTACCAAATTGTACAGATATTTTTGTAATATTTACAAAAATGTTAGGAAAATAATTTCAAAATATTGTATATTTACAAAGATGTATTTGTATATGGTTTACAAATATTTTCAAGAAAAGGGCAATGAAATAAGAAAAACATTGACAAGCAAACCGAGATTAGCAAGTACTAGTTTTACTTTATAAGGTGAATTATTACCAAAGCATTAGAAAATAGTCAAATACACACACACACAAAACCGGGATAGGTGTGTGAATGTTGACAAATGCAAACTAATAATGGCTAATTACCTATGGCCTACTAATAAATGATAAATCCAGTAAGTCTAAAATTGACATCAAGTCAAGTCTAATCCGCATGTTTCTCAAAGTAATAGTTAAACAAATATAAATATATGCGGCCCTTACCCTATGATCAAAACAAATATCTTAGCCATAAATGCCAACATCGTGTATCTAACTAATATCAATACCAAATGTTCAATTCCTCACAAGTATATTATCGCAAATCCAGCCTAAAATGACTCAAAATTTAGATCCATCAAGAAAACTGAAGTTGAAGGATACAAGGTGTCAGCTTGAAAGCAACTAAAGTTGAGTTTCTTGTTTTCAAGTACAAAGCATGAATTTGTAATATGGTTACAATAAATGAATAATAATATGTAAGGGAAAATATGTTGTGTGAGAAATTAAGAATATAGGAGTGATCATAATGTCTGGTCCGAAGACAGTTCGGAGTCTATAAGAAAATGCAGAAATAATCAAAGGGAGAGACATGCGTGGACCGACACAACAAAAACAGCCATGAATGAAATTTGAACACATTCACTACTGCCATAGTCGTCGCATGTGCTTCTTCATCAATTCCTCATTCACTTCCTTTTTGCTTTTCCTTATTTAACTCACAACGAAAAATAAAAAGTATCACTTTCACACAATTGAATTAGACAATATTCGTAGTGGTTGCTTCTTTTTTTTTTAATTTGGTTTTTATAGTTGCGGTTGGTTGATCACATCACTTCACTTCCATAAATAAAGTGGTATGTTTTTACATATATGAATGTATGAGTGTGAAAGGGTTTGTACAAATATGTATGTGTGACTATACAGTAATACACATACGTTATAGTTTTGTTCGTTTGACCCTTTTTTTAAGTGTTAGCAACGAGCGACATTAAGTGGTATATTCTTAACAAACAGAAGAAAAAGACAATCAGCGATAAAACATTGAACATGGCAATCTTTTAAAAATTTCTTCAGTAATAATCGAAACTCTTCAATGAATTTTGTAATACAACCAACGATAAAGTAAACCAGTATGGTTGTCGTTATTATTAATTACTGTTTCCAATAAAAATATAACACTAACGTTCAAAACTTTGTTAGGAGAAAGTTGGGCATCTAAAGAGTTTATTGTTCAGCAAAAATACTGAGAGATTTTTTTTTTACCATTTAAAAAAATATAGTGTAGCATTTAAGAAAATAGTCATCAGTTTATTTTTAAGGTAAACAAGTATTATGTAGATGAGACTTTGGCAAAATTCAAAGAGGATTTTAGTCAATAGTTTTGATCAGAACTCAAGGTAGCCTATGGGTTTAATCAAGATATTCTTACCTGTGCTTCCAATGTTTATCACCTATACATTGGTTTAAATGCAACATTGGTTGTTCTTGGTCCAAAACAAAGAAATTAAGTGGAAAATATTTTTTTGAAGGGGTAGTTTTAACACTAAGTCGTAAAGCTTTCAATTCTATAAAATCCCTCGCTGATGTTCAATTTACAAGCTTCTTGTACGCTATGAAAAGTATGTGTAGGTTGAACATGTCTCGAATTATTTTTGCTTTAGGTGCAAGGGATCTTGTTGGAGTTATCCTTAAATAGCTGAAACTCGTACTACTTGTCAGAATATTGATGAATAGAAGATTATGAATGAAGCTCTAAATGCGAATAAATGAGCATACTTTGGATGAAGATCAACGAAAATCTTATATTGCAACGGGATTTTCGGCTATATTACCTTTCTACAATATGTTTTATTTCTTTGGAGGATTTGTTTTTAACTGCCCTTTTTCATTGTTAGGCTTTTTTTTTGCCAACATTGGTTCCATTAGTAAAATTCGAATTGTCAAAGAAAAAAAATATTTTCTCGATTTTCAGTTTTCTTATGATAATAAACAAAATAATCATAACAGCACATCCAACATTTCAACTCAGAAATCTTTATTGAATCTAAGATATTTTAGTTATTAGGACCAGAATTAAAGGATGACTATATATGTATATATTTCTAAAAAAATAGTAGGTGGAAATAAATGGCTTTGTTTAAAAATAAACTTTTAATTAATTTTGAAATAAGATTCATTTTGGAAAAAAAAAATCTCCCAAATCCATGATTAGGCATTTGAATGATGCAACAGCTAAAATTTTGGTTAAACAAGACACGAATTGAACCTCTTCCACCTACCCCCAGTCTTAAGACAACAACAACAACATTACGTCACTGTCGAGTAGTTGTTCCAACGTGTTAATCAACAGCCTTACGAATCTCTTTCAAATTATTTGACCCATTTGTATATAATAATCTTTGTGATTAAATAATATAAGATGTTGCACGACACCTAATAAGCCGTATATACAATTGATTTCTTAAACAAACACAATCAATTAAACTGTTGACATTTAAATATCTTTTTAAAACGAAATTTATTTCATAATGTCACGTAAATATATTCTCCACCAAATGATTACAAAACGTAAGCCACACACACATAATGATAAAAACAAACACTGTCACACATATACAAAAGACATAAAAAACATATCTTACTTCTGTTTAAAGAACAACAAAAGTTTGGAATTTAGAGAGGTTTGACATTGAACCTGTAGAGGAGTTTCTTTTTCTTAGAGGTTGGGTTGTCTACTGTGAGTAAAACCTTGCCAAGCTCATTCACTTTGAAGCTATGAGTTAACACCGGTTCATCGGATGGTCTCATCTTTCTTGGTTTCTGTACAACCACCGTATAAGCATCTTTCTGCTCCGGCACAAACTCAGCTTTGTAGCTCACTTCCCATCCAATCACCCTTATCTCCCACACAAGTTCACATTTCTGCACCAACCAAAAAACTTGAAATCAAACTTCATAGAGTTTTAATAAGCATCATGACTCAGTGACCTTGGTGGCAACGAATCAAAGAGAAATGTTCAAATGCACTAACCTCATAGATAATGATCTCAACGGTTTGCTTTGTTCCTGGCTTAACAGTGATCTCAGAAACTAAATCATCCAAGGAGAAATCTGGATTACAGTCACAAGGATCTACACTCAATCCTCCATATTGAACTGGAACTTGTTCAGGTGAAATGTATCTATATCCCACATTTTTCAAAACAGAATTAAAAAGAGAACGTAATTAGTTTAAAGAAAACAATGAAAAAATCTTTTTTTTTAAAATTTACTTGAAAAGAGTTTCAGCTGATCTTGAAGGACCAGCAAACACAAGCTTGCTCTTTGATCTTGGTGTCATAAACGGACCAATCACAGTGTAAAACACAAGGTACCACCAAGGAACATTGATAAATGCCTGAAAACAATATTTATCATCATCAACACAACACTCAAATCACAAATCACAATCATATAAACTAAAGATCCAATCTTGAAGGATCAATATAATATACCTGTTTGAAGACAAACTCAGGGTAATTGTCTTGAAGCAACTCCACAGCTTGCTTAGTTGCTGATCTAAGCTCTTTCTTCCCTAATCCAGGAGAGTTCTTCATATCATTAACCTGAAAAATAGTAGAAACCCCACCAGAGCTAAAATCTAGCTTCCTTATACTTCTCTCCAAGAACTGAATCCTAGTCCTCAAGAAATGTTTCCTTTTTTCTTCATCAGAGAACGTCTTTTTATAAAGCTCCTTGTTCTGAAACTCACCATAGACATTGTAACAAACTGGGTGACCTTCTCGATCATGTCCGTGCATGAACACAACCTTATCCAAATCATCTACAAGCTCTTCATCAACGAGCTCATCGATCTTGAAATCTCTTCTCCATTTGATTGTGTTCTTGAGCATAGCCAACGAATCTTTCACTTTGAAATCTCTAGCTCTTAGGAACTTCAACAAAACGACGTCGCTTCTATCGTCTTTGAGTAACGGGATTCCCCAAATCTTGACGACTTCTTCTTCAGGTGTCTCTGCTTCGCCGAATTGGTGATTGTCTAAAGCGTCTTGCACAAGATTCTTTAGTTCATCGAGTGATTTCTTCTCGGAGTTTGATAGATCGGAGAGCTTGCTGCTTTCTTCTTTAAACGAACCAAGATTCTTTGGAATTATACTTTTTTTCTCTTCAGCGTTTTCTTTCTTCTCTTCTTCAGCTTCTTTCAACGATGATGTCTCGTCCTCAACCTCTTTTTTCTCCGTTGACGCCGTTTCAGTTTCCGTCACTTTCGGTGGATGATGCTCTGACGGCGTTACCTCAGCTTCCGGTGGATCAGTCTCAGTCACTTTCTCTGGAGTTTCTATCTCTCTCGTCAAGACTTCTTGAGTAGACTCCGATTCAACCAGAGCCGTTGATGATAGCTTTTCCGGTGTAACGACAGTGGTAATTGATTCCTCCGCCATTTTTTTTATCTGGTTCTGTGATATTTTCTAAATTGGGTAAATTTAGAAAATGTGTTTTATAGAAAAGTGTGAGACAAAAAAAATGTGTTGAGAACGTCGAAAGTATTAAAGGATATATTTTGTCACGCCGATCGAACCGGTTTTTGTTGTCGTCAGCTTTTTAACATTTACGATACTTTTTACCAAAAAAAAACGTTGGTTGGGTTTTTTTTTTTTTTAAATTGATTTCTCAGTTTAGTATCAGTTTCTAATTAAATAATCTGTATTATCGGTGTGACAGACTTGTGAAAAAATGGAATCCAATGATAATTGACGAATAGTAAATTTTTTACCTTTCGATTTTAAAAAATATTCCACGTGAAAAATCATGTTTTCGATTTTATATTCCTTTTGTTTCTTTTGGCGGTCCTGACACGGTGCACCTTCACTGCTCCACGTATAACTGTCAAAATTCTAATTTGTCTCGGTTCACTCAGTTAAAATTCTAATATAATCCGGTTTAAGAAAACCAAACCAACCTAATGTGGCCAATGGTTAAGGCTTTAGTAAAGACAGTCTCTAGTCTAATCTATTGGGCCCAATTTTAAGCCCAGGTTTCTTATTTGTGAACGAAACCTTTTAGATCGGCGAATCACGAAAACGGAAGAAGAAAAACTGAGAGAGTCGGAGAAGAGATCAATCGGAAGAAGGAAATTGATATCGGAAAATGGCAGAGAAAAAGGATAGTGTTTCACCGGACTACGATGTGAATGCTAAGTGGGACGCATGTCTCGATCTCACTATCCGCCGCCTCGTTTACTCCTCACTCGGCGGCGTATTCGCCGGTCTTCTGTTTTTCAGTTCAGTGTTTAAATATCACTTCTCGATTCTCAGATTCTGATAATATGTAGCTGTTTGAGGATTGATTACGGATTAGGTTCTTAGTATGAGTTGAAATAGGGTTTAGAGTGTTTAATTTCTCCAATTTTTGAATCATATAATTCTCCTTTGAAAGATTGATTTTTTATATATCATAATATAGTTTATGAATTTTGCTATAGGGAGTCCTGTTACAAGATGGGCATCGATTGCTTTTGGTGCTGGACTTGGTATTGGCTCTGCATACACAGATTGCTCTCGTGCTTTTGATTCATCTTCACCCAATTTAGCAGCTCCCAAGATCACAGAGACTTCTGTATCGCAGGTTTACTCTTTTTTTTCAAATGCATTGGTTTGGGAATTCAATACATTAGTGATTAGTTTGGTACAAAATCGATATTAGGGAGCAAATGTTAGAGTAGATTAAGCTAAGGCGTATTATCACATATCTTTCCGTTCTTATATGCACCCTTACTTATAGTTATAGTACACTAATTCCACATTCGGAGCATTGAGTCTCTTAGAGCTGTTTGCTTCGTAGTGATTGCTATTGAACTAGGAATTGGTAAATAATTTTCATAGAGGATAACCATTGGTACTTGTTTAAAGCAGTTCTCCTTGTTGCAACTTCCATTGTTAGTAATGTGTGATTAAGTATAGTAACACAAGAAAATGCAGGAAGAAAATTTAGTAGCAAATGTGAATGGTGTGGCTTGTGCAGATCTCCTAATGGTGGTTCATGAATTATCATTGTCTATGAGTATAGATGTAATATTTGATTGCTTGGTGTACCTCTGAAGAATCAATCCTCTAAAATCCATAAGAAAGTAAAAATGAACATAAGGTTGAATCTTTCTTTTTGTTTTGTTTACTTATTGTTGCAGGCTGTGGATGAGTAGACAATGTCGATAAAGCTGAAGTTAGTAACTCATGCGAAAGATCAAGGGTATTTGAGAAACAGATATTATTATCACGCAATGATTTTGTTCAACTGTTTCCTAAACCTGCAAAAACAAGTCTTTTAAGATACTGTTAATTACTTAATTGTAAAAACCTTTCTTTTTTGCTCTATCTCTCGCTTGCCCTGGTTTTGAACTACCAAATTCAAAATGTTACCTTCACAGATTCTAGTTCCTCATTTTTAAAGAATTGCTCAACCAGATCAACCTCGATAAAGTCAACTCTAGAGTCTAGACTGGGTATTTTCCTCTTTTTTTCACATGCCAACGACGTCGTTTTCTCGAGTTGAAATTTCCAAATTGGAAATAACCGAGTGGGTCCCACATATGAAGGAGCAATAATTAAAACAAAAAATTGGAGCGAACCAATCCTAGTTCCGATGGACCGCCATAGTTACCGACTAAACTAGCAACCACAAAAATCGTTGACGACGACTTGGAAGAGAAGAATAACGGAAGAAAAAACTCAGAGATGAATAAGCCACCGGAGAACGATCTTTGTTCGATATGCCATTCCCACTTCACCGCTCCTGCTCAAGCCAATTGCTCCCATTGGTTCTGCGGTTACTTATCTCTCTCTCTTCGTATCAATCCTCGTTTCAGTTCTTAGCTTTGGTTCCATGAGATCGGACCATTTATGCCTGAATCTGTGCCCATTGATTTCCATTTTTGTCATTAACAAAGAGCTCTCCTGATCGTTTACTTTTTTTTTTGTTAGAGATTTTGTATTGCATTTAGAATACAACTTCAGAGTTTACAGAAATGATTAAATGTGAAAACTTTTCCTAATTCTCAAATTTCCAAACTTGAACAACATGGTTTTCCCACGACCGACTAAAGAATTCTTGTATTTGGTTGAATCGGTGATTCTTGTATCTCAGAGTCACCGTAATGTCTCTAAAGAACTTATCTACTCCATTAAAGTTTACATATTTATAGCTTTTACTTTGTGTGTTGTTTCTCAGTGAGCTTCTATATGCTTTTAGAACCAGTATGTATAACAAAACAGAAACCTCTCTCAGTCTCATTCTCATCTTCTTTTATCTGCTTTAACGATTTTTTCAGGTAATTGTATTATGCTTGTGTGGAGGCATGGATCTACATTACAGCCATGTAAATGCCCCTTGTGTCGTCGTCCAATTAGTTTGCTTGTTCCTTCAGAGGACACAATCAGAGACCGTAATGACAGTACAGTTGCAGAGGTTCTTGGTAATCTTGAAACTTACAACCGACTATTTGGCGGGAGATCTACTAGTTTAGTTCAGGTATTTGTTTTATCTCTGTATTTTTAAGTTTTGCTTTGTTTTGGTTGTAATGTCAAATTTTCTCATAAGGAACTTCTTCTTATTCCCTTGGCAGAGAATGCAAGACCTTCCCTTCTTACTACGTAGGTTGTTAAGAGAAATGATGGATCCACAAAGAACACTTCCATTTGTCATTAGAGCTCGGGTTTATATTGCAGTTAAGTTCGAAAATATTCATAAATCTTGAATCTTTCTATTTACAAAGATTAGTCATGTTTTGGGACTAACACAGTTTCTTTGTATTGAATATGCAGATGATTCTCAGTGCTGTTTACATAATCAGTCCAATAGATATCATTCCTGAAGGTAATTTAGTCTTTTTAGTCCTATGAATCATATCTTTTAGTTGTCTCACTGTCTTCTCACAAATCCTTTCTTGACTAATTTCTATTAGGAGTTTTGGGGATAGTTGGCTTGCTTGATGATCTACTCATAGCCCTGATTTGTTTCCTCCATGTTGCTGCTCTGTACCGATCGGTTCTCTATTTCCGTCACGCCGGTTCCTGAATCAATTAATGTTTCTTGACGTTATACGTCGCAGTTCAAGAACTATAAGAGATGTGCTTACTTTTTCTTTTGTCTTTGATCCTGTCCCTTTACAAATACTCAATTGTTCTGTTTGACTTAAGGAAAACTGAAATGGGTTCATGATAGGATCATAGCACAAAAAAATTAGAACTACATTATCAATCATCTTCCTACCACATCCTCTACAGTCTACAGTAGTCTTGTTGACCTTTCCACTCAAGTTTTGTCAATTATGATTTGACCATTTGACTGAAGAAACTATGAGATGGGTGATGCCGTGATGGTGATGGTGTTGGGATCATACGACTAGAACACTAACTTTATTTTCAATCTCATTTCTCTCATCTACAGATCAATTATTGAGTGGTCTTCTTCTAGAAACCTTAATAGGTTTTACTTCAGTAGCTGCTGAAAAGTCTTCACGGATTTTTACAATCTTCATATCCGGTTAATGGTGAAAACCTATCATCTTTGTTGATTGAAACTCGGTTATTTCAACCAAGACATGTACCATATTCAAATTCGTAAGATACAAAAAAAAAATGAAGCAAGATGTATATATTGCGAATAAAATATCGTGGGGCAATCGAAAGCAGATTATAAAGTGAAAGTCCGTGAAACTCAAACCAAAGAATGTTCAATATATCCTCTTGTGATAAGGTATAGCTTGATTTAGATAGATATGATAAGATTTAGATAAATCCTATATGTAGCTGAAATATGTAATTTGAACTCTTATGTATATATAGAACTCTGTTATTTTATTTAAAAAAAAAATTAGAACTCTATGTTATTTCATTAATGAATAACTCAAACCATTCTCTAATTCAACAAAAAGTGAATTTTCTAAACTAAAAGGGAATTTCCCATTAGTTCTCTAAGTGTTGAAAAATTGAACACAGTTTCCTTTCATAGAGACAAAACACAATGTGACATTGATGAGTGGACCACAATATAGAGCGACAAATTTATTTGTCTGAGCACGGTCACACGTGCATAGACACGGATCGTGGATTCTATTCGCATTGTAACACTCAAAAACACATACGCGTGATAGACTCATCCTTATCATGTGCATGTCCCAAAAGTGACGTTGCTCCATTGAACTCACCACCGTCTAAAATCCATCTTCAAAACGTGTCTCCTTTCTTCTGGCCCTCAATATAAATGTATCTCTTACCAAATTCTCCCTATTAATTCTTTGTGATTCAACTTTATTAGTATCCCTTGGCACTTACGGCAAACACATACTCTTCCTTAGTTCCTTGTATTTTGTGGTACTATACAAAAATGTATAAATAAATAGTAATATAATGAAATAATGAAAATGCCCATGAAGTTACATAATCTTGTCTTGTAAACAAATGTATAGTATTGACGTGACTTTGTGGTATTATTTACAAGGTATGAAGACAGATATGCTCTTCTTATCAGTGTATCTTCCGATCAATTTTATTATCATTGTTGAATGGTCCTACTCGACAAATTAAAGACACCCACGTTTACATTATTGCTAGCTAACCTCGGGCCTACTATCACTATTAGCTTGCTATTTTTCTCAATGTGAAACGTCTTCTATTCAATGTTTTATTTGATAAATTTATCAACAAATTTAATGTAAAATTGCCTGCCGCAAATATCGCCACTTGATGGAAATTGCAATTCTTGATACATCATACATGCATTATTCTAAGTTTGTACAATCTTATACTAAAAAGATTACAAAAATCTAAGAAAGTCTATAAAGATCACTAAACTTTGTTTTTTTCTTTTTTGTTAGTTGATATTCAAGATAAAGTTTTATGAACTTTTGTAAAGTGTAGATTATAGTAAATTCAAACGAATCCTAATGCGTAAGTCATATCTAGTCCAAGATGAATGATTATTGTAATTAATAATATAGGGTTTGTCTCCAACGACATTAACTTTAAATTCTCTAATATCTCCACCAATAGAAAATATATTTTCTTGAATATATATAGGACAACAATATGGAAAGCGACCAAGAAAAGAAAGGAGCCAAACGACTAAGAGAAGGGATACAGCTGGGGAAGTCAGCATCCAAGATCTTTCATTGATTCTCACTTACATTATTTATTAAGCCGTATCTCTTCCAAATTAACCGACATTATAATTTATATATCGGACGGATCGAAAGTTTATCATTATGTAATAAATCCTCACGGTTTATACTTTATTATTTAGAAGAAAGTACTAGTATTAACTAAACCTTGCACGTTTAGAAAAGAAAAAAATTATAATAGATAGATTATGTATAGAACAGAAAAATACTGAAAATTTATCTAAGTTTTCCTACATTTCAACTCTAAATTTGATTCCAAGTTTTATACTCTCATAACTTATAAATCATTTACGTAAAAAGAGATCTCTTTTTTTTTTCCTTGCAATAACAAAATTTTATTTTAAATATTTTTAAAACAATTGTACTAGTAGTATTATTGATTTCGGCCAAATAGTATGGGGAAAACTGTTTAGTGTTTCTCCTACAATTATTGTTTTTAGTTATTTAAGATCTGAGATTTCTTTCTCGTGTATTGTCTTTGGTTAAAATAGTTACCCTAGACTTTGGCCAAACAAAAAAAAGACTTTGGCAAAAAAAGAGAAAAAAAAACATCATATCACACTAATATGTAGGATAATAACCCCTACAAGGGTCTAACATAGTAAACCCACTAATCCTTTACGGTATTTGTAAGAAGTGTACAGCTCTGAATGGTTTACCAATCAAACGAGCATGCAAGAAGACAATGCGATTCATTAAAAAGTGAATGTGTTAATGTGTTTTCTAATGGCTAAACAATGTTAATTACTCTTTGGTAGCCAATTAGTATTAGTTTTCATAAAAAATGTGTGATACAAAAATTTGGAGACAAATCAGAATTGGATTCGGATGAAAGGGATCGATAAATATTAGAGAGAGTGATGTATGTATAAAGAAAAGAGCATTGAGGAGGTTAGACGATTCTTATCAAACTTCACTTAAAAGGGTAACTGACGCAACCTCATATTTTTTTTTCATTTTTAGGTTTATTTTCCATACTATAAGGAATTTTCCAGACTAACGATACAGAAGAAACCACATAGTTCTTTTTTCATCTGCCTAACAACTTGGTATCAATTCGATTTCGTTGTTCCATTACAACTCTAATAAACCTTTTCTCAAAGTTTTCAACTACTTCATTGGGATAAATTATTGGGAAAATATAAACAAATAGGATTATTTTCCAGACAACGACGTCTCGTTTAATACTTTTTTAATATTTATTACAATGAATCTCCACTAATTATGCAATCTATCTAGAAACATTAACCGAAAGATGAATGATTTTATTTTACATGAAAGAAAACTGTACTATTGTTTGATTTTTTTTTTTTTTTTTCAAACTATATAAGCACCGTTGGATTTTATTATATTCTGAAAGTGACGCTAACTATATAGAGTCGGACAATTAAAAAAAAAGATCATCACACCATATGTCAAAATCATAGAGTCAGATGATTTTATTAACTTAAGAAAAATATTTATAACTTTCACGAACATGAATTGTATGGTGAGAGAGTGAAGGAGAATAGTCGATTTAAGATAAACGTAAGAACCTTTTTGGCTCCATGTCTCAACGACAACTTTCTCTTGTCTCTTCCCACTTCTCTCTCTCTTCTCTACATCCTTCAAAATCTCTTTTTTTCTTGGGGACATCTTTCTCTGTAACTGTTCTTGATCATCAAATTCTATCTTTTGATAATAACAAAAAAAAATAAAAAAAATTGATCTATGAATCAGCTGATAATCGAAGCAAGCCCTCGAAATTAGGAGTTCCTTTCCTTTTTGTTGTTACCTCAAAAAGGTTCATTTTCTTACCGGAAACCACAAACCAAAATCATCCCAACCTGAGGTTCTGGATTGTTTTCATATATTTCAGGTACAATTCTTCATCATCTTCTTTTGTTTAATATGTTGTTTTTTTCTTGGTTTTAGTTTTGAATCTTTAAGCTTCACACTACTCAAGCTATGGTTATTTTGTTATGGGTTATTATCAAAGATTTAAAGATAGATTGTGTGAAAAAATTTATCGATCTTACATAAACTTTCAAAATTAAAATGTGTATGTTACTAGATGTACTAACAACATAATTACTTTATCCACTAACTACAAATCTGTGATTGATTTTTAAACTTGATTGTTTGTCTAATTACCTTTTTAATCAGTAACCTTAATATATACTCAATGTTGAGTTCTCTCTTCTTTTTCACTAAAAGTTCAATACTTTTAAAAAGTTATTCACGGATTAAGAAGGAAAGAGTGAAACATAGATCACTTGCTTTTAACTTCAAAGCAAATAATGAAACTAATAATTTATCAGAAGGACAATCAACTTTATGGACTGTAATGAGTACCTTTAAAGCTCACTTATGAAGTTTATGTATGTTTAGTACATAAGCAAGCTTAAAATGTCCATTTACATATAGTTTTTTGTTCATTAACTATTTTATTTTTAGTATAACCAATAAAATTTTTGGTATATAAAGTATTGGCTCTATCATCATTATATACAACACACTAGCGCTTGGAAGAAAATATAGATCCTCAATATAAAGGAATTTGTTTTGTTGTTTGATAAATGAAAAGGAAAAAAAAAATCCATAGAATTAATGATATAATTAAGAGAATAATTAATTAGTAGTAGTTTCTCCCTAAGTTTCTCAAATATTAATATATATATATATAATATTATGAGTCTCTCAAACATCATGAGAACCCTGAAAAACTACCACTAATCATGCTCTAGCAATACAAGAGACGTCTAAGAATATTTGGTGAAAAAATAAATCCGAAACAAAAATGAAAAATGGAAATTGCACAAAAAAACACTAGAAACTATTCAATCTCCATGCTTACTTTAATTACCTCAATCTCTATCCTTTCAGATCATGGAGACAAAAACAAAAAAAAGTAAGTAGATAGGTAAAGAGAAGAAATAGAAACACAAACCAAAAAGACACACTCACTAACTTTAGGAAGTTGGGAGTATACCCAACTTAGCCTTCTAAACTCAAGTATTTCAAACACTTAAGTCTATGAATTATTTTTTACCACATGATCATTGACTATCTTCACTTGACCAAGAGTGAGATGACTGATCTTTGTACAACTATGAATAAAGGTCTGTATCCTTGGAAAACAGGGACCAAACAAAAAGGTAATGCAGCTTCAATTTCTTTAGTCGAGTCATATTGAAAAAAAAAAACTTAAATGATGATAGTCAAACAAAAACTGATAAGGGATTAAAGCAAGGAAATTATCATAATGTTTAGTAGTACTTGACCATAACCGTTATGCCTAAGAGGCAGGAGACATCTTCTAGTGAAAAAAATGTCTGGCTTGAAGATGTTTAAGTCGAAAATATTTTGGTTGATCTCTCTTGTAAGAGAAGAGATGCCCAAGGATAAACGATCTGGAGAAAACAAAAACACGTAATAAAAAGGAATTTAAGGAAAATGTGAATTATTTATGAATTCAAAAAGAGAAGATTGGATTTAGCAAACCTTGGTTGATGAAATTGTTGCAGAACCGTCAAAGCTTCTCTCTTCCAAGAGGCAACCCATATCATTCAACTTTTTCATTTATATGGTGGATCAAGAATCATGGTGCCGAAATTTTCCAACGATGTAAAATCAATAATAGTCTTGCAAGATATTTTTTCTCTGCACAAAAAAAAATCATTATTTTTATTGAAGTTGGAATGAAGGGGAGAGTCTAGCAAAGCTTAGAAGTTGTAGTATAGTCTAACTTACAACTTTTAATTTCTGAAATATTCTATAAAACTAAGTAAAAATCTTTATTTATGATTTATCATTTTTTTTTAGCATTCATATATGGGTTATAATAATTCTAAACACCACTGGCATTATTGTTTTTATCTCATTGTTCTGATCCCTGTTAATCTATTTTGGAAGTGACTAAGTCGCTGAGTGGGTAATTAGCTCTGAGTTGTGATTAATAATAGACTAGTATAGAGAAACTTTAAAAACAACTGAAATAAAATTTTATACTAAAGTTACTTAGTAGTGGCTGGTTTATTAACTTCATATCTTTTTCTATGCAGTACATCGACCATGATGAAGGTCTAAGCTAAGAATTGACCATTTTACCCTTAAATATCACCATAAATGTCAGGAATACCAGATCTCCGACGTGGCAACATGCTCGCCACCGTGGCAGCCATGATCCTCCTCTCAATTTCCCCGCCAAATGTTGTTGAATCGACCGTTGAGACACAAGCTCTGCTTCGCTTCAAAAATCGTCTCAACGACCCTCACAACATTCTACAATCTTGGAAACCCTCCGCTTCACCATGCATGTTTCACGGCGTCACATGCGACCCAATCTCCGGAGAAGTCACCGGAATATCCCTAGGAAACTCAAATCTCTCTGGTACCATTTCTCCAGCGATCTCAGCTCTCACAAAGCTCTCTACGTTGTCACTTCCATCTAACTCCATCACCGGAAGAATCCCACTAGAGATAGTCAACTGCACAAATCTAAAAGTCCTCAATCTCACCTCAAACCTACTCTCCGGTGAAGTCCCAAACCTTTCCCCATTAAAAACCCTAGAAACTCTCGACATCTCTGCGAACTTCCTCAACGGAGAGTTTCAAACTTGGGTGGGGAATCTTACTCAGTTGGTTTCTCTCGGTCTCGGTAACAACTACTACAAAGAAGGTATAATTCCTGAGAGTATTGGAGGTTTAAAGAAGCTAACTTGGCTGTTCCTAGCTCGCACCAACTTAACCGGAAAGATTCCAAACTCCATCTTCAATCTAAATGCTCTAGACACTTTCGACATCGCAAACAACGCAATCTCCAGTGATTTCCCACTACTGATCACAAGATTAGTAAATCTCACCAAGATCGAGTTGTTCAACAACAGATTAACAGGTAAAATCCCTCCAGAGATAAGAAACTTGACTCGTTTACGAGAATTCGATGTTTCTGTAAATCAGTTGAGTGGTGTTTTACCTGAAGAACTCGGAGTTTTGAAAGAGCTTAGAGTTTTCCACTGCCATGAAAACAACTTCACCGGTGAATTACCTTCTGGTTTCAACGATCTGCGTTACCTCACTTCTCTTTCTATTTACAGAAACAACTTCTCCGGTGAATTTCCGGTTAATATCGGCCGGTTCTCGCCGCTTGACACCGTTGATATATCTGAAAACGTGTTCACAGGTCCGTTTCCAAAATTCTTATGCCAAAACAACAAACTACGATTCTTGCTCGCCTTGCAGAACTATTTTTCCGGCGAGATTCCGAGATCCTACGCTGAGTGCAAGTCTCTCTTGAGACTAAGGATTAACCAAAATCGTCTAAGTGGTCATGTTCCTGAAGGTTTCTGGGCTCTACCGCTTGCTAAGATGATCGATCTCAGCGATAACGAACTCACCGGAAATATCTCTCCTCAGATCGGACTTTCAACGGAATTGAGTCAGCTAATTCTGCAGAACAATAGATTTTCCGGTAAGATTCCTCGTGAACTCGGAAGACTTACCAATATAGAAAGGATTTATCTCAGCAACAATGACATTTCCGGCGAAATTCCGACGGAAGTTGGATACTTGAAAGAGCTATCGTCTCTGCATCTTGAAAACAATTCATTAACCGGAGTTATCCCTTTTGGTTTGACTAATTGCATCAAACTTGTTGATCTGAATCTCGCCAAGAACTCGTTAACCGGAGAAATACCAAATAGTTTATCTAAGATCACTTCTTTAAACTCGTTGGACCTCTCAAGCAACGAGCTAACAGGTGAAATACCGGCGAATCTTGTGAAGTTGAAGCTGAGTTTTATAGATTTGTCTGAGAATAAACTTTCAGGAAGAATACCACCGGATCTTTTATCGGTTGGAGGAGCAACCGCGTTCTCACGCAATGAGAAGCTTTGTGTTGATGATAACCAAAACGCTAAAACAAGGCAGAACTTGGGGTTGAGGTTTTGCAGTAGCGACCAACACGTGAAAAGGAATGGCTCACTTGATGGAACATTCTTGTTCTTGGCTCTTGCAATTGCTGTGGTAGTGCTAGTGACTGGTCTTGTCGCGTTGCGTTATAAAGTTGTTAAGATACGTGAGCTTGAGTCGAAAAGCAGAGATATCAACGATGCGGATGCGAAGTGGAAAATCGCGTCTTTCCATCAAATGGAGCTGGACGCTGAAGAGATTTGTAGATTGGATGAAGATCATGTGATTGGAGCTGGAAGCGCAGGAAAAGTGTATAGGGTTGATTTGAAAAAAGGTGGCGGGACGGTGGCGGTTAAGTGGTTGAGAAGAGGAGTAGAAGAAGTTGATGGAACAGAGGTCTCTGTTTCGGAAATGGAGATTCTTGGGAAGATAAGACACAGAAACGTTCTAAAGCTCTTTGCTTGTTTGGTCGGAAGAGGTTCAAGATATTTGGTATTTGAGTTCATGGAGAATGGAAACTTGTATCATGCTCTTCGTCAGAGTATCAAAGGTGGATTTCCAGAATTGGATTGGCACAAAAGGTACTATTAGTTCTCTAATTTCAATTGGTATGGATTCAAGATTACAATGATGATTTGGTTCTTTTTGTCAAAAACAGGTATAAAATCGCGGTGGGAGCAGCTAAAGGAATTGCGTATTTACATCATGATTGTTGTCCTCCGATCATTCATAGAGATATAAAGTCAAGCAACATTTTGCTTGATGGAGATTACGAGTCGAAAATCGCAGATTTTGGAGTTGCAAAAGTTGCAGATAAAGGATATGAATGGAGTTGTGTTGCTGGGACTCATGGCTATATGGCTCCAGGTGAGTTTTACCTTTTTACAACTAGTCAGATTCAACTTTGGCTTACATGATGAAAACTGGAACTGACTTTTCGATGTGATGATTGTAGAGTTGGCTTACTCCTTCAAGGCAACAGAGAAGAGTGATGTGTACAGCTTCGGCGTAGTTCTTCTAGAGATAGTGACCGGTCTTCGACCAGTGGAAGACAAGTTTGGAGAGGGGAAAGACATCGTTGACTATGTATTATCTCAGATTCAACAAGATCGGAGAAACCTTGAAAACATCTTGGACAAGCAAGTTTTTTCATCCAATGTAGAAGAAAGCATGATTAAGGTTCTGAAAATGGGTATTCTCTGCACTACTAAGCTCCCGAATCTCAGACCGAGCATGCGAGAAGTCGTGAGAAAGCTCGACGATGCTGATCCATGCGTCTCCAATTCTGTAGATAGAACTGGAAAGATTACGGTATAGGTTAATGAGGGTTATCAATAAACGGGTTAAGTTGGTTAACCTGTTATAGTCACAAAAGTATCAGTTTGTTCAAAAAACTCAGTAAAAGTGTATAAGAGATTAGTTTATACTAATCCATTGTACTAAAAAGTTTGTAGTGAAAGGTCAGAGTTATAAGAAAGAGAGACTTGGATTAATTTCTTCAGTAAACATTACATTACAAGGTAATAGTTGTTCTCATCAGTTGACGAAATCGATACCGGTGAGAGGAAGTCCTTCATGTAACTGAAGTGCGACGTCTCCAACAATCTACATTTTAGAACAGTAAGAGTTTTAGAATACCAAATGTAGAAAATATAGTATTGAAAAGATTAGATCTTCCTCGGCTAGTTTTACCTTAGCCATGGACCTATAAGAATATTCTGTAACTCCAGCAACATGAGGGGTTATAATAACGTTTTTGAACTTCAAAATAGGATCGTTTGGTTCAAATGGCTCAGACCATGCCACGTCAGTCCCAAGGCCTCCTAGATGACCAGACTCCAGATTCTCGTAAGTTGATTCATAGTTAACTAGACCTCCTCGGGAAATATTTACAAGAAGAGCACCCTGAAACAACAAGAGATATCATCAGTCATTCACTCATCACAATCAAATCCAACTTGGTTTTTACATATTCACAAGAATCCACCTTTTTCATTGAACATATGAACTTCTTGTTCACGACTTCCGCCTGAAAGTTATAAGATCATCATGTACAAAACAAAATCAGTTGCATGGATCAAGGTATTATATAGTCAATGTATCAAGTCAATGTATATAGTCATGTAATGTAACCATTTACAGACGCGTTTTCACTACCAAGGAGATGTGCTTGGTAGTGAAACTGCGTCAGCAAATGGAGCAGGAAATCGAAAAACATTACCGTTTCTTTGTTCAGCCTCAAACAAATGACGACTATATCGGCTTTGCCAGCGAATGTGTAAATTTCTTCATGGCTACCTTTCTCATCAACTAGACTGGCTGAAGATATAAAGTTAACAAATTACTAGACATCTTGATGGGTTTTGTCAAGCCAAAACAGAGGAGTTAACAGAGAGCTCGTACAGTCTGAGTCGTTAATAGAAGAAGCAGACCAGCTTCTTTTTGTGGCTATTACTCTCGATCCAAATGGCTTCAACCGTTTAGCTAGCTCTATTCCAATGTTTCCATATCCCAATATAAACACCTGTATAATAATAGAAAGGAAGAGAAAGAAAAAAACAGTTTTTAAGGGATACAAGAATTCATAGATATAAATAAGATCACATCGAGACTCACAGTTTTACCGAGAAGCGTGTCACCAGTTGGTACTCCAAGTAGTCTGCTTCTCAGAGATATTTGCATTTCATTCTGCGATAACATGTCGTTAGAGGTAGCACTTTACTTGGGATATTAAGAGTTATACATACTAATGGAAACAAACAAAGATGAATCAAATAAATAAGGCACCTGTTTCTTAAGAAGACCCAACATTAGATATATAGCCATTTCAGAGCAAGATGCTGCGTTTCCATTACCCTCACTAGGAATTCTAGCAACCTTAATACCATGTTTAGTAGCAGCGTCAATGTCAACACCTTCAGAGGTATAAATCACATGAAAAATGTTAAATAAACTGCAGCTTAGATGATTCCATTTATGAGGTACAATCATATGCACACACACACAAAAAATAGACACAGGTACCTTCGAGACCAACACCATACTGCATAATAAGCTTCATCTGGCTCGCACGAGAAATAACATTTGAATCCAATTGCATCGACTTAACCACACATAAATGGTAGTTCTTTATAACCTCAGGAACCTCAAGGAGAGGCACAACATCTACCTATATGAACCAAACTATTCATAATATACAATATAACCATCTCAAAAGCAATTTTTTACAACACCAACTAATTTAGGAGAGTAAAATTGAATACTTTAGTAATTTGGTTGAAGAATTGAATCAAATAGTTTATACCTGAATAAAAGGGTAAGGTTGCAAATATTCTCTCGTGAAATTGTTTGAATCAGGAAAATGAGGACCGCAAAATAAGACACGAGTAACATTCATGTCCTCTTTCTCAACCATTGTCTTTGTCTTAACCACCTTACTTTGCCTAACCGAAACATTAGAAGAAGAAAAAAATCAAATTTGATTAAATTAACAAGAAGCAGCATCAATTACGGGAGCTAAAGATGTTTCTACCATTGAAATTTCACTAAGTTGTAATTCCGAGGACAACATAGATCTACGAATTTGTTGATCGAAAACTACCAGTGATCAAGCTGTAAAGAATCAAGAACAGAGGATGAATTTTTGATTCACCTGGAGATAGAACGAGTCTGGAGATAGTAGTAGAGTGAAGCGCCGCTTGATCCTCTGTTTCGAAACGTAGCTTTTGCGATTTTGTGCATTATCCTCATCACTTGAAACATATTTGCAACCGTTGATGCGTTTTAACTTGATTCACACTTTACATAACTGCATTTCTTTCCCGTATTAAATAGTTTACTACAATTTAGCCCCAATATTCCATAAATATCACAGTAAACCCAATTCTGATTCTTTGACGAATTGGAGAAAAGAAAATACCAATGAAAAACAAAGAGATGGAATCACGTAGTCCGATTGAGATTAAAAGAATGCGAAAATAAAAGGACTTTATGTACAAATAACCAAATTATACAGTTTGGTCTACAGAGAGCTAGTAGCATCACCGGAGCGAAGGTGGTCCGATGAACGTTCCCCAACGTTGTTCTTTCCATGAAACAACCGATCAAACGGTGATCTCATCGCTAAAAGCAAACCTTTAGGTGAACCAGCACGCACCTGATCATGACCACTTCCACCTGGAGACGTGTTGATTGAACCGGTTCGGTACGGAGGAGTTATAGAGAATGGTCTACGGTCTAACCGACCTTCTTTATCGAACTGTTCATAATAGAAATAGTTTGTTTCACTCCCTAAGCTTCCGGTTCTGTACCCTCTAGTTGAACTCATCAACTGAGGTAACGCCACGTGGCTTTTTGAATGGCTAGGGTTCACTAGCTTATTGTGAATGTCTTGCGGTAACCTAAGCGTGAACCGGTCTAGATTCTCTGAATTTTGACCGGTCCAATCAGAATTGGTGAAAATTCCAGCTAAATTCCATCCGGTAGACATAGACCTACGTGGCATACTCTGGTTACATGTCAACGCCACAGAGTCAATCAACCTCGCGTCCGGAGAACCCAAAGCTCTAATCCGATCACCGGTCGGATCAGAACCGGGAGGATCGTTGACTAAACCAGGTATCTGGATAGAGACGACAGATTCTCCCGGTACAGGGACGAGATCAGCGCGACAGAGAGGACACGTGGCGTGGGTTCGGAGCCAAGTGTCAATGCAACCAGGATGAAACACGTGGCAACATTTAGGAATCAAACGCAGCGTTTCATCGTCCTCGAACTCGTTTAAGCAAACAGAACATTCAAGCGCTTCTTTATCGATCCTAAGCGTTTTCACGGTGGAGTATTGGAAAGTCGGAAAAGTCTCGATGACCGACCCGTCGAGCCCATGTGGTGGATGTCGGCTCAAGCCAAGCAAGTTTTCGGCGTCGATGGGAAGTCCGTTTTCCATCCCCATGACTCGCTCGACACATCTTCGGATATAGACGGAGAAAAAACCAAGAAAGAAGAAGATACTGACGAGGACGACCATGAGTATTGCCATGGTTGGATCGAACCGAGAGCCATCTCTTGCAACGTCTGAAGTGCCGTGAGTGGCTTGACCGGAAACTATCTTTATAAATCCGCCGTGGCTTGAGAAGAGTAGTAGAAAGAGGAGTAGTTGTGGGATCGAACCATGATCATGACCACCGATGATTGAAAGGTTGAGATTAATTCTACTTTTGGGGTTCATGAGGACCAAGCTTTCGCCTGTTTGGCTCTCTGGTCCATGCAACAGTCCTATGATTTTTATGAATAAAGAAAATGATTAAAAGTAAAATAAAATTTGGCGTGAGGATCAGAAGAGATGATATGATGATCAAAACTTGAGGAACATTAAGAGACTGCGATTTGAGGTTGCTGAATGGTTACAAAAGGTTTGTGGTGGTTATGTTGACTTTGAAGTTTCAACAATGGCACTATTTAAAAGATGTTGCATCATACCATACCTAATGATTTTTTTTATTTTTTTGACAGCTTAACTAATGAATATGTTTGTATTGTTAGTTTAGATGTGACATTTTTGTAGAAAGTATATAGAATTGTGATGTTTCCGTACGTCAAGAAGTTGGGATGTAATTATCAATGAAGCAACCAGTTATAGTGCAAATATTAGCCAAGATGTGTTAATGTTCTGGTTCTATAATTGTTCACTTTCTTTGAAATTGTGCAAGTCCTTTCTATTTTCCACAAGTATTTCAGGCTTATCCCACTTTAAATCTAATCCTTTGTTTTCGCACTTAAAATTTAATACAAACAATATGAGTGAAAACTTATAGTTTAGTTACATGCGAGTAGTCCACCAACTTCGATATATCGAATTTAAAATCATAGCTAATTTTTACAAAGATAAACCTTTGACAAGAAAATTTTACTCATTACAAAGATTTTGATGTAATGGTAACCTCTAGAAAAACTATGCGTTTATAACGCAATTACGCATGAAAGTTTCACGTTGACTAACAAAATAATTTAATAAGTGATTACTAATTTGGATTTGCATCGTGCTTCATCCCATGTCGTCGTCACATCGTTTTCCAATTATATGTTATGTTCTTATGGAATAAGTCTATAGGTTGATCCATACTCTTGTTGATTATCTCTAAGAAATAGTAAGGTTTAAAAACCTTTATCTGATCATCTCCCTAAGTGACAATGATTATACGATGGGCAGAAATAGTACTATATATCTAAATCAATTATAAATAAAAGGAATACAGTTTGTTGCAAAAAAATATTAATACTATAGTTTGAAATTGTTTAACTCGGATCACTTGGTTTTTGATATAATACACCGTCAGCAAGGTTTCTTTTCCCTATTCTTTAAACAAAACTGTATACCTAATTTATAAAAAATATTATCTTTTGTTAAAATAAATTACTATGCATAAATTATCAGTATTGACTTCATGAAAAATTTAATATTCTTTGTTAAAATTATAATCTATTAGTCTCAATTGATTCAATCCCATAAAGTGCGGATGCAAGTGCAGTTTACTAATATTTTATTATAAATTTTGTACAAATCGAGGTGGATGAGTTTTTAAAATTAAGAAACTGATTTTAAAAGTTTTTATTTAAAAACCGGAATTTAAGAATAAGTTATTAAAATACGTTTACCAACAAAATTTATACTTTTTTAATCGTAAGAATCCTTCTCGAACCTTTATTTGATATGTTCTTAGTCTACAAGAGTTATACGATTAAGTAATTTGTTCCAAGATTGGTATTGGAACAAGAGTAAGACCCATCTGCGTAAAGGCCCATTTACTTCTAAGTTTGTGTATTAGTGTGAGCCAATTAGCGTCTAGCAATTGCACTGATTTGTCTGATGTATTGTTATCAATCCACAACGGTGTCGTTTATCAGTGTCGCTTTATGGGTGTCGTTTTATCGAACATCTGCGTCTCATTTATGTTTTTTTAATAAAAATGGGGAAAGTTCGTGAAAAGTAAAATGGAGAAAGTTTGGACAACATATATTCTCATGTTCCCATCATCTGATTTGATCTATTCTTTTGGGAGACAAAAGTCGAAAAAAAGAGAGATTTTTAATAACAAAAGAAAATGCCAGTTTCTGTCATATATATGGTTTTACTTTAGGAGTAGTGATTGTATATTACTTATAGTTGAATGGAGCTGAAAATATAATCAATAGTAAAGACCTAAACTTCAACACTTACCCGAGTTTACTTCTTGTGTCGGATCAAGGATGTATATATATGCACTTGCAATCCGAGAGGAGCATTTGTATATATTGAATGTTTGATTTATAGGATCATGTTTTGTATTAAATTTTTATTTTTTTCGACCCAGATTTTTTTGGTAAGCACTAGTAAAATGAGCTTTTTTTAATTACATGACAATTTAGTTGTTCAATATACAATATTTCATTCTATATATACTTGTATGAAGCATATATTATCATCCCTTTAATTTAAAGTTGTCACAGATAATTAATTTTTGAAAAGTAACATTATTTCTTCAAACAAATAAAATCTACGTTGCTGATATATTGAGGCTTTATATTTATTTAACTTTATATCCCCTAGGCACTAAACAAAAAATTAAACACATACACATACAATAAAACCTCTATAACTTAATAATTTATCGAGATTATTAATTTATGAAAATGATATTTGGATCAAAATAGTAATTTAGGATCCAAAAAATTTATTAATTTAGCGAGGTATTAATGAATTGAATATTAATTTATAGAGGTTTAACTCTATATACACTTATTTGATATATAATTAAGAACATGTAATTGAAGTAGAATATGCATGGTCTGCTGTTCAGCTAAGAAACCTAAACCCTACAAATCTATAGTATTTGTTATAGTTACAGATGTACCGTTTCTAAGAATCATATAGTATAATATAAATTATGAATGACTTTCACTCTACAGCTAGCTAAACTCTCTTGCTATATGACATTATGATCTGTACTATTTGTATATCATATACATTTTAGAATAAGTCAATAATCCCTATAATACTGGATGGGACGAAGATCATTAGTCCACCATCACATCATCGGGCTCCATGGATTTATAATAGCATGTGATGAGGTAAGGTTATTCATTCATTTGAGCCCAAAATTACGTTCTTTTGTTTTCTATAATTGAAATATAAAATATCCACTGACATAGCTATGTAAAGCTAGAATATTATGTATGAAAAAATCTCATAATTAATCGTTAATTCTTACTAAACAATTAAAGAGAAGGGATAATTAAAATATATATAGGGATTGAATATTTAGAGAGATTTGAGGTTTAGTGATAAATCATATATTATTGAAACATGAATTTTAAAATATCTTTTAAAATCTAATGTTATTGGATTAATGATTTTAAATTTTACACTCAAATCATTGTTTTTGAAAACATAATTATAATTTAAAAATTTTAGATGAGATTTGAAGGAATTTTTTAGTAAAAAATACAAAAACTAAAATCTCATGGTTTTAGATGAAATTACAGAAAATTTAATAACAAAATTTTAAAATCACCAAAATTTTACCAATTCATCTCAAATCTCTTCAAATATTTAATTCAATACACCCCTCCCCGTAATCTCTTCTCTTTACTTGTTTAGAAAAATTGGGTCAATCTTCGAGAGATTGTTTTAACTTTCGGAGACTGTCCCGTCAAAAACTAACTGGATTTATCTCAACGTTTAGGAACGATACTCAGTAACTTAAACCATGCCCATAAGGTGAGCGTAAAACTTGTAGTGAAAAACTAATTCTATATTTGGAATTCTGAATGAATTACTGCTGTATCTTAAAATTACAAAAGAAACACGACCAAATCTAGAAAAATAGAGTGCATGTGGTTTTCTAAAATATAGAAATTAAAAAGAAACACTAGATTATGGCCAGACATATTACATATGGAATGGACCACAAGAAATTAGAATTTTTGCCGACGATGCATATCCATCGCAACCTAGTCTTAAAGACAAACATCATATATTATATTTATAAATTTAGAGTATTATGAACACTGATTCGAACAAGTACAGTCCTCATCAAGTTGGAATTTCAGGTAGCGGGGTTTCCGCATAACCACATGCTAATCTCAGCGATTAATTTTAAAACGTAGATTAGGGTGTGTTTTTGCTAGCATGCTTAGTTGTAAGATTTTTCGTTGTTTAATTTTATCACCACAAAAATATCGTTTAAATATAATAATGGATGCTCCGATATTGATAATTACAGCAAATTGCAAATCCAAACATTTTCGTGCTTCCACTGATGACCCGGGTTCTGTGCTATAAAATAGTTAATGGATAACAATACTTTGTGCTGATATTCGTTAGCAAACAGTTGCTCTTTTTTTTTTTTTTGGAAACAGTTTATTTATTTTGATTACTAGTCCGAGTAGTTTTCTGGATCTGAATGCGTAAAGTATATATATATTTTTAAATAAGTTCTGTTAGACATAAGTTTAAGATAATGAGATACAAATCAGCATTCTGACATTATAATTCTCTTGTTTGGTTTTTAGATATTCATCTATAATTTTTGAAAGATTTTTTTTTTGTATGGAGTAGTAGTCGCTATTTCTTTTGTTCTTTTTTTTTGTTGAAAAAAATTACTGTATTGATGGTATTTGGAGCTTTGAACTCACCATCTTATGACTATAAAATATAAATGAGACAACAATCATTCCACGATAAGATACTTTTTTAAAGTAGTCGCTATTTCACATGATAATCAAATGTTCTATACTTGTATTGGGGAATACCATATATATAATGGTTATGAGGTATTATGTTTTATGATTTGGTATCAAAATATAACGTTTTAATAATTATCAATTATTAAAACAGTACTATTAAAAACGTATGAGACCGTCGATATACTAGTAGAATATTGACTTTTATATTTATTCTAATGATTTTATAATCCTTACTATTGTTTTCCTTCCTAAATGTTATTAGTCGGTATATTAAAAAAAATGTGTATCTAGTCGGTAATACTATTTCCATTATCGAAGTTTTAAACCCAAATCTTGATGTCGAATCCTAAATAATGCACCAATGTTCACAGTATTATAATAAGTTTTAAAAATGGTTTGAACTTTGAACCTACCAGATCAGTAAAACTTAGCTCTTAAACTTTAAACCTATAGCAGGTCATTTTAATTTACTTTTTACAAAGTCCGGTAAACAGTAAAAAAAAGTAAATTAAAAAGCAAAGTATAGTCAGACTCAATAAATAATAGTTAAATATATACGTGCCATAATCCGACGAAGATATGGCCAGGGCATCACGAATCATGTACGAAATATATTAAATTAGAGGAATTACATTGTTAATTTTTATGTAAACACATTTAACTAATAGCAGTGTAGAAGAGCGTGCATCAAACTACATACGACAAAGGAAAACTTGCGACGTGTTATGGGAGTAAGTCCCTAAATAAATTAAAAATTACAAGATCGCTGTTACCCTAAATTATTTTTGGTTGAACCATAATTTAGTTCAAGTTGGACAGGAATCTGAGAAAATTGCATCAATAAAATATCCATATACAGAAAATTATTACATTCTCCAAGAAAAAACCTCTTCGTTCTTAGTAAAAAAGTGCATGGAAATTGCATATTTAAGTATTATAATCGCAAACCATCAGAAACCAAAAAACCGTATGGAATGTCTTGCTGGAAATTAGAGTCAATATCGAAATTTTAAATTTTCATTGAGCCAATAGAATTAAACGATACTATGTGGAGTATTCAATATGTACGTATATTCACGCTGTCGGGTGATGATTTATATGTACTGAATTAGCTAGTTTTGGTGCTATGATAATTTGTATGTCTTCTAGTTTTGCTCCACAGAACATTTCTTGAGGAATTACTAAATAATTTGATTCCAATAATATTTTTTCACTATTTTCATTTTGTACTAGATGTCATTTCTTTCTTTCTTTTTTTTTAACAAGCAACCTTGGTAATTTTCTGTTTTGAATGCAAATTTTGTAACAACCTTACAGTTCTATTTCTGTTAGTTTACTTTAATAGTTAAATAGAAATTTATAATTCTACGTGAAAATGATATTGCATTAATATAAAATATTGGAAACAACTGTAACAAATTTGTAGTATATCTGAAAAATCCTAAGCAAGAGTTATACTATAACTAGTACTATAAGAGAGAATAAGGCAGAAGATATAAGACAATAATAATAATCTTTGTAAACCAATAACTTAGCCATTTGTTAATAGCCGTGCCATTTACTTTTAACAATGTAGATTTGATCAAGTACTAATAATGAATCAAAGGATGAGGTCAAAGGTAAATGGGAAACAAAGACATTGGAAATGGGAACTGTTGCAGAAAGCTACTCAACTTTTTGATCGGAAATAGAGAGAGAGAGAGAGAGAGAGCTTTGGATTGTGTTATTGGGAAGTCCTCTCGGGAAAAGACACAAGCCAATGTTTGAGATCATTAGAGAGAGAGAGTGTGTGTGTGTGTTGTGAGGTCACATGGCTCAGCCTCCTCTCATTCTTGTTTCAGGTTTACTTCTTTGCCCCCACCGCCAATTTGATTTTACATAAGCTTTCATGTGTTGAAATGTTTTCGAATGCATAAGGTTTTTTTTTTTTTTGTTTTGGGGCGGGGGTCAAATAATGCATCAGTTTATCTTTCAAAACTAACTCGATGTAAGTATGATCTTTTTATCGAATCATTTGATATGATCAGTATTTTGGAATTTTTGCATACTCCAAAAGAACAACTGAAAACTTCTGTGCGGTTCTAATAATAATAACTGAAAGTTAGAAACTAATACTTCATTAGTTTCAAATTATGTATAATTTTAAAATGTACTTTTTGCAAAATGTTTTACTTGTTTAAATTTAAATTTATTATGTAGAGAGAGAGAAAATTGCTGAATCTCATTTAGAAAACGATTAGTTTAATAGACTTTTTTATTTTTAAATATGTGATATAACTTTAAACAATATTTAATTTAAAGCGGTTGAGTAATATATATGGGTTTGATTTCAGATAGTGATACAAAAAGGCTAACAAACAAACTATTAGCATTAACCAGTCATTGACAATTAATAACACTTATGCTAGTTTAAATTCATCAAAAAATTATATTTGGAAATAAATTTTAAAACACAATTAATAATATAAATTGATTAAAAATATTCAATGGATGCAGCCATGAAGGAAGAAAAATCTCTCAATATATTTGTTATTATTTTTGGTTTTTGCAAGTTCTCGTATGCTACGGGTTTATTTGTGTCATGATTTTGTATGGGCCCTTAATTCGAATCTTACATGTTCTATCGTTTAAGTAGATAGTTATGTGCCATTGTTGTTAACAGCGAATCGTTTATACATTATTTATAATATGTCGGGAGGGATCATTATATTAGATGACTAAAAAGTTGATCAAAAAAGTCGAATTGTTGCAAAAACGATATTGGGAATAGTTTCATTCCTTAATAACAGTGAATGGGGTGTACGTAATATTATATACCGGTTGATAATATTGAGTTTAATGGGACCAATTTTAGTCAATGATTTACTCGTAAATTGACCAAGATACATATCTAGTAATTAAATCATGATATTGTCGTTTTGTATCATTACCAAAGTTCAAATCCGATTAATATACCAGTAGCATATAGAATATTCGACTAAATTGGTAATATTTGAACCTTGATGTTACTATACAAGTAATTGATTAGTTATAAAATTATGAGAAATTTGATGTTAATATTCTAGCATAAGATATAAAATTATGAGGATATTAATTATTAAAATTAGTTTTAAACGATTAAATTATAGTAAAAAAAATCTAGATGTTTATATATAATAAGAGAAAAATATGTGACTGCAGGAACAAGTTTTTCATAACACTGTTTTAGTAGTATTAAAGACGAAATTTTTACAATACATGTATCATACTCCATGATACATATATATGTTCCTTTTTCGAAACGTAAAAGTATAACACTGACAAAATCAAATTTTCTATAGTCAATATATATATTATCATTTAATATAATCTCTTAGTAGGAGTATTGTTTTTATTTTTTTTTCAAATTGACGTTGTATTAATGCTTATCAGTTGTAAATGTTCCATGTCTTATAAATTAGATTCTTCACGATCCATGAAAATTTATCAAATGATTTTGCCGGTCTTTAAATCGAGAGGGAATATTTTTTCCTACTAGAGTACTACTTGGATGGTTTAGAAATTATGGAAATTTTCTATGCAAATAAAAAAAAAAAAAAAAAAACTATAGGTACACGGACTCATAGGAGGCAAGAGTATCATAGGTTTCCAAACCGATTCTTTTTTTTTTCCAAATGATTTTTTTCCTATGAGGTTTTTGTTTTGGATCACATTTAAGTTGTTGTCTCTCTATTGGTTCAAGTAAATAACGAATTTTGTTACACAGCAACCCTAAGTCGTATCATAGCCATCCAATTCTCAGATCTTCGTCTCTGATTAAAGTTCGATAATTATTGAATTCAGCGGACTAATAGAAATATGCCACCTAGTTAAGTATACAAAATTAAGCTGGGATATCATCTTCTTTGTTCTTAGATATGTCAACATCAAGAATACTTTGTTTAAACGTGACATGATTACATTAATAAAGCACTTGCCCCACACGCCGAAATGTACCCATAAATTTTTGTATGACTAATTTCGACCGTGTAATTGGAAAGCAAATGCGACTGTTAACTCTCGTCATTTTTTGGAAGTTCAGGTTTTTATCTGGAAATTTTATATGAATTGCGTATGGTCATCATTTCAAAACAACATATTGTAAACTCTAAAACTCTGGTATCTGAAAACTCCATAATCAAATTGGGTTTTAAGCAATAAAAAGGGATACAAATAAAATGCAGGAGGCCACTAAAAATTCAAGTCGGAAACGGCGAAAATGAAGGTAAGCTTGATTTCTTCAGCTTTTATCTTAACTAATGCTAAAGTTAGGCTGTTTAGAGGTTATTTGAGTTTGATCAGAATTTATATATTTTTAGATAATATTCCTGTTATTAAAGACGTTTAAACCAGGTATTGTTAGAAATTCATTATTTATAGCCGAATTTATGTATTTAATTGTTAGAAATAATGTAAATTCGACTTAATTATATCATAATTGTTTTCCAATGCTTACTTATATATATGGGGTTTTAAAAGTATGTTGATATTAAGTCGGTGTTTTTAACCCAAAATAAAATAAAATCGGTGCATTAAAGTATGGTATGTGCGATACATGCATTGTATGGTGAAGAAATTGTATCGGTTCATGCTATATTGTGTATTTTATACAGAAAAATACAAAACCAAATGGTAAAGTATATGATACCCACGTATAAAGTTGCCGCGTATACGATGACCATTTTTATTTTACTTTTAGTGTCTAAAACAAAACAATACTGTATTTTGTCTGTCTTGAAAAAGTAAACCAACAAATTAAATGATTATGTGAATACTATTTCAGTATTATTAATTAATTATTTCAATTTTTTTTCTTTGTGTCCATCTATATTAATTTTTCTAGTATTCATTGTTATATTGTTCTATCATTTTTACTATAAATTTTGTGGTTATATGTAAAGATAAATGAATATAGTTTTAGGGATATACATTTCACCAGCCGACTAACTTATAATACGTATACTAGAACACTAGCAACAAGTTACGATATTCATCACTTTGGCCCCAAAATGGAAATTTTAATTTTTAGCAAATTCATTGATAGTAAAAATGTCATTCACCTTAATAAGTTCAGATCTTAATTTCTAGCATGAGTTTCAAATTCAAATTCAATTGGCTTGGAGTAGAGATATCTATGTACTTTATATTTTGTTTTAGATTTATCTCTATTTCCAATGAGGGACATTCTAGCGTATTAAGATGATTTTCTCAATATTTTTCTCTTATATAAAGGTTATAAACTGTAATCTGAAGTTAAAATAAATGTACTCTCTCCATTTTAAAATATAAGGTGTTTTAGCTAAAATCGCGCATAAATTTTTTTTTATTTTAAAAAAGTAATTATTTAATAGATAAAAAAAACAATCTATCTAATTATAAAAAACTGCAAAATATTATTGGTTACACAAGATTTAATAAAATTAAAAATACATAGAAATATGAAAAAACCTACTTTATATTTTGAGACAAGAAAAAAACTTAAAACATCTTATATTTTGATACGGAGTGAGTATAAACTAGTGGTGAATGAATTTTTTTCAACAAAATAATATGTATTCTAAGTTTTTGTTTTGATAAAGGGTTTATTCGAAGTTGTCAAGATTCTATTCTTTTCAAAAGCCAAATTTTATCAATGAAAACCAGTAGATAGATTGTTACAACTGATTATACACCTTTATCGATTTAAAAAAGAACTTTCACTCTATAATCATTAGATCCAAGAGTTGTATATATCTATATTAAGGAAAATATGCTTTCGGACCCATGCATGGTTTTTGATGTTTTTTACGGTTACTCCATTACGGGTAGGGTTATGTGATAAACGAGATATGATTTCATAAAAAGAATATATTAGCGGTCATTGTCTCCGCATGCTTCGGGGATAAATAATCGTATAAACAAGCCTTTTAGATTTCGAATTTATAAAGCTTTGACGTCGGCTGATACATACTAGAAACAAACAAAAAAACTTGGACGTTAAGCTCTCAATGTAAACGCTTTACACACGCACCATAGAAGCAAAATATTAATTGAACACCTAAAGAGGTGATATATGTACATCGCAAAACATCTGCAAAATTTTAGATTACGCTATAGTAATTTAGCTCTCACTCATTCGATAACATTGACTCACATGATATATACGGCGAACAAACATTAATTCATAGCAACGTATAAAGTTGAGACTTCAACGTGTTGTATTTCTCTCTCATCGAACATGAGTGTAACAAGACGAACCCCAAAGCCTGCAAAAACACACAGAATCTTTTCTTTGGTTTTGTGGACCGGTCTACAATCTCACGTGCAAAACAAAAACATACACAATCTCTCTACTTTTTCTTAACTCAATTGTTTTCGATTTTTTTTTTCGGAGCTTCTATTGTTAAAAAAAAAATCAGCTTTATAACCTCACAACCTTCTCTTCTCTTCCATAGACATCAAACCACAACTTTGTTTGACCTTTTTTTCTCTCTTTCTTTTTTTCTTCGAAGTGGCTGAGTTCTTTGAGAAAAAAAAAATTCTATTAATTTGGTAGAGGTATATTAACAAGTTTAATTTCCCTAGTGTGTGTCTTTACCTTTTGCCTTGTCTCCCTCTCGAGACAAAAAGAGAAAGACAAACACTTTCTGTCTTTCTTTTTTCCTCTCGCTCGAGTGTATATTTTTATTTTTAATTTCAACAATTTTTTTCTAGCTAATTATGGCCTTAGAGGCTGTTGTTTACCCGCAAGATCCATTCTCATACATCTCTTGCAAAGATTTTCCGTTTAACGACTTATATTTTCAAGAAGATGAAGATCGAGATCCACAAGACACCAAGAACAACATTAAGCTAGGGCAAGGACAAGAACATGGATTTGCGAGTATTAATTACAACGGTAAAAGCGGAGATAACAGTGATGATTATAATTACAACGAGGAGGATCTTCAATGGTCACGAGACCTTCCTTATGGATCTGTCGTCGACACCGAGAACCAGCCTCCTCCACCGTCAGATGTGGCGGTGGGAGGAGGGAGGAGGAAGAGAAGAAGGACGAGAAGTAGCAAGAACAAGGAAGAGATCGAGAACCAGAGGATGACTCATATCGCCGTCGAGAGAAATCGCCGTAAACAGATGAACGAGTACCTCGCCGTTCTCCGTTCTCTCATGCCTCCTTCTTATGCTCAAAGGGTTAGTCTCTACATACAAAAACTATATATGTATATGTGTGTGTGTGAGCGCGTGAATCTTCATCAGTACTTTCTTCACGCGTGAAAACAAACAAAAAAAGGCAAAAGCCTATGTTCTAGACTTCTAGTTCATTAGGACACATATAGGCTAGTACAATAGAGATATGCATGTATGTTCTTATGTTTTAAAACATTAATTTGAGAAAATGACGGATGAATGAAAGCCGTTATATTATTATCATAATATTAGATCATGTAGTATAGCTATATAGTCTCTAGATGAAAATTTTCGTTAGTGGAATTGTGGGAGCATATATAAAGTCTTGAACATCATTGCACCCAAAAAGGACTATATATATATATATCATATGTATATGATAAAATGGTTACATAATATATTTTTTGTTACTTTAAAGGTACGAAATATGTAAATATTTGATTGTTTTTGAAAAACCTTATGCAATTTCTATGGGCTTAACGAACGTATGGTTGGTGGTTAAAGGGAGATCAAGCATCAATAGTAGGCGGAGCAATTAACTACTTAAAGGAGCTTGAGCATCATTTACAATCAATGGAGCCTCCGGTAAAGACCACCGAAGGAGACGCCGGAGCTGGAGGCGATCAGACCAACACAATCTCGGCCAGCTCATCGGGACCATTCTCGGATTTCTTTGCATTTCCTCAATACTCTAGCCGTCCTACGTCATCGGCGGCGGCTGAAGGGACGGCGGAGATAGAGGTGACGATGGTGGAGAGCCATGCGAGCTTGAAGATACTAGCGAAGAAGCGACCGAGACAGCTTCTTAAACTTGTCGCATCGATACAGAGCCTAAAGCTCACTCTTCTTCATCTCAACGTCACCACTCGAGAAGACTCTGTCCTCTATTCCATCAGCGTCAAGGTCAGTACGTTTTTTCTCTCTCACTTTTTCACCAATATTTTACATTAATTAGACTTTTTTTTTTTTTTTTGATAAACACATTAGATTTGTTAAGATTTGTGTTGTTTTGTTTTTTGATAACTAACGAAATTAGACTGATAATATAATACCGATTTTAGGGTTAATGGGTTGCAAACTTGCAAATCCAAATCAAACTTTTATTTAAGGGTAATCACTATTCTGATTGTTTTTTTTTCCTTGTTGATGATAAGTTCTGATTGTTAGTTTTGGCTCTTTTGGGTCAATGATTCATTGGTTTTTCCCCTATCACATATGTTTTGTTCATTTAATGTGTCTCTTATTAGTACATGTTGTGATTTATTTGTCTGGGCTAAAAATAGGTTTCGAATAACAATATTAAAAAAAAAAAAGTTCCATTTTCTCGTTTTTTTACTTGGTTAGGGCTGGCCTCAATTATTGAGGGGGTCAAAAATCATCATTTCTTATTTATTTTTTAAAAATAAAAGAGTACCATAATTTTGATTCTTGTAAGAATCAGGGACCAAAAAGATGACATATGCCTACACATGTGTGTGTGTGTATATATGTGTACTGTGGATGTTTGGTGGTCACAGAAACTGTGGACGTACTGTGCACCGGCAGAAACGAAATGACGCCACTTGTTTCAGGAACACATTCATAAGCCTCTTCCTCGAAATATAAACATTTTATTTTATTATCTTTTACTTTTTCAATTACTATATCAACCTTTTTTCATGTAATTTATATATTTTCTTAATTAACTCGAAAAAATTATTTGATATTCAGGTTGAAGAAGGGAGCCAATTGAATACAGTGGAAGATATTGCAGCAGCTGTGAATCAAATCCTAAGGAGGATTGAAGATGAGTCATCTTTCAGCTAATATAGTTGAATTTTAGTTAGAGGAACTCTAATTTTTCATGTGTGATCTTTTACTCTTTTTATATTAAAATAAATAAATAAAACAAAATAAATTTTCATTTTCTTTTTCTTTTTATGAAGATCTATTCTATTTCAAAAATACTAAAACTTCACTTAGGATTGTTTTGTGATCTGCTTACAAAAGAGGAAGTAGCTTATAAGAAATTCTATATATATGAAGGAGCTTTGATCCAAACTAGGATCTCGCTAAACGAGGCTGGAATAGACCTGCTTTATGGTAGGATCAAATCTCGTACCATTAATTAGTGTTGAAGAAAGAAAAGATGGTCTCGTGTCTCGTTTTTTAGGTTACATAGAAGACATGTAGCTGGGCACATTGAGTCTATCCAAGTCCTTGGATGAGTACTCTCGTTGATAATTGATCCTAAGTAGACGGAGGAGTGCCAAGGAACTGATGCAGTGAAAATGTAGTGAAGTCCAAGTGCACGCCGAGGAAAATGTTTGATGAGATCTTGCAATCCAAACAAAATAATAATCCTGATATGAAATTAGAGGGATAGGAGAAGGTAAACAAGTTCATATATAATAACAGAGACATTTATAGGGTTTCGACCAACATTAAGCATGCATGATCCATCTCTATACTGAAGCTTCCAACCAAATATTTGTTACCCGAGGGCAAAAGTCTCCTGTTAACTCAATGAGATGATTTAGCTCTGTCCGTACCAAAAACCGAGTTAGGCACTTGTTGCTTAACCTGCAAGCCATATATAGGTATAATAGGTTCTTCAAATTGTTTTCCCCTTTTGTTTCTTTATTACGTAGAATCATTTCTCATACGCAAGAGTCAAAATGCCAAATAAAATAAAACAGGTTTATTCAATACTAAAAATTTCGACGTTAAAAAAAGAGTGTATAAAACTGGTTTCTTGATTTATTTCTCACCGAGAATGATGTCTTTGTAGGAAAATATAAATTTTTAAAAAGAGATGAGTATCATGTGCTCCAGACTTCAGTGAGTTCAAGCTTTCTCATCATTAATTGTTTTACTGAACGAATGGTTTGCATTTCGCCTGAACGATAATTCTACTTTGACATTTCCTGCCTCACTGATTATTCGAATTCAAACAATTCGAAAATTAAATGTATCAAGGAGATAAATAAAAAGAGTAATATATATACCAACCGAGTCGGTTCCACAACCTCGCGAGTATTTATAATTTGCTACTATGAGTTCCATGCAGCCCTTATTAGTGTATAAATCCCTTTTTTCTGGTTAGCCAATCAATTGAAATTTGGTTATAACTTATAAGTAAACTTTTGTTAAGAAGGTTATATATTTTTCATAACTAAATACAGAATTTATTTTACACTTTCGTTAGAAACTTTCTACCTCTAGGAAGGAATTAAGTCGACTAAATTTATTTTTTTGGTAAAAAAAGCGACTAAATTAAATCATCACACTACAACTTTAAACTGTGGAAATTTCTGGATTAAAGAGATACAAAAAAACATCTTGGTGAATTATATTTTAAAGTGTTTAAATTTCACAATTTTGGTGGTTTTATTTGGCATATTTTTGGTAGATGTTTGACGGTTATCATTTCAAATTAATTGACCGTTTCAAGAAATTTTGTATTTAAAACTTGATTCGTTCCAAATATTTTTTTTACCTTTTTTGATAAAAAGGATAAATTATTGACGATTTTTTTTCTTCATATTATACCGTTTTGCATCAAAAATAAAACACCATTGAGAGTCTAATATTATATGATCTATAATGGGATTATAAAAAGCAATCAAGGCTTTGCAGTGAAATTAGGAGACAGAAGAAGTTAAGGAAGTGATTAAATACATAAATTAACTTTAGACGATCATAAATCATGATGATGATAATGATATCCATGACTCTTTTTTTATTTAATTAATCTTTAAACTTGTTTTCTTCTTAATAAACTTTGAGGCACAGAATCAGCAGTACCTGGGATTCATGCAAGAAGACTATGATTGTCGTATCATGAAGACCTATCAAAGATCTTTCGAATCTCTGTTTATTTTTTATCTTTTTCACTTTTAGGGTTAAAAAGCAAAAGCCAGAAAAAGTAAAAAGTAAAGCCTACCGATGTGATTACACAAAAATCAAAATTTTATTCCCTCTATATTATCAATAAAAAAGGACCTCTATTATACAGATGACTATTCGATTTAAGCATCTTTTTCATGATTGAGATTTAGAATCACCAACTTTTCCCATCCTCATCGCATGAAAAAATGAGTGTCTTAAGGTTAAAAAATAAAAATAAAAGACGGAACAGTGAAGATCCGTGTTTTTGGAGACACAGAAAACACTATAGAAGCTGATACGTAGCACGTTCTCATTAGAAAGAAATTATGTTTTTTTTTTTTTGGTTTCATTTGCCTAAAACAACTTTTTCTCTCTCTCGCTCTCAAAACCGACAAGCTTTGTATCTCTTGTGAAGATCTCTCCGCATCTCTGATCCTAATCAATTGAATTCAAGGTTAGTTCTTGTTTTCTTCATCAATTGAATATTCATATTCGAATTTTGTAGTTTTGAAAGGTGAAATTAGGTGAAACTGTTTGGGAACTCTTGATAAAATCTGATTTGAAGATTGTCGATATTGCATGTGTGTAAATATATTGAAATTTTTTGAAATCGATTCAATTTTCTAATTTTTTGATCAATTTTGAACTCCAATTTCAATATTTAGAAGTTAACATCTGAGTGGATGAAGCTGTGCAAAATCTTGATCTTTAAATGACATTTTCTAGGGGCTTTGGAGATGACAGCCGCCGACGAAGCCTCCTTGCCGCGATGAAGCTCCTCCTCCAGTGGCCACCTTTCCTTGTAAGCAGTGTAGATTCTTCTCTCTCCGGTCAGCTACGCACGGATCTTCTCCTCTTGACTCCGGTAGTCGGAACGCTCAACCGAGATGTCTAAATCCGAGTTTGCTTTTCGCCGTTCATCTCCCAAGTCACGAGCTCTGCCAGATCGGATCTCCTCACGCTGCCTTCTTCCGGTGAGTATCTCCATGAAGCAATCGCCTCTACCTAACCCGTCGGAGCCACCGGATCCGCCGGACCCGCCAGACCTTCCTCAACCTTTGAAGAAAAGGCTTGGTTTATATCTCTTTTCCGCTCCTTTGGTTTACCACTGCACCATAGATCCTTTCTCTCCGCCACTGGGACTCGTCTCGCAGGACCGGAGGGTCTCTCTGGAGTCTCTAGAAGTGTGTCCCCTCTCGACCACCACCACCGCTTGCTACTGCGTTGTTGAAGCTCATTCCCCTCTGTCGCTGGGATTAATCTCGCCGGACCAGAAGTCTCTCCCAACATGTTCAGAAGCATACCTCATTCCGATCACTGCCATATATGTAACATCTCCAACCCTTTCGCTTCTCCAGGTAGTCTCCTCTTCACTTTCTGATTCTCCAAAGTTGGATCTATCGCAGCTTAGGAAAGAGTTTGTAGAACTGGGTTTGAAAGTGAGAGTATATAGGTTGTCGTTGATGGTTTCGATGGCTTGTGTGCCCTCGTGTAGCTCCTTTACCGCCCTGGTGCGGGTCTGTGCTGCTTATGGCAGAATATTTACCAAATTTTCTGAGTTTTATGTTCCCTTGTGGAGATGAAACTTTGTTCTTGAATGAACGAAATTGCGTTTGACCAAAAAGAAGTTAACATCTGAGTTAATCTCTGAAATTTATTGAATTTTGAACTCCATCTTTTGTCTTCGATTCTTCTTCTTGCTAGTTTTCTGATTCTGGTTCTTGTTAGTTTTCTAGTTCTTGTTCTTCTTAATTCTTCGATTCTCATTCTTCTTTAGTATCTTGTTCGGTTAGATTTGTTTCTTGTTCAGTTAGAACTTCGATTGAAGTTAATTGATGCTAGCTTTGATTTGAAAATTATCTACTTCTCTTAGCTATCTATTTGGATTTGTTGTTAGATTCTGTTGAAGATTCCAGGCTTGAGGATCAACCGGCTTGGTAGATTGGTGCTTTTAACATAGCAAAGAAAGAAGAGGACATCTGTTTTACGGTGGCTTTGTTGGTGAGTCATGTTATTACGGATCAAAATCTCTTCTTTTCTATTCATTCACTCTCGTCCAAGTTTGGTCCTTTACGATTAATTGTAGAAGAATTTCAATTTTAAAATTTAGAGTTTTGTTGATTTTATCTATGTAGAATAGAAGCATTACGAAAAGCAAAAACTAATGAATTTGGCATGTTTTTCACATAAACGAATTTTCAAACATTTTTTTATTTAAGACATTGTTGAAACATGTTAAAGGGTAAGAGCTAGATGATGTTAGCTCTGTCTTTAAAACCAGTCTTGTATGATCTTGTATTTTCATATTTATTTAAGTGAGTTTCTTATTTAGGGAAAAATGGATAAAGCTTAGAGGTTTGAAACCATCTCTTTTACTCCATTTCCAAGTCCTCTGAGTTAAGTCAACAACACTTTCACTCTACTTTCTTTGCTTATTTAGATTTCAGTTTTGATTTTGTATCCACTTTTTTTAAGGTCTCAACCACTTTGATGAATTATAGCTTTTTACATTAATTGAGAGTATGTGATGTTATATAAATCTAGTGATTTTCTCATTGTTTCAGGTTCTAGAACTCATTTCAGAGAGGGACAGTGACAAAATCTTCAAGATTTCTAAAAGTTTTTTCTTATTCTGTCTTCTGTAAAATTTAGGAGAAAACAGTTGGCTTTAACAAAGGTCCATGGAATGATCCTCAAGCTTACTGAGAGAAGCAAATTGCAACCATGTTCCATGTTCCATGTTCAAGTGCTTGAGCAATAGTTGACTGAGACAGAATAAAGTACTACTAAAAATATTCCAGAAAATAACAAAATCTGATTCTTACCTTAAAAATCGATGATTGATTTTTTGGGTTTTGTTGTTCGGTTTAGGCTTTGGAATAAGCTATTGTGAGTCAGAAGGAGACTTCAAAGCTTTTGATGGATCAGTCGAGACCCCAGGTTTGTTTCTTCAATTTAGCTATTATGTCCTTTATCTTTTTTTTTCTACCTAATTAGTTAGCTTTGAATTAGGATTTAGTGATTAGTCTTTTATCGAAATCTTTGATTGATAGCTTGCTCATAACTGGAAAATGTGACATAACCAAACTGGAAATTGGGACATAACCAAACTGGAACAAAACTGGATGTTTAAACATAAACAAACTTAAACTTTATATTGACTGACACATAAAGTATACAAAGTATAAAGTATATGTCTTATTTTCAAAGAGGTACTCAAGTCTTTGACTGAGACTTGTTATGTATAGTCAAGTATATACTCAAGTCTTTGACTGAGTATTGTTATGTATAGTCAAGTATATACTCAAGTATCTCTTTGACAGAAAATAATAACCCTACAAATATTTTGCTATTTATGCTGCACAAGATATCATCCATAAAAACCTGATGAAACCAATTATTTTTTTCTCCATCGTTCCTTAGTTTATGTTATGGGTTCTAGCAATCCAAATAGTTTTAGTCTAAATTTTATGGACCTCTTGAGTAGCCAACAAGAGCCAAACAATCTGGAAACTCTCACTTTTTTTCCCCTCCTATCCAAGTTAACTCATCACAAGTCCCTCAGTATAGTACCCAATATAGTGATGCCCAAAACCTAGAGGAGAACTCAAGAGATCCTAGACGTAGATGGACAGCCCCTGAAGATGTTGTTCTCATTAGTGTTTGGTTAAACACCAGCAAAGATCCAATCATCGGGAATGAACAAAAGGCTGCTGCCTTTTGGGAGCGAATAGCAGCCTATTATGCGGCTAGTGTAGCAGTTGCGGATAAACCAAAGAGAGGGGCCTACCAATGTAAGCAGAGATGGAAAAAAATCAATGAGAGTGTCAACAAGTTCGTAGGATGCTACAGCCAAGCTTCGGGTTGGAGAAATAGTGGCCAATCAGAGGATGATGTTCTCCAAATGGCTTACGAGTTATACTTCAATGATCATCAAGTCAAGTTCACACTTGAGCATGCGTGGTTGGAGCTTCGCCATGATCAGAAATGGTGTACCTCGAAAGCTAAAGACAGATCGAAAAGAACAAAGCTAGATAAGGGTGGTGCATACTCCTCAAGTTCAAATACAACATCTCATGGTGAGGAAGAAGCCTCTCCTAGACCTCCTGGTCTTAAGGCATCCAAAGGCAAAGCCAAAAAGAGTGACATAACAGAAACAAGTGAAGCTAGTTCCATGTTAAAGTTTGAGAGGTTGTGGGAGATCAAGGAGAAAGACACAGCTGCGAGAGAAAGATTATCCAAGCAACGCCTTCTAGACAGTCTTATAGCCAAAACAGATTTTTCTGAGCCTGAAGTCAACCTGAAAAATAAGCTAATTGCTGAGATGTTAGGATATTGATAAGGTACTCTTTTATGTGCTTACATACTTGTTAGGAACTGTAACTCTGTTAGAAACTGTAACTTGTTAGAAACTTGTAACTTGTTAGAACTTAGAGATGATTAAACTTATGACTTAACTCTGTTTGTAAGATTCAAAGTAGCTGAGTTTGCCAGCTGTTTTGCTGTTATAGTTTTTCTGTGTTACTCTGTTTCTATACATAAGACGTATGAGTGATTGCAATGCCACAATTCTTTTTTGGAAAGACACAGTTCTTGTCTTGTTTTATATGGTATTGATTGCTCATTTGTTGTCCACTTTGGTTTGTTTTGCTTGCAGGTAACAACCCGTGAAATGTGCAAATTGATCAAGTGGTGCAATGTCGGCAGAAGACAACAAAGAGAATGTCAAGTCATAGATTTCTTATGTAATTTGTTTCTTGTATTATTAGACTTCTATATATTGTAACTCAACGATTTCTTATGAATCAACTTTCATTTCGCTATATCCCACTTCATTTCCAATTCCATTTTCTTCCAATTCTCCTTTTTTAACGTACAAACTCATCAGTTTCCTATTTTGACAAACCAAAAAACAATTTCACAATCTCATCATTTTCCAATTTCAAATTCATATTCAAATTCAAACCAAGCTTAAAAATTCAAACCAACATGTCATTTTCAAATTTAGATGAAGAATTTAATCAAGCTTTTGATGAACAATTTGATAGTCTATTTCAACAAGGCATAGATAATTATGCCCATCATCAAGAAGCAACAAGTTCAAGGCGCAAACGATCTTATGTTGAAAGAAGACGTGAGGAAGGGCACACTCGTTTATGGAATGATTATTTCAGTGATAATCCAACTTACTCTCAAACTATGTTCCGACGTCATTTCAGAATGAACAAGCCATTGTTTTTACGTATTGTTGATATATTTGCCAATGAAGTACCATACTTTCAACAAAGACGAGATGCTACAGGAAGATTGGGTCTGTCTGCACTACAAAAGTGTACATCGACCATTCGTATAATGACATATGGTTGTGCAGCTGATGTAGTAGATGAATACGTCCGCCTCGGTGAAAGCACCGCATTGCTATGCTTGGAAAAATTTGTGGACGGAATTATATATTTGTTTCAGGATACCTACCTAAGAAGGCCTACAGCAGAGGATCTCCAACGATTGCTCAATCAAGGAGAAAAATGCGGATTTTCCGGGATGATAGGAAGCATTGATTGTATGCATTGGGAGTGGAAAAATTGCCCCACAACTTGGAAAGGGCAATATTCACGTGGATCTGGAAAACCTACAATTGTTTTAGAGGCTGTGGCTTCACAAGACCTCTGGATTTGGCACGCATTTTTTGGACCTCCAGGTACCTTAAACGATATCAATGTTCTTGACCGCTCACCATTTTTTGATGATATATTAGAAGGTCGAGCTCCAAGAGTGGATTATGTTGTTAATGGATGACATTACAATATGGGTTACTATCTCACTGATGGTATATATCCGAAATGGGCAACTTTCATCCAATCAATTTCAATTCCACAAGGTCCGAAAGCGTCATTATTTGCTCAATGTTAAGAAGCTGCCCGAAAAGATGTCGAGCGTGCTTTTGGGATCTTGCAAGCTCGATTTGCGATTGTAAAAAATCCCGCTCTTACTTGGGATAAGACAAAAATAGGAAAGATAATGAGAGCATCTATCATATTGCACAATATGATAGTAGAAGACGAACGAGATGAGTACAATATGTACAATGTATCAGAATTCTATCAAGGACAAGGAAGCGGGACTTCATATGTGGATTTAACATATTCTACAAATATGCCTACCAATCTCAGCAATATGATGGGCATTCGAAATCGACTTCGTGATACAACACAACATCAACAATTGAAAGCTGATTTGGTTGAACATATCTGGCAAAAATTTGGCACGACTCAAGATTAGACCCGAGAGAATTACGTTCTTCATAATGCTTTTATATGTATCTATAATTCTACGTATTTGTTGACCGTTTATTATCTCCAATTTTAAGTTTGAATTTGTTTTTTTTACATTTTGTAATACATGTTTAGATGAATTTATAATGTTATATATATATATATATTTATATTTTCAAAATATTCTATAATTATTCTATAATTAATTTTAGTTTTACATTAATATTTTCCATAAGTTTAATCCAACATTTGAAATTTTGTAAATTTACACAAAAATAAATACTCATTATCAATTAATTATTTTTTAATTCTTAAGACATCTTCAAAATATCACTAATGGAGGATGGTTTAAGTAATGATAGTTAGTGGATGTCTTAAATTATAAAATTATAAAATTTAATATTAATTATTACTTAAGACACCCATTACAAATTATCTAATGAGGATGCCCTAAGTAAACACTGTATTTTGTTTAGATGTGATTGAAGTCTTTACATTTCTGCACCGCTAGTTTATAGTATGATCTAAATGGAATATATACACTTTCATATTAAAGTGAAAAACAAATTTGAACACCATAGCTTTTTCATATGTCTGAGCCCAAAAAAAAAAAAAAACAATTTTCATTTCTATACTCTGTAGATAAACGACAGCGTTTTAACATATCCTATTGGGTCAAAATAAGCATAGTGTTAGGCCATTTGTGGATTTGGGCTTACACGTATTCAAAATTATGGACCTACATTTTTCTTGTCGCTTTGCTATATTAATTAAAATTTTAAAATGGTTCATATAACCAAAAAAAAATAAAAATCGAATGTCTAATGTATATTAAAAAAAAAATCTTTCCACTTAATTTGAGCTTAACGAATAGTATGGATTTATGTATGAGATTTTCTGGTTTGTCAAACCAAATATATAAGCAATAGTACATATTGATCACATTCTTCACACCAGAGGAACAAAAAGAAAACAAAAAGAGTGTGTATTGCTTAATCTATCTATGGACTGTTTACATACACTTCTCCATTGTTATTTACTCTTTTTTCTCATATTCGGATAAAAATGGTTTCGTAAAGTAGAGACTTACTAAGTTTACTACAGCGGAAATATCGAACTTTTGCTTTTGTTTAAGCGTGATGATACCGAAGAACTTCCTATCGCCTTCAAAGTGTTCGACGAAATGCCTGACTGATCTGTCCCTGGATCTCCGAAACTTGTTTCGTCGTTCAATTCACCAGAATCAACGGAATCAAACCTCCTCCGTGATTGAACATTGTTATGACTACCGTTTTCTTCAGAGCAGCTTGCTTCATCTCCGATGGGTCTGGCCAACTCTTGACTCTGATTCTCGCATGATTTCACCGGAAAATCTCCATTTCCTATATGGGTTTTTGTTAGCAAGATAGAATCAATCGAATCTTCCCCATTTGGATCAACACACCCCTCAAAAATCCTAACTTTATCTTTCGTCTCTGTTTCTGATCCATCACCGTCGATTTCTTCCAAATCCCGGTTAATCTCATTACTAGATCCATAAATTTCAATCCTTACATCAGAATCCAGATCTATATTGTCCGTCTCTTTAACTTCCGATTCAACTCTGTTCTCAATCTGACCATCTTCACCAATTCCATCATTCTCCAAACCTGATCCTGATCCTCCTCCAGGAGTTATTATTACATCAACAGGACCAGAGCATCGTGGAGTAGCAACAACACTAATCGTAATACCAGCACGACACAGAGGACAATTAGTATGAGACTTAAGCCAAGTATCAATACAAGAGATGTGAAAAGCGTGGTTACATTTAGGTAATAACCTAAGACTTTCATCTTCTTCAAACTCGTTTAAACAAACAGGACAATCTGTTCTCTCGATTAAACCATCTCCTCTCTTGTAATTACATATCGTAATCGAGTTTATAATCGATTGGTTTAAACCTGTTGTTCTGATTAACCAGATTGGATGATCCACTTGTTCTCTATCTTGAAACTCTTCCTCTTCCACTGTGTCGTTATCATCGGATTGGTAACTTTCTTGGTTGACACGGTTCACGCTGTCTGAAAAGTATTTGGCTATAAGAAAGAATCCGGTTAGAAGAATGGCTAAGACCGCACCAGTGACGATGACGATGGTTATGGCGTCTAAGGAAGATGAAGGCTTTTCAGATGGTTGATACACTGCAAAGATTGATGGACATGGTGATGGAGATGGTGATGACCATGGAGGTAGCTGTGGTGATATGGTGTAGTAATCAGGTTCTGGATAGCAATTATAAGGACAAATCGGATCGCAGATTCCTAATGAGCAATCTAAGGTTTTGTTTGTCTCTGATGCTAACGAAGGGAAGAGTTTCCGATGATACTTCTTAGCCATTAAAAAACACTCAAGAAAGAGTATTGTTGTTGCTTGGGATACAAGAAATTTAGATCAAGAGAGATTTCATAGAGTTTGTGTTTTTTTTTTTGTTTAGGTTTTGTGTCAATGTTTAAGAAGATTGAAATTCTTTTTTGGGGTTTGTTTCACATTAAAGAGAAAGGTGAAACTTTCTTCTCATCTTCGTTTGTTGACTTGTTCTGTGATAAGCTGAAGCATCGTTTAGTTTTTTAATTGGTGGAGAGTCGTATTCATGAAAGCCATATTTTACCTTTGAGCTTTTGACTCTTTGGATTCCCAAAATTTAAGTAAAGTTTATGAAAGCCATATGCTTCGGGTTTCGACAGATTTTAATATAAAATTTGATATAGACTGCTGAATAAAAACCTTATGGGTTAGGTAGATCTGAAAATAAATAAATAATCTTTAGGTAGATCTGAAAATAAATAAAAAATCTTTTATTAAGATCACACTTTACAACTTTTTCTAATTAAAATCTCCAACTATTTGTTTTTTCAAAACAAATATTTAAGTTGATAAAATTTTCCAACAAAAATTTCAAAAAATTTTTGTTTCCAAAACAAACCTCTAAATATAAAATTTTGCTTATTTAAATCCAAAAGTTCTTAATATTGATCTCAATGAAAGTTAATAGACAATCAACTTGAAAGTTTGTTTTGGAAACACAAATATTTGGAAGTTTAATTAGAAAAAATTATAAAGTTGAAGGTTTTTTATGGTATTTTCTCAATTAAATATAATTAAAATTTGGGCTTATTTACTAGCCAAAACTATTAAAAAAAAAGGCCTAAACCATAAACCCATTTGTACTGGCGTATATACTACTAAAAAGTAAAAACAACTTAAATTATTATTCTCTCTCTTCCATGGAAGATTATAAGAGTTTTTGGCTAAAAACATACTTATTAAAAAAATTAATTTTTTAAAACTAAAATCACCATTAGCCACTTTTATACATAATAAATCATGGTTAATATTAACATAATTTGGTTGATATATTGCTTTTTATGTGGAGGAGTCTGATGACCAGTACGTAGAATTAGTTGAAAGGTCTTATATCATATCATGTGCTTCTTTGTCTCGCAGCTTTCGGTCAAGATTAATTAATACACAACTATCACTTTTTCGCTAACTTAGATTCTAAATTTAGTATGACTCAAGCATAATTGTACATTTTAAAGAAAGTTATTGCATTAAATTGATTTCTGAAAGGACCAACTTTGTTTTCCTCGATCATACTAAATATTCGTTGCAAGAAATCATATTCTTTTTTTTGTGTGTGTGATGATTCTTAGATTTAAAAGAAATCATATTCGTTTATTACGTAGGCATGGTCACAGACACATATCCACATATATTTTTCTTTGTTAAAAAAAACTACTTAAATTATATTATAAATTTACGTCACATACTCGATTCAGTTGTTACAAACCCTCAGTGATTACTCGTATAAGAAAAGTTAGTTCATCTGCTTTTTGGTAAGTTGGTCCATAATATTGAATCATTAAGGGAACTTTGATGACACTTTATGACTACTTTGGTTTGCATCATCATTTAACTTTCTACAAAGGGTTTTTGAGTGTGACTCACTTTATTATGTGTCACCCATTTTCTTGAGGTGTAGCAAGATTATTCCCTTTGTTGAGTATGTTCAAAGCTAAAGCAGAGGAACAAGTCCTTATCTCGAAATATGAAAAAAAGTTTTCAAAAACTTACTTGATGAGAGAGCTTTAGTTGGAGGGCAAGTGGACCTATCTCTACTAACTCCAATTAACATACTCTTTTTGCTCCACTCTTTCTATATATTTGCTCACAACACACAAGGATTTTTCTTTGTCACACAATACTAATTAGACACACTCATACACAAAATTAAATGGCAAACTTGAGTACACTTGTTGGTTGCCTTGTCATCATCTTCTTCAATGTGGTTACACCTGCCTCCTCCGCCTCGCACTCTGTCGAATGGTCACTCGGAAATGACTATAGCTCGGTTGCTACCGGAAAGGCCTTTGCTGTGGGAGATACCATTGGTATGTTATATATATTTATTATGCAATTGTTTCAAACACTAATATATACTTGCATTTGCATTTACATGTGAAATTTTCACATTAAAAGTAAAAAAAATTAGTTTCCTAATAATATATTTATTGTAAAGTATAATCCGTTTGTGTTTGCAATTAACAAAATGTTTTTTTTTTTGGTTAAAATTTACTAAAGTTGTGGTTTTATTTTGAAAAAAAAAAAAATCCTATAAACAAGCGCAAACAGAATTACAAACAAACAATCCGATAGTAATATAATTGAGGCTTTGTTAGTTCATCTGCGTTGTAATATAATTCGAGGTCACATAGTTGTAAATCGTAATATATTTAAATGTATGTGTACATTGTGTTGCATATAGTGTTCAATTATGGTGCGGGTCACACGGTGGACGAAGTGAGCCAAAGTGACTACAAGAGTTGCACAATTGGAAATGCAATTTCTTCGGACAGTAGTGGAACCACAAGCATATCTCTCAAGACCTCTGGTCCTCGCTACTTCATTTGCGGTATCCCCGGCCACTGCAGCGGTGGTATGAAGCTCTCTGTCACCGTTGCAGCAGCCTCATCAGGCGGTGGTGGAGACAGTACCCCTGCAACATCCGTTCAGGGCGGAAAAGCTCCACCCTTAGAAGGCACGAAGGCTAGTCCTACTGCTTCGGCCACGGCCATGTTGAAGCCATTGGAGGCTTTGGTTGTGACTTGTGTAGTTGCATTGCTATATGCTTTGACTCTCTCTTAATTATTTGGTATGGTTTGAAGGACCAGGCTAGAGGCAGTGCTATTAGCCCTAATATATGCTTCTTATTATTAATAATCTCTCATGATTTTTCCTATGTTTTGTCTCGTAATTTCACTTTTTTCTCATGATTATGTTTCTTTATTGTTACGAGCCTTTACTGAAAAGTAAAAGCATATATTATCCATATTGATTATAGTTCTCACGATTATAATTTATAATAACGTAAGGTTATGAAAATCCATATTGAAAATATGGCAACCAGAGTTAGGTTAATTAGTAATGACAAAAGCATCTGGTATTGGTAACTCTACTGAAGGTCGTGTGAACTGACTGAGAACGCCGCCGCGTAAAATGGCCCCGGAGACAACGGCGGAGCGTATACTCCGAAGCCGGTGGGTTTTCCGACAGAGATGGTGTCAGTTTTCATAATGTGATTTCAATTAGTTTAGGCTTTAACACTTTCTAGCATTTCCAAACTTCTAATTGTCACATTAACACATTCATTTCCGGTCCGCAGAAAATTTATTTAATTATGAAAGTAATAGATCGTGATTTAAATAGACAAATGGAATTCCTCATTGAATCGGAGTAATATTTTGAGAATTTTGGATATGAAGTATAACAAAAGATACGCAGTTTGGGCAAAATTAGTGTTCTAGAAAGCCATATAGACAAAAAAAAATATTAGTAACTTTGGACTATATTGAGCGTGAAATTGTGGATACTTTATAGTATGATAGGTTTGATCATAATAATAGTATAGAGAAAGCATCGACAAGTGTAAATGAGCAAATGCCAGATCATGGGCATTGACTTCGGAGAACATTTAAGTTAAAAGGCCCAAAAGAACCGGCCCACCGACTTACCTAATTAGGTGGACCCACTAGAGATCTTAATACATCTTAGCCGTCCACTTAAAAAAAACACACACTGTTAGAACTCCAGATGTCATAACTAATATCAATATAACAAAAAGTTTGGTCAAAATTAATAATGTTTGTATCTACTTACTACTCATACCAACTTTTTTTAATTCAAACATAAACAAAATATTTAGTAAGATTGATCCTGAAAAGGGCTAATATCAAATAATCCGAAATGAAAAATTATTAAATTCGATAATAAACAGTTTTAAAATAAATAAAATAAAACATTCATTTGGTTTTATAATAGAAGGTGTTTTAGAGGTTTATTTGTATTTCAAAATATAAAATGTTTTCACATTCCAATGTAATTTTTTATATTATTAAATATTGTGTTACTAATAGTAATTTACGGTTTTTTTTATTGGCTAAATTTTGTTTATATATATATTAAATAAATTTTTTTATTTAAAACAAAATTTTGGGTCCATCTCACATTGATTTGATTTCACCCGAACCTCTTTCTCTCATTTTCAAGTCCATTTAAAAATGAAAACAAAAAAAAAACTTATGAGAGAAGGATCTCGGAAAGATCATGGAAAATCAAAACCAGCTTTGCATTAACTACACGACGCACTTATAAATACACAAACACGAGACCGGCGGAAAATAAAAGACAAGAAAAACAAAAAAAGTTTAACACAGAGCACACGACAGACTTAATCAATGGCGAATTTTCTCATCACCAGTAGATCAAGAAGATCACTGAAATCAAAGAAAGCTGAAGGGAAGAGATCAGATTCAAATTCTTATTCAGACAATAACTTTTCATGCAAGAAGCATACGAAACACAGACAGTCTCCTGGAGTCTGTTCCCTCTGTCTCACAGAGAGGCTCTCTAAGGTGTCTCTTGAGTATTACGACTACACTAAAAAGGCAGCTGAAACGGTGTCGTATTGTTACTCATCGTTGTCTTCTTCCTCGTCGGTCTCGTCTTGTTACTCTTCTTCTTCGGTCTCTTCTTCTTCGTCTCATTTGCAATATCGGTACAGAGAGAAGAAGAAGGATTCGAAAAAACAAGGGTTTTTGTTCAGATTATTGCTTGGATCCATAGTGGATTAATTACTTCTTTTTATTTTATTAGCTTTTACTTTTTATTCAAACGACAATTTATATATTCATTCTTCTTCGGTATTTTTTACTGATGACCTACAAATTTGTATTTTATAATCTTGTTTGTGACCAACTAAAAGAAGTTCAGATTCATTTTTTCGTACATCACAAGTCTGACGACTCTGATGTTATATTATATTGATGATGATGGTGCATTTGTTTTTGTAAACATGCATGACATATATCTATTACTGAAATAATTCACCCAAAAACGAGTATTAGTTTAAGTGGTTAAAAAACACTGTTTTCCGATTTTATAAAATTTAAATTCAAATACGGTGTTACATCTAGAAAACGTCATATCTAATGAGAAAATGTATGTTATATGGTTTCGGTCCAATAACATTTGAGTGGCGATTTTTTTTTTTGAAATTAAATTTGTGTGGACTAAATCCACTAATATTCGTCGGAAAATGCTTTCACATACAGAATTGGAAACACTATTATGAGTAGTAAATTCTATTATTTTGGCAAAACTTTTATGCCATATGTTTGAAACAGATTGTGCAGATTTCGTATTCAATCTCTAGATGAATGAGCCGCTTTCTCCAATCAGCATGAGGATTTTGTTCTAATTTTGGAGTGAATTTCTAAATATGTAATGTTTGGTTGGGAAAAAAAAAATTCTACTAATATTTGTTCTTAAATGCGTAAAACTAGCACCATCTTTAATGCATTTAAAATTTAAAGATAATGTTACATATTTCTATGCCATGCTAATGCTAGGACAACTACTACTCAAATGTTAGGACTTAGGATAATTTAAAAATGCAGCAACAGTTGAAAACCAAGCTATTCTTTTGACATTTCATTTATTCGAAATGTATAGAATCCTAAAGTTTATCCTCTGGAATTTTTTTTGTTTAGAAACTATATGCATATTTTTATTTAGAAACAAAAGAAAAGATGCTTGCAATTTTCTCTTAACTGCAAATGAGCAAAAATATATTTCTTGGCTTAAAATAAATATAAAATATATAGCTGATAAAAAAAAACAAATGAAGAAGAATGCACGATTAATATATAAGGGCCATCATCGGGCCATGACATGATAGGCTGGCACATGACTTTTAGTAGTTTGCCAGAATGAATGCACGGTTAGAGGACAAAGACGTGTTTGTACTTTCAGAATATACGTTGCACTTCATATTACATACAGCTCACAGCTGTTCAAATATTTTATTATGTCCGTACCACTAATGTTTGATACATATACATTTAGATAAATCTGTCACGTCTTGGAACTTAGAAGATACTTGATCATGAAGTCCCGTGAAACTTCCTCGAAAGTTAATTAGTACTTTGTTTTTGATTTATGGCAATCATTGATGAATTAATTTTAGCTATATATGTTTGACTGAAGCATTTAAACTCTAGTTTTTAGATGATACTTGATCTAGAATAAAACCATAGTTTCAATGATAAACATCAACAAGAAAGTGGACAAATTGAGCCAACCAAATACGTTTTTAGAATATGACACTAAATAAGCAAGTTAAACCAAATACAATCCGGAATATAGCATTCTCTTGTGGCTAATGGTTACAAAAACTGGCTATTTTGATGGGGGCCTCAACATCTATCCACATATCTTGTGGTGTAATGACGCTAGTGAATCAAGAAACCACTTTCTCTTCGACTCTAGTTTCTCAGCTTAGAATAGAGATGGATGCTTCGCTAGCCGAACTTATCCGATACTCTCCTTTTTTGGGATCACATCACCACTCAAAGTCTCAAACATTAGCCCACATGAATACTATTCTTCCCCTCTCATGGAAAATCACTATTTATGAATTATGGAATACGATTAATTAGAGTACCGCCACACCTCCATGACTACTACTTCTTTGTATTTCTAAATTTACTCATTTATTAAATGAAATTTCAGAAACATTGTACTAATCTATATAAATCAAAACACATTTATTTTGAAGCAGATAAAAATAAAAGAAATTACAAAAGGTTGGTTGGCTACTTGGCTTAACTATCTTATCTACTACACAAAAGTAGTGGAAATTTTCGTTAAGTTTTTTTCTTTAATATTTTGATTGTGTTACAATACTAATATGCTTATATGAAAAAATTACTATATAAGAAAGAATTTATTTTGTTTACTTCGCTTTGAACTTCCATGATCCTAGGCATGCCCTATACCAATGGTTCAACGAACATTTGAAGGAGAAAAAAAAAAAAAAAGTTTGGTACATTGTTACATTGTCTCATATTGTATAACAAATGTTTCTTTCCTCGAAGACCGAAATATGTATGATGCAGCCAAAGAAAAATATATATGTCAAATGAGAAATGTATTATCTTTATGTCCTTTAGCCTAGAATGAATATTCTAATTATATACTAATAAATTCGTTTATTTAACAATTCAACCCCATATCGCAAAAAAAAATGAATTTCAATTTTCACTGTGATTCAATCCTTTCGATAAAATCATTAGACTAATATATGCTGTCTTAGTAAGTATAATAAATATCATTTGATTCGGTTATATCGCCAGGTGTCAGTAATATAGCCTGCCCGTAAAACAGAGGTCAATCATTGCCCAGCTGCCCGGGAAATCAATTTTCAAATTTGAAAGTAGTAACAAAAAGGATCAACGGTCATCTAATAACGTTAAAATAACCGCAAGGGAAAAGAGGATCCAATCCGATTCTTATTACCTTAACCACTAATATTTTCTCTCTTCTTCTTCCTTTTTCGCCAAATTTTGAAATCTCTTCGCTCTTCACACTCGTTTTTTTTCTCCCTATTCGTCTCCGATACCTTGAGATTTTCCGATTTGATTTTAATGGAGGATTGTTGTGATCAACGGTACGATCCACTTCTTACAACTGATGCTTCTTTTCGACATGAAAGCTTTTCTCGCTGTGAGTTTTCGATTTCTCTTATGGAGGATTGTTTTTGTTTGTTCAATCAAGTTTTCTCACGATTTTTGTATTTTCCTTTTCATCAGCAGCTGAAGAAGTTATAGTATCGAGCTCAAAGAGTATGGCAATGGTAGATCTGGATTCAAATTGCGAATTGAGTAACGGTAAGTCATTCGAAACTTTGAAGAAGAGTTCTGATTTCTCTATTGCTTTGCTGATTCTGGATTTGAATTTAGATATTCATATGGAACTATCAAGCCCAGGATTGATGGAAATGGAACAATCTAGTAATCCCGAAGCTTTAGATGGTATCGAATCTTTCCTTTTTTTCTTTTTTTTCTTTTGTGAAATCAAATGGCCTCACTGTAGAGATTAATGGCGTCAACATTGGCTCGATTGTGTTTGTTTCAGGAAAAGTTGTGTTAGGGTTTTCTCTAGCATCTCCTGATCTAGTAAACTGTGGCGTTTCACCTGATATACCGAGAGGTAGCTATGAAGATTCTCCAGAATTTGCTAAGAAAACCAGATTTTCTACTGAGCTTTCTCTAGAGAATGGAATTGATGGTCCTGCTACAAGAGATGGCCGTAAAACTCCAGCTGTGAAGTTTTCAGCAGTCTGTCAAACATTTGGCTTTGAGTTGTCTCCTGAGTCTTCGTTTGAGTTACCTTCTCCACCTGGAAATTTTCGGGAGAGTACAACTCCTGTAATAAGTATTAACTCTGGTTCTACAAGCGTGGATGTGACTGTGGCTGATGTAACTTTCTTGAAAGATGAGTTTTTCAGTGGAGGTGAAACTGTCACAACTGATGCTGTTGTTGGCTATGAAGACGAGCTTTTGTTGTATCAAACAGCTCGACTTGGTACTTTCGCTTACAAGTTTCAGCAATTGGACCCTGGGGACTACTTCATCGACTTGCATTTTGCTGAAATCGAGTTTACTGAAGGTCCACCGGGAGTTAGAGTTTTTGATATATTTATTCAAGGAGCAAAGGCAAGGCATCACTGCATTGAGCTTTTCTTGTGTTGTTAGTCATTATATATCATTTATGATTTGATTGAAAAACTGTTGCAGGTCATATCCGGCCTAGATTTGTTTTCGCAAGTTGGAGCAAACACACCTCTTGTGATAGCTGATCTAAGGATGCTCGTTGGTCAGGAAGGGGAGTTATCTATACGATTAGAAGGAGTGACAGGAACCGCAATTCTATGTGGCATTTCTATTAGGAAAGAGGCAACGGCTGCTTGTATGTTGCTTTCTAACCTTGTGTCTTGTATATTTCTTTTTTTCTCTTCATTGTGAGATATTTGATAATCATGGAACTTTTTTTACTTGGTAAAGGACTATCCCACAATTCTGATCATAGTTTTTTTCTTTTAGATGTTGAAGACACTGGAATACTAGCGGTTAAAGGAACAGCTGACACTGTTCTGTCCCAGCCAACTCAAGTGAGAGATCTTCCACAAGTTTGATGTTTCTAGTTTAGTTTGGGGTGGTTACATAAGTTGCAAATAGTTAAACTATCATACTGTTTTTAGGAAAATGTTGAGTGCAGGACAGAAGGAGAGACCGAAGGGATGAGAAGTGATTGTGAGCAGCAGAAGAAAGAGATGGAGGATATGAAGAGAATGGTTGAGGAGCTTAAGCAGGAGAATCAGCAAAAGAGTAGAGAATGCGAAGAAGCAATGAATTCTCTGCGTGAGATTCAAAATGAGTTAATGCGCAAGTCGATGCATGTTGGTTCTTTGGGTATGTACATCCCTCTATTTCTGTTTTGTCTTGCAAGTGTGAAAGTTGACATTGCCGTACTTTGTTCATATGTAGCGTTTGCTGTTGAGGGACAAGTCAAAGAGAAGAGCAGATGGTTCGCTTCATTAAGAGATTTGACAAGAAAATTGAAGGTACACGGATGCATTCTTTAGATACTATCAGCAACCTCAAAGTCTTAGGCCTCATTCTAATGAATTTGGGTTCTTAGATCATGAAAATGGAGCAAATTAAGTTGTTGGAGGAAGCATCCACGTACAAAATGCTAGCCCAAGATATCAACGAGTTCAGCTCTCACATCCAGTCCAGAGGTGAGTCTTTGTCTTGCTGTCATTTGCACATACCAATTGCAGTAGAAAGGTTTTGTAAAATTGCATATCTGAGAATCATGATCCGTTGACATCTTGTTTCAACAGTAAAGCAGGACGCAGAATTGCATGAAAATCTCAAAGTCAAATTTGTAGCCGGAGAAAAAGAGAGGAAGGAACTATACAACAAGATACTAGAGCTAAAAGGTTTTTTGTCAATATCCAATATACTTCTTGAGGGACCTCCATGATCAAAATTGGCAGCCTAACAACGTACAGGGATCATTCTTTCCTACAGGAAACATCAGGGTCTTTTGCAGGTGTCGGCCCCTAAACTTCGAAGAAATTGAAGCAGGAGTATCAACGGGAATAAATGTTGAGTCAGCCAAAAGTGGGGAGGTCATTGTCATGTCAAATGGGTTTCCCAAAAAAAGCTTCAAGTTCGATTCTGTTTTTGGTCCCAACGCTTCCCAAGGTGATATTTGTCATCAATTATCACTCTTTGCTACTTACTTGCCTTGTAGGAAATCTAATCTCCTTTACCGGATACAAATCTGACATGTTGTTTCCTATACTTTTACAGCTGATGTTTTTGAAGATACTGCTCCTTTTGCTACGTCGGTCATTGATGGATACAACGTTTGCATTTTCGCATATGGCCAGACTGGTACTGGGAAAACTTTCACCATGGAGGGAACTCAACATGATCGTGGTGTAAATTATAGAACACTGGAAAATCTGTTTCAAATAATTAAAGAACGAGAAAACCGCTACAACTATGAAATATCGGTCAGTGTCTTGGAAGTTTACAACGAGCAGATAAGAGATTTGTTGGCTTCACAAAGTGCATCTGCACCGAAAAGGTACTACATAGGTGTTATTAGACTAGGTGTTATATGCTTTCCTTTTTACGAACTTAAGCAGGCAAGATCCATGGTTCTTTAGTCTTGTTGTTTCAGTAAATTCAATAAGTGACTTTTTGCTGCTTCTGAACTTAAATTTGGCAGATTGGTTTCTTCTATCACTAATAGTAGATTGACATTTTTTCTTTGCAGATTTGAGATTAGGCAAGCGAGTGAAGGAAACCACCACGTACCAGGATTGGTTGAAGCATCCGTGAAAAGCATAGATGAGGTGTGGGATGTGTTGAAAACAGGAAGTAATGCAAGGGCTGTTGGGAAAACGTCAGCCAATGAGCACAGCAGCCGATCTCACTGGTCCGCTTACCTGATCTGTAGTAATCTCCTTTTTCAGAAAATGATTAGCTATCTGAATATATTTTCTATTCTTTTCCTTGCACAGCATTCACTGCGTGATGGTAAAAGGGGAGAATTTGTTGAATGGAGAATGCACAAAGAGCAAACTATGGTTAGTTGATTTAGCAGGAAGCGAACGAGTTGCAAAGACAGAAGTGCAAGGAGAACGGCTTAAGGAGACTCAAAACATCAACAAATCATTATCTGCTCTCGGTGATGTCATATTCGCTCTAGCCAACAAAAGCTCTCACATTCCTTTCAGGTCGATATGATTTTCATTGAGTTACTGAAGAAGGTTACAGTCAACATTTTTATCCAACTTAACGTTTGGTTTGCATTATCTTTGCAGAAATTCAAAACTCACGCACTTGCTTCAGGATTCTCTAGGTACTTAACTTTCTTCTCGAAACTGCAACAACTTTCTTTTTATTTATTATGGAGCTTACAATAAAAAATGACCGGTATGTGACAGGAGGAGATTCAAAGACCCTCATGTTTGTACAAATCAGTCCTAACGAAAATGATCAAAGCGAGACACTATGCTCACTGAATTTTGCTAGCAGAGTGAGAGGGATAGAGTTGGGACCTGCAAAGAAGCAGCTAGACAATACTGAACTCTTGAAATACAAGCAAATGGTAAGCTGTACATGTCCGCATGTGTGTTTATTGAATTATTCATATATTGTTCTGAGCTATGTTAATTCTTTTATCAGGTTGAGAAATGGAAGCAAGATATGAAAGGAAAAGATGACCAGATTAGGAAAATGGAGGAAACAATGTACGGCTTGGAAGCAAAGATTAAGGAACGAGACACTAAGAACAAAACCCTTCAAGAAAAGGTAAACAATACTCACCATAACCACAAAGTACAACATAGGTTATTATAACATGTTCAGCTTGTTAAAATCATTACATATCACCTTCTTTGTTAGGTTAAAGAACTTGAATCGCAACTACTGGTAGAGAGGAAGCTGGCTCGTCAACATGTAGACACCAAGATTGCTGAACAGCAAACAAAACAGCAGACTGAAGATGAAAACAACACATCAAAGAGGCCACCACTGACAAACATACTGTTGGGATCAGCTTCGCCTTCGAAAGAAATGGTGAGTTTAACCAGATCACCACTCTCAGAGAGCACCAGTAGCTATGATCTACCTCCTTTACCTAACGGTGGCCTCAAGTACAATGACCTCATTGAGAAGGAAAACAATCCAGAAATGGCTGAGCAACTGCAACAACTACCTAAGAAAACAGGAAGATTCTCTATCTGTCCAAAACGTGTTCCATCAGCTCCAGCTCCTAGAAGAAGCTCTCTTGCCCCAGTCACATCAACTTCGAAAGAGATGGTGAATCTAACCCGACCACCACTCAAAGAGAACACCGTCAGCTATGATCTACCTCCTTTACCTAATGGTGGTCTCATTGAGAAGATGTACAATTCAGAAATGGTTGAGCAACTGCATATAGCCAAGAGAAAAGAAAGATTCTCTATCTGTGCAAAACGTATTCCACCAGCTCCACCTCAAAGAATGAAGACTCTTGCCCCAATGCCATTCTTACCAATCACATCAACATCAACATCGTCTACGTCATTATCACCACCACGCCAAGCTATTACAAACTCGCCTGATGAAAAGAATGGCGGCACTAACCAAGTGCTTTGTATCAGCCCCAAGTTACACAAAAGTAACGGGAAGACTTTAACCAGTATACTGAGACGAAGCATACAAAAGAGAATGCAAATGAAATCTTCCCCGAGGCAGCAACCGTTGAGAAGAGGTGGCATTAATGTCGGCATGGAAAGAGTTAGGCTGTCTATAGGAAGCAGAGGAAGGTTAGCTCATAGAGTTCTGCTAACCAATGCTCGTAAAGCAGGTCTGAAGGAGACACAGCTGAAACAAGAGAGATGGATCTGAACTATTAAAAACTGATGTTTTCTCTGACTTAATGACTTTAACTTCTCATTCAATTTGATTTCTTGGAGGATGATTGGTAGTTTATCATCCTCTATTCCTCTGGTTCCGTGTGCGTTTGTGGATTTGGTTTGACCCTATTGTATATAGATGATTGATATATTTCAATGCTCGTTCTGTTTCATTTTTTCAATAGAAAGGTTCCAAGAACTTATAACCGTAATGAATTCATCTTCATGAACTCATGCGGCTCAGGTTCTCTGCAATAGCATCACTGATCTTCATTGACTCTATTTATCACTAGTTTCACAACCATTGGCACATTCCTCCAGTGAATCATCATCATCATCATCTCCCGAGTTCACGAGAAAATTATGCAACAAACAACCCGTAGTTATGACAAAGGCCAAAGGGCATAAACTCGACCGTCTCTGGTTTCCATGTCTTATCAAGAATACGCCACCGAGCTCGAACCTTAGCAAATGCAATATCAACAGCATGCAATCCAGTGTTTGTTGAATTCTTCTCTAAAACTCTCCTCTTCCTCCTCGTTTGAGCTCAAATCATAAGGTGTCACAAGCCGGAAGACAAGAATCTCCCAAAATGTAACGAGGAACCAATACCCCATTCCCAAGTTTGCTTGGAGCTCCACTGAGAACTTCCTCTGCAATTCAGAAAAGCTTCTGATTTCATCCTACTTGGCCAACCAAGGCTTGAACCAAAATAGACCCTTTTGCACCAAGAAGCTTACCTTTAACCTCAAATCTCCCGAATCCTAATTTCTCTACATGCTACAACACAAGAATACTTACAGAGAGTCGCACATTCAAACATCATTCTGTTTTCTCTTTGACTGAACTACTAAAATGTAAGAGAAACAGTCTCTCTTTTTAATTCAATGTTACTAATCGATGACAAAATAAAACTATTGATATCAAATACAATCATCTTAAAAAAAAAAAAAAAAAAATACAAAGTAAATAATTAAAGCCAAAATAGTATTCTTATTATTAATCACTGAAAAAAACTGGAAACAGAAGTAAAAGGTGGTCGAGTTGGTCATTAACACATTAGTGTAACAAACACAATACCAACCACAAAACATAAATCTTAAAGAAGTTTGCTATATATAACTATAAAATTATATATATATAGCTAAACAGTTCATTAAAAACCAAAAAAAAAAAAAGTTTTTATGATATAGCCATCCACATAAGGATTGGTTATGCAGCAGAGGGGGCGAGACTCGTAAAGTTATTGCCATTGGATTCTTTGGGGGCTAAGGCCGCAATGATAGGGTTTAGCTTCGACTCAGTTTTCACAAAGTTTTTGTAGTCCAAACTCGTATCTTCATAAACCTTCCACCATTTTTTCACCAACATTTTAATGTCATCTCGATCCATATTCTTCTCTTCTCCAGTGTATCTCCAAGGCTTTGAACCCTATAAAATAGGGTCAATAACACTTTTAGTACATAACAAGAATATATTTCTCTAGATATGTAAAGAAAAATTAAGGAATTAAATAAAATAAAACTTTACTTTAACACAGTAATGAACAACATTGATTTGGTTAAGATCAATGCACTCATGATGACGCCAAAACATAGCCAAAACAAGATTGTATGTTGGAGGAATTAGCTTGTAAACATCTATGAAGAACATATTCAGAAAATCCTATAAAATATATATATAATTTTATTAGATTCAGAAAAAATAACAAATGAAAAATAAAAATCTGTAAAAAAATCAAACCAAACCTGTTCAGCAAATGAAGTTGGAGTAGTGACTTGAATAGTTCGAAGAAGATCTTTATAAGTGTCAAGACGTGGTTCAAAAACCAACATACCGGCGTTGAAGTATAATGGCGGTGGAGGACCGTGACTTTCCACCGGTCACATACCTTTTTCGGACATTGTTGGCAGTAACCAATCTTGTATTGAGGAGTTTTGAACCAACTTTCTTCACAAAAACAGTTTTTAACAGCATACAAGTAACCAGAAGGAGTATCAAAAAAATGATCGATGTTACTATACACTTGTATATCTCCATCAAGATAAATCATCTTCTCATATTCCACAAACTGCAATAATAAATTTATAAAATGGTTAAATATAACATATTCAAAACTTCTGAAAAAATTAGTTATATAATGTTCATGTAAACGTTACTTGATACAACTACATGCGACATGAAATGTGGGCTATATAAATCTTGATTAATAATTTTGGACACGTGACAATTTACTTTTGTTAGATAATATAGTAAGCGTTATGACAATATTCAAATCCACGTGCCACTCAAAGTTAATGGTAATAGATGCATGTTGGCATGCAATAAAAGTTAATTGGTATTTTATCATCCTCTATTCCTCTGGTTCCGTGTGCGTTTGTGGATTTGGTTTGACCCTATTGTATATAGATGATTGATATATTTCAATGCTCGTTCTGTTTCATTTTTTCAATAGTAAGGTTCCAAGAACATTATATCTAGTTAACCTTCTAAGAACAGACAGCAGAATCCACAATTTACAAGATGAAGCTAAAAACAAAGTACAACTTTGAATTCACCTTCACGAACTCACGCGGCTCAGATTCTCAGCAATAGCATCTCTAATCTTCCTTGACTCAATATATGCTTCTTCTTCAGACCTCTGAGTCTCTTCTTCCTCATCTTCTTCTTCATCTTTCCTTGTCTCATTATCATCACCAGCACCATTAACACATTCCTCCTGTGAATCATCTCCAGAACTCACAAGAAAGTTATGCAACAAGCAACCAGTAGTTATAACAAACGGCAAAAACTCAATCGTCTCTGGTTTCCATTTCTTATCAAGAATCCGCCACCGAGCTCGAACCTTAGCAAATGCAATCTCAACAGTATTCAAAGCAGAGTGAACCACATTGTTGAACGCTCTACAACTCCCATCTTCCTCGTTATAAGGTGTCACAAGCCATGGCAATAAAGGAAGACAAGAATCTCCCAAGATATAACGAGGACCCAATACTCCTCCATTTCCAAGTTTAGTTGAATCTCCATTGAGAAAGCTGCTTCCAGAAGAAGATTCAGCTTCTTCCCCAATTGAGAAAAGCTTCGTCTGTCTAAGAATAGCTTCTGGTCTCATCGTGTTTGGCCAACCAGCTGAGATATCAAAGAATCTACCAGTGGAATCAACTAATGCTTGAACAACAAGTGACCTAATTGAATCACCAAGAAACTTTCCATCTACTTCAAATCTCCCAAATCCTAAAACACCACAGCAATTCGGAAGCAAACGAGGTGAAAAATCAGGTTTTGGATCATCGAGTTGTTGACATAATTTCTCATTGATGAGTTTACAAACAGTGAAGAAAAAGCGAGAAGCTTGTGAAGTTGAATCAAACCCGAATCGATGAACTAAGGACTCATATGAAGCGGCGTGAGCGAGACGGAAGATTGTTGCAGCGAAATAAGGAAGTGAAGAAGGAGAAAGAAAAGAGAAAAAAAAAAAAAAAAGTTTTTTCGACATTCGGAAATAAAGATACCAACGAGGGTCATCGTCTTCTACGGCGGAGGTTAAGAAACGGTTAAACCACGTGGCGGCGGAGGAGGAGGAGGAAGGTGAAGGCGAGTTTGCGATTGGGAGAGATGAGATGAGAGATTCAAGGCGGAGAGATTGAGATGGTGGAAGGAAGAGATTGTTGGCTTCGAGAAATGAACGAGTCACGTCGGCGGCGGATGAGAGACGCCGCACTAACGGGTCTTTCAGACCAAGTTTGTCGGATACATTTGTTGAGTTTCTGTCGGATTTTCGTTTTCCGGCGACCATAGCTTTTTCCCAAGACTGACCAGATTAGTTTGAGTGGACTTTCTTATAAAAAAAATTTCAAGAAATAAAATTTGTTTTATGATATTATAATCTTATAAAGTAAACTAATTACCTCAAGAATCATCTCTATTTCTTTATCTTTGTAACCAAAATCTTTTGTATGAATTTTTCTATAGTGAATTTTTTTTGTCACAACGATGAGGCTTGCATTGATTTCAGCAAGAATGCCTAAAAGCTGGACAGTTTCGTTAATTGTAAATTCACCAGAAGGAGAAAGCTAAATCCCATATTCTTCTTAATCTTCCAGGTTTAGTTGATACTACTTTAGCTAACTGATCTTCCATTAACCGCTCGACGTCTGGTCCCATATCGTGAACCATTTTAATCGATTCAGAGAGACGGTTTAGCAAATTCACCAACGCAATCACCTCATTCCTTTGCAGTTGCAGCTGTAAAACAAAAGATATGAATAGTTTCAGATAAGCCACGCTTAAATACAAACACAATACATGTTGAGAAAACTCACTGTGTGATGGTCACCAATAGAGAAGAGTATTTTCAACGCTGTACCAAGACCTTGAACTTGAAGTTTCCCCCAAAGACGACATTTTTCACAACCTACACAATCCATCAATGCACTGCAAACACACAAACATATTACTATTACCACTCTCTCTACATTTGCCATGATTGTGTCATTTTTTCAAGAGCAAAGGAGATGAACCTTATATTTCTGAATTGTTTCTGGATCTGTTGTTTCAATTCTGGTGCACTTTGGCCTTGCCATAGCTTAGCTTCATCAAATGGAACAGGACAAGCTGTTTGAAGTTTTGGACTATACAATAACTGTTTAATCAAAGACTGTGTTTTCAGATCTTCAGCATTGTTTCCTGTGTTATACTCAGCCTGTTCCAAGTATGCTGTTGCCTGAATTACAACATTGTAAAAAAGTCAGTCCTAAAAACTAATAGATTGATTTATTCAGAGAGACATGTCAAAGTTGCTTACTTTAGTAACAGCACGTAGCACAAAGAGATATGTGAAGTACAAATTTCTGACACGATCTGGATGTCTCAAAATACGATCATACATCAACTCAATATTCTGTCCCCACTGTATATCAAAGAAAGTTACATCTCCTCAGTCAAGACTCAAGACCATAATATATTCAAGTTTATCTTTTGCTCAAAAAAACACAAACCTGATTGCTAGACTCATCAAGAAGATAATCAGCAGCTATGTGCATTGAGATTGAAGAATGAAGACCAGATATCAATTTGTACAAAACCTTTTTCTCTGGACATGTCTCACCAGATGAATCTGCAGAAACCATATACATCTCAACATACAAAGCCTTTGTCCACAATATGGTAGAGAAGAAAACAAAAACTCACATTTTGGACAGTTCTCTGAATATATAGAGTCCCAAATCCTTCTAGCCGAAGGACCAGTATAACCAGTATACCTCTCCGGGTTCAGTTGAAGATTGACATAAGTCATCTCACCTGTACATAAGTCAAATCTAACCATCAACACATAAACATCAAATGCTCTTTTTATAAGCATTCATTATAGCATATATCCAAAGTTAGGTGTTTTTTTGGTAACTACATACCACTATCTGTGTCATCGTCATGTGTCCATGGATTATTAGTTTCAACCCAACCTTTGAACGCTCTATTATCTATAGTACGATCAACAGCTGCCTGAGGTTTTCCCTCTTGACACTTGAGATCATCAGAAGGAAGACCTGGAACAAATGGCCTTTTAAATGGTTCTGGAAACTCATTCTCTGGACATTCACAGACACTACAATCACGCAAACGACACATTCCATCGTCTGGCCAGAATGGGCAGTCACACCATAGTTTAACCTATACCCCCACAGACACACAAAAAAGTCACTAACTACATCATTGAACACAATTTCATAGTTTTTAATCAGATTCTAAAAGCATCACTGACCTTGAAGTACCGGAAAAAAGGAGTTGTAACGAGATCTTGAAGCAAAGGATTCAAAACCTCACTATTGAGATTGTCTACTGTTTCGTAATCACAACAACAGTCCTCAACTATACCTTTATATTTACCAGTTCCCTGAATATATATATCCAAATGGAAAATCAGAAAGACACAAATCAAATCCTGAGTCCACTGAAAGATTGAATCTTTACAACATCATTGACAATCATACATCAGGAAAACGGTTCAAAGCTTTAGCAAAACAATGTGATCAAAAGATTCAATTTTTTTTTTATAAGATTAAACAAAAGATTCAATTTTTAAGACCCTGAATCCATCACATCACAATCACAATTGCCTCAATACCCAACAAACTTCATACAGGGATTCAAATTCAAACATGAAAATGTACTTAAAGACCCTTTAGTCAAATGATCAAATTTTAAAGCAAAAGACAGAGAATTTAAGAGAATAATTCAAAACCTGAAGTGAACAGCTGCAAGAATTACGATCGCTGAAGAAGAAACCAACATTAGAAGCGGTCCTAGAGCTAACAGCAGCTGCTAATAACACAACAACCAAAGCAGCCAAAGGCCATCGCCATGTTTTTCTCTTCCTTTCGCTCTCTTCTTCTTTGATTGCGCCTTTTCCCATTATGACGAATTGTATAGAAAACAGAATAAATCAAAAATCAAATGGGACAAATAAATCCTTTACAATAAATTTAAAAAAAAAAACACGATTTTTGCGTCTTCCGGAAATTCTCAAAACCCCATTGTTGTTGTGTCTGAAAGATCTGCCTTGTGTTAAGCAGCAAAGTCATGAAATGTGTTTAGTATCAATGCGACATTTTTATTTTGACATTTCAGCGCGACGTGTGATTTGAATAACACGCGCTTTTGTCTAGTCGGCGCGTGTCGGAACCACTTGTTTCGTCTCGTGACGTGCTTTAACCAATAGGATCAATATCTGTTCATTGTAATAAACATCTTGCCGTTTTGACGTTTCTTAGTCAACGAGGCTATCGTTGAAAATCCCTCTCCTGTCGTTTTGTTGGATTATGAGTTAATGATCGCACGTCACCGATTAGCCTTATATATGTTTTCTTAGGACTGGGCTTATAAAATGCTAAATTCCTTAATGGTCGCTTCGGACTTGTTATCCACATTTGCCTCATTTAATAAATTTACGAAATACTAGATTTCAGTTTTTATTAGTAGCAAGACAAATTACAAATGGTAAAGTTTAAATATTTAGGATCTCTCTAAGTAGACATATATAAACCATATATTCATTATAAATCTAGAAAAGTCAAAAACATTATCAAATTAACTAAAAATATTGTATTTTTAGAAAGTAAATCAAAAGAACTTGAAAGCTGATTTTGTATTTGTTTTTGGTTAATTTAGAGTTTTTAATAAAATTTGAAGTTTTTTACTTTTTTTTTTTTTAAGGTGGTTGCTCTTGCAAGGGTGTCTTGTGTGTATATGTCTACCGTTTCTAGTTTTTGATTGTTTCTCTAGCCATATGTTTTTATTTGCTCTTTTTTGTTTTAGAAACATAGGCATAGGGAAAATTTATTTAGAAAAGCAAAAAAACATCAAATTTTATTAAAAACTAAATTAACCAAAAACACATTTTTTATTTTTTTGGCATCCAAAAACAAATTGTTTACGGAATAAGATATCTCAATCAAATATCCAATTTTAACAGATATGTGATATCCGAAGATCCAGTTAGGTTATAACTAAACCATCTTTGATTTTGATGAATTCATCCAAATATGGAACCGAGGATCGAACTGGTCATAGATAATGGAGAAACTCTGTATTGATCTCAAAATTGTTGCTCTTACAGTTAGAGAAACAAAAGTGGTCACATTTTAGAGCGGATGTAACCAAATAAAACCCAAAAAGAAGGAAAGAGTTAGAAACTCTTGAATTATTATTTTTAGGACATCGAACCAAATCCTAATTAAAATGCACTTAAGGTGGAGTCTGTTTTAGAGAAGCCTATGATCTTGACTTCAACCTTGAGCACATCATCCACTACTAAACCTTTAGATGCATCTTTAAGATCTGCAAGTGATACAAACTTCTCGTAACCCCACTCATTACTATTCTCTGTTGCATTAGCCCATCCATCAACTGTTCATAAAAAAAAAAGGAATCAATCAAAAGTTTTAGTAGATAACAAAATAAAAAAAAACATATATAGATAGTGCGAAAACACTGACCTAGCTTCTCCATGTGGTTAGATCGGATTTGGTCAAGAACTCGTAGCTTGGCTCGAACGTAAGCCTTTTCATTAGAAGCACTCAACAAGTATAGTGACAATGAATTTCCCTTTCCATAACCATCCCCATTTGGATAAACCTTCAACACCCTATTTCATTAACATTACTTATATATCAACACTCATAGATAGATACCATAATGTGTTGTGTATGTATAGAAAAAGAGAGAGAGAGAGAGAGAAATAAGAGTGATCATCAGTTACTTCCTCCGGAAGAAAAGGGGTCGGATGTGTAAGAGTCACTAAAGAGCGTTGAGAATTTGGTGAGCTTCCATGTGAAAATGGGGTCTTTGATGTTTTCTTTAAAGGAGAAAACTTCCCATTCCTTAAAGGTTTGAGCAACGAAGATGTCAATACCAAACACACACTGTTCTCCATCAAAAATGTAACCCGTTGTTGGTGTTGAGAACACAGACGTCGGTTGAAATAAAGGCACTCCCCATTCCGGTGTAAACAAATGAAACCTCCTCGCCTCAGTTTCTAAAACAACAATTTGTTTCTTCTTATGACAAATATTCGTTTAATTGGTACCCAAAAGATTTTACAAAATGTTTAATGCATTTTGGTTAAAGTCTCCCTAGATTGATCGTAACAAAAAGCATATAATTAATTATTTCTCACACACAGCAATAAAGTCACACTGAAACAACAGTTTTCTAACCATGTGGTAATTAAATAAGAATATGTATAGATATCAATACGTTACGTACCTTGTAGGTATAGTACTTGTCGTGGACTCTATTGTAAACGAAGAACTTGATCTCTGCGTACACATCCTTTGGATCGGAAATAAGAGTTGAATTATCAATTCTAGCGAAACGTATCCATTCGCGCCATCCTTTTTGTTTCCGTTTGGGTAGATTAAGAACGTCCTTTTAAGACAAACCGACACAGTCATAGTAAATAAGCAAATGTTGTGAATAAACAAAGTAAATAACTAAAAATTTCAGATTCTTGACATATGTTACCAGTTGTATCCACCAATGGAGAAAGGACGTGACTCATACTTTCCATCTTTCACGAGCTTTAACAGAGTCGCAAAAGACTCGAACTTGATGCAATAAGAAGTTGGAGGACGCTCTCTCCATAGCGTTGCCACGGCTGAGAGCTTCTCGTGTTGTTGTTTCTTAGGAACAGAAGAAACAGAGCTTGAGCTCATGAAGTGACATGGCGAGACTGAGTTCTTCACGTAATAACTTCCTTCTACTACTGCTTCTTCTGCTACTGTTGCGTCTGTCTCGATTAGGTTGTAATAAGGTTTTGCGAATCTTACGACTTCTGCAACGAATACGAAACAGAAGAAGCAGAACAAGAAGACTGATCCATAGTTTGTGTTTCTCTTCTTCTCCTCTGTAACCATTTTTTTTTATTTGGCGAGTTTCAAGGTTTGTGTTGAGAAACTAAATCTGAGCATTGTATATTTTATATAGACAAATAATTCAGTCACTAATTATATATATTGATGAGAGAAGCTGGGAGGTTTCCCAAAAGGCAATAAGCTTTTTGAAATTCGTGTAGTTTGTGAGTATTATTCTCTTAAATTGGATTAGGTTACATACTCGTTTCAATTTTTAATGGCTAACTTAAAGAATACTTATTTACAATCTTAAATCTATTATACAATTTTCACGTGGAATTTTATAATCTACCACTTTCAATTTTAATATAACTTATTATATAAATTTGGATTGCACTTACGAAAAGATGACATGTGTCAAAATTATAATTAACGAGATCATGACATGTGTCACAAATAATTCAGATCTTATCACGTGTTAAATTTATAAATACAGAAATAAAATCATATCTTAAATAAAAAAAGAAACCAAAAATTTGTTAATTTATCTAACTAATAATTAAAATTAAAAAATATTTTTAAAAAACGAAAATAAAATCATATATTAAAGAAAATGAAAAATACCATAAAAAATCTTCAACTTTATAACTTTTTCCAACTAAAACCTCCAACTATTTATGTTTTTAGGTTTAGAGGCCTAGTTATGATCCATTCGGTTTGGTTTGGTTCCATCTGCATTCGAGTCAGGTTTGGATATACGAAATAGAATACAAATATTAAAAATTGGTTAAATTTGAATAAAATTTGGTTAAATTTTTACAAATATAACTTAGAACTTTCAAATATTTTTGCATTGTGTATATGTTGGTTATTTTGATCTAAAAATAATTGATATTTCTCGGTTTATAATTGTAGGTATATAATTGAGTTATATCAAGTTTATATATTATTAATGGTTTTGGATATATAGCTGTATTTTGAATATTTCAGGAATCCATTCAGTTCTCGGTTTAGTTTAGGTTTGGTTATTCGGATAGAGAAGTTTATGATCCTTTCGAGTTTTTGTCGGGTCGGATTCGGTTTGATTTTTTGGTTTATGATATTTTTAAAATACATATCTCACACGGTGATCGAAAAAACAAATGACAAGATGGACCAAACTAATAGATGTGGTATATATTTTTAATATATTAATAATAAAATTATAACATATAAATTAATTTATTCATGTAAAATATGTTAATAACCAAACTCTTTACTCTAACGAAATATAATTTTACTTTTTCTCCAAACATTTATTTTAAGATAAATCATGAAACACACATATTTACTTTAATAATTAATTTTACTTAAATCTAATTTATTTTAAAATTAAGAAACCCGCCCATCGGATCCTAATCTAGTTATATATATAGGATGAAAAAGATAATATATATATATATATATGTGTGTGTGTGTATTCACCGTCCCATGCAAAATTCTACAATTACAGTATTTTGATATTTAATACTGAAAATAATTAAAAATATATATTTAGTGATTTACTGTCATACATTACTAATAAGTCATGCTAAAAAAGTATTTTCAGTTTATTTATTTTATAATTTATTTATAGAGCAAATGTTATTTGTATTTGTTAGTTAAAGTTAATAAAATAAACTCTATATCTTTTAAGAAAACAAAGTTATATGAAAAATTTAGTAACAGTCAGAAGTAAAAGTCAAAGTCTCAACAGTAAATTTCTAAAGCAAAAGTTCTCACAGTCAAAAGCGTAAAGTAACAATCTATTATAAAAGTCCGTACTAATCAACTCTTTAGACTAGAGCCCGAAAACAGTTTTATAGATTGGTTATATGTATAATATTATACGAATCATTAATTATTTTTCATTGTACTATTGTATAAGTTTACAGGGGGCTGTGGGAGAGACTATAATAAGTCCACGGTTGGATAGAGTTACAAAGTCATTAACCCGATTCCCCAATCCGCTAAAGAGATAACTAAAAATCCGTCTGATTTGGTAGGTCTGAGTTAGGCCGATTTTTTCCTTAAGGGTTATGATCCCAAGTCCCCACATCGGCAATTAGCCTAATTTATCTTAGGATAAGAAAGTAACCCTTAGTTTCGATTTGTGCCAGTCACCATCACCGTGTCTTCCAAGTCAGTCATTGGTGGCATTTCTGATCAATAACACTTGGATCAAAACGCTGATTTGATTCAAATGAACTGAGATTTTGTAGAGTGTAATGCATCTTCATCTGTTCAGATTGTTCTTGTGTATGATTCACTAAAGCAAATTTTTACTCTGCTTTCTTTTTTGTTACTTGTCACGTTCTTGTTCAAGTTAGACAAAATTGGAGTATCACAAGGATATTCTTCAATCTAAATGCTGTGTTTTTTATTGCTTGTCTTCTTCCAAAGAATTTGTTGTTTTCTTTTCTTATTCTTTAGGTAAGCATCGTTAAATTAATTATGTTCTATCTCCTTAATGAGTAACTAATCATGTTTTGTCCTTGCTGATCTTAACCTTAATTATGGTCTTTTGTGAACTCCCAAAATCTAAATTCTGCACAGAGAGAGAGAGAGATGTAACTTCACTAACTGTTTTTTTTTATATACAAGATTCGGTGATGAGTTTGATAAGAATGAACAATATCATAAAGTTTGGGAATAATCATCCGTTTACAAATAAAATCTCAAGTGGTTACGTGTTTTTTCGTGATTGTCATTTATCACTGAAGCAATGAAAGATTATAGTAGGGGGGACATGCATCTTGATGCTATATGTGTTAATTAGGTATTAGGGATAATGATAATGTCCCTAATATTAGGATATGATCCGTTGATTCTATAGTTTATGCAAAGTATTTCTGCTTATTTCTCTCTTTCTCTGTATAATATTGAGACAAGGCTCATTTCTTCCTCTTCTTGATTCTTATCGCTTTATGGTTACTTGTCTTAAACTCTGGATTATTATTATTATAGGGATTTTGGATTGTGGTCCCTCATTTGGTATCATGACGTAGTGGAAGCTAAGATAATACAAAAATCTTATTTAGTATGAAAATACCTAAAATCAATGCATTCCTAGATTCGTTGAGATCTCCCTAGATTTACCGAAAACAATGATTAGAGACTACTCTTCTCTGAAAAACACAAACCTCTTTAATTTTATTAAATAATCAATTGTGTACAGAACGGCTTATTTATAATAAATCATAAAAACCCTAAGAAAACTCTGGAATATTCTAAAAACCTTATTATAATAATAATTATATAAATAAAAAAATAATAATAAAGATATTTGAAAATTATCTAAATATCACGCTGCATCAGGTCTCGCTGACCAAGAAAGATTCGTCCTCGAATCTTGCATCTACACTGCATTAGCTCTCCTCGGCCAAGAAAGATTCGACCTCGGATTCAATAGGGTTTTCACCATAGGAGCTCTTCGAAGATCCATCTTCATATCTTCTTTCTGACCAATCCCGATTTTTACATGAACTGTATCTGATCCGAAATTTTCACAGTTATCGTTTTGTACGATTTTTGCACAAACCGGATTTTGCACGGATTCTGGACAGATTTGAGATTGCACAGATTTTGCATGAAGCTGATCTTCAAAATCTTCATCTATGAAGGCAAAGTCAACAACCCCAACATCTTCTTCGTAGAGGTCATAGATGGGATCACCACAGATATCTCTATAGATACTCATAGGTCTCTTCTCTCTCTTCTCTCTCGACAAAGGACTTTCGTCCTCGAAAGTGTAGCAACTGCTTTCAACATGGCAACCAGAATCGTTCTCTGATTGAGAAATAAAAAAGACGCGGCTCTGATACCAACTGACGTAGCGGAAGCTAAGATAATACAAAGATCTTATTTAGTCTGAGAATACCTAAGATTAATGCATTACTGAATACGTTGAGATCTCCCTAGATCTACCGAAAAAATGATTAGAGAATACTCTTCTATGAAAAGCACAAAATTCTTTAATTTTATTAAATAATCAATTGTGTATAAAAGGAGGGCTAAACGGTTTATTTATAATAAATCATAAAAACCCTAAGAAAACTCTGAAATATTCTAAAAACCATATTATCGTAATAATTATTTAAATAAAAGATAATAATAAATATATTTTAGAAATTATCAAAATATCACGCTGCATCATATCATTTTTGGTCCATTGTTTTAGTAGCTGGAGAACGGAAAAAAAGAAAAAAGAAAAAAAAAAAACAAATTGTGGCCACAAACAGAGATATTAAGAATCATATGGTGAGTTGGTTCACTCAACCCTATCTCTTTGTGTTTGAAATGTCTTCCTTCCATTTATTGATAGTCATTTTTAGTATCTGCTCTACATGTTAGTTAACATGGACCATTGTGCATGTTCTTCGTGCTTAAAATCGAACTCTGAATAGATACTCATAGAGTAGATACTCGGCCGGCCTACCCCTCATGGCAATGACAGAATGTGACGTGACCCAAAGAAAAAAAAAGAAAACTGAATTATAATTATTTTAAACTAGTGATTTGAATTGTTAGCACTCTTTTGTTATCTTGCAAAACTTAGTAGGAAACAGGCTAGGAAAGAAAAAGCATAATCGGAGAAACCAAACTTGTTTTTAATGTTCTTGAAAAATCACTTAAAAAGTTAAAAAAAAACAAAAAAAACAAAAAAAATCCTAAAACCAAAACCAAATCATAAGCTGGAATGTCCATAAATCATTTGGTTTCATTTTTTGTTATTTTTTCAGTAAGGTTTTTTAATTATGAGTAATAAAGAAAGAAAAAAAAGACAAAAAGATTGTGGCCAAAACAAGATATGTTGAGAATCATTTCGTGCTTTTGAAACCTTGTCTCCCCCCCCCCCCCCCCTCATTAATTGGTGGTCCTTTTTTCAGCTTTATATATGTTTGTTAACAAAGAAAAAACATGGACCATAGTGCATGTGCTTCGTCTGTAAATTAAAATCTGACGAATTTAAATTTCCATCACGTGAGGTGAGTATATAGCCAAGAAATATTTACAAGTTAATATATACAAATTTAAATTTAAGCGCTGAAACTTCCTTTAAATACCAATACAATGTGATTGTTCTCTACAACTCAACTCACTCAAACACACAAAAAAACCTAATCACAAAAATGTCGTCATTATTTCCATTGGTCTCCTTACACATCACTCTCCTGTTGGCTGCATTTGTCTGCATCCAAGGACAGCAAACAACCGTGAAAGACGTCGACGGTAATCCGGTTTTAATCGGTAAACAATACTTCATCCAACCGGTTAGTGCCGGCGGTCCTCTTGTCCCAACACCTCTTTCAATATCTTCCTTTTGCCCACTTGGCATCACTCTTATACCTCTTCCGTTCGTATGGCGTCCACCGGTTACATTCGCAAATGGATGGTCCGCCTCCCCGAAAACCATCGTGGATACATCTTCCGATATAACCATTGAGTTCAAGTCCAACACTGCTTGGCCGGTCTGCAACGAGTTTTCCAAGTTCTGGAAAGTCAATGATTCCTCATCGGAGCCTGCCATTGTCATCGGTGGCAGACCCTCGAGACCTGACGAGTCCTGGTTTCGGATTAGAAGTGCCGGAGTAAACATTTACGAGTTTTCCGCCTCTGCCAAAAGCATTGGAACCTCCCCAACGTCTTGGTTTGGCTTACCAAAACTAATTCTCACCAATGATAATGCTAAGACTTTATTCGTCACATTCAAAAAGCTTGGTGATGCTATTACTTCTACTCCTAGGATTGAGAAGTTAGGTCTAAGGACACTCGCGTTCAACTAGTCATGATCATCTATATGTAAAGCCTTTAAGCTCCTACGTCCATCGCCAAAATAATGGGTAAATATAATACCCACCTCGCTTGTTGTTGTCATCAACTTCCCACAAAAGAAAAAATTATGTTTTCTATCGTTTTATTATGACACTGAAAAGTGTCAATAAACTTACGACTAAATGAGAAATTAAATATGAGCAACTTTTTTTTTGCTCTGACTGCTGATCAGTACTTGAGAAATTAATTAGATTTATTTTTTGAAAACTGAAGATGAAACAATTCGTGAGAGTCAATGGAAAAGATTATTAGTGGTAGGCATATGATGACCATACTTTTTTTATAATCAATTAAAATTAAATATGAAATATGCATGATCAATAGATGTATTCATTGGCGACAAAAAAAGACGTATTCATATAACAATATCTCTCCGGACATGGAAGCTCTTGATTTGTTCATCGGTCAAAGTTTCAGAAATCGAGCTTCATCTTTGAGAACTACATCTCGGCCATCCTAGCATCAAATCTGCTTCAACTATAATTTAGCCGGGATCATTCTCGGCAAACCAATATGGTCTAATTGGTTCTTGTTAGTTCAAAGTTATCTTCATGTACCTCTTATGGCTTTGTAATCTTTCATGATTTTTATAAAAACACTTAGCACTAAGTTTTCACCAAGGATGCGTCTACGACTTTACGCGTTAAATTCCGTAAGGTTGATGATGTTACTTAGCTACTACTTCTACTTCTCGGGTTGATAAGTTAGGTCTAAGGTTGGCCATGGAATGAGACTCGTCCATGGCAAAAAAAAAAAAGGGCTGAGATAACACCCACACGCATATGAGACTTGTCCATCGCCAGTTGGGATAAATAAAAATCTATTCGTTTTGTATTTTATCTACATATAATCGTTTTACAAATAGATCCTATTTTAAAGTAAAATAATTCTGATCTCCTTAACTCACCATGTGTCAAATCTTAAGGCTTATGGTCATTTGTGAATCCCAAAAATCAAACTGTAGAGAAATCGATCTCATAATCTATCACGGAAGAATTTGCTCTCGACCATAGTCACTCACGAAACCTTCTTTGCATAATACAATCTCTCTCTTAAGGTTCATACTTAAGCCTCTCTTTCACTAAGAGTTTCACTTTGGAGCTAGGACTAAGCCAAATCCAACACAAATTATTGAACTTCACTTTGGAGCAATGAAATATCATAGTATGGGACATATATCTTGTTGTCGTATGTGTTGATTAAGATATGGTCCACTACTGCGTGGCAAGTTTTACGTACTCTGCCCTTTTCCTTCATTTCTTGATCATGTCGCTTTCTGATTACAAAAATGAATTACTATTATTGAGATTTTCATTATTTTGAAATGTCGTCAGTCATAGGCTTTTTTTTTTGTAATAACGTGGTGGAAATCATATTTGGTTCTTGTGTTTAGTGTTTTTCTTTTTGGTTCTTCTGTTTAGTAAGTTATTGAACAAGAAAGAAAAATATAGAGATGCTTGGAATCATTCGTCTGTCGGTTCGCTCAACCCTATCTCTCTGGTCTGAAACCTCCTCCATTAATAGACCGTCCTTTTTTCCAGCTTTATAAACCGTGGTGAAAATCATTTTTGGTTCTTGTTTTAAATTAACAGAAAAAATGTTGTGGCCAAAAAGAAACAAAGATGTTGACAATCATATGTGTTGACATTCTAACCTCTCTTCACACTTTGAGGTTAGTTCACTCTCATCTCTCTGGTTCTTTTTTTCTTTCACTCTCTGTTTGGTTTTGTTCTAAGTGAAAACAAGAAGTAACTTAGAGAGATAATCTTTAATCTTCTACATTGTTATTTCGGATCCAAGGATACATTCTTACAACACATATACACATTAACAACTCCCTCTAGTCCATGCTTCTACACTAGACTAGTTTTACAAGCAAGGTTAGCCAACAACTATTACTAATTCCTCTTAGCACTTTGACTAACACAACACTCAACCTTATATTGGGCCTTGACCAATCCTGCAACCCATTAACCTTTTACTAAAACAACAAAGCCCAACATCTCCTGACTTTGCCTCCTTCTTTGTCGTTGACTTGCTTCTTCTTCCTTCGACAACTTCTTTTTCATTTTCTTCTCTTCATCTTATTCTACTAATTGAAGCTTCTTCTTCTTGCAGGATTTAATCTAGGATTCATAAATCCAACAATATGGTACGTTGGTTCACCCATCCCTATCTCTCTGTTTGATTTCTTGTTTTCTTCCCATAAATTATTTGATCATGATTTTTTTTTGTATGTTAGTTAACATGGACCATTGTGCATTATCCTCGTGCTGAAAATCTGGCATCACCCAAGCAACCGGTGATAAGTTTGATGACAATGGACGATATATAAGATTGGAACTTCTTTTGTTTGAAGCTCATTTTCAATCCTCCAATTCGATTGCAAAAGTTGTTAATTACTGTCCTCGTACTTTTGTAGAAAAACTATTAACAAAAAAGTCAATCGTTACAGCCTAAGTAAACCACACACATCTTATCATGAGCTCCTTAAATTTAAACACTATCTCTCTATTTTGAAAACTTGTCTTTCTCATCACCCTCCTGTTAGCAGCTGCAGCTGTCTGCATAGGCCAAGAACTGGTGAAGGACACGGCCATAAATCCACTTAAACCGCAAAACCTCTACTTCATCCAGCCGGTTAAGACCGAGAGTAACAATGGAGGTGGTCTTGACCCACCCGCCATTAATATATTTCCCTTTTGTCCACTTGGCATCACCCAAAAACTCCTTCCGTACCAACCCGGCTCACTGGTTAGCTTCTCAGTACGACTGAAAGGGATTGTCAATAAGCCTTATAGCGCGCCTTTATTATGACACTGAAAGGGATTATCAATAAGTCTGCCAACAAACCATATATAACTATTAGAGAAATAGAATAATACAAAGTTAAAAATAAATTCAAGAATTATCAACTACATCAACTTCCATTCGATGTTCACTTCGATTTGATCTGATCTAAAAATCCGGATATATGTAATGATTCTGTTCAAAACAGGGAAGATCGTAAATACCAATTTCATGAAATTTTGATACCAAACACATGCAGAGCAACAGTTTACAGTGAAATTAATTCTGAACTCCTTAGTACAACTAACCATGTTGTGTGCTCTTTAAGTTTTGGCTTATGGCCCTTTGTGAACTCCCAAAATAATAATTTTGTAGAGAAGTAGGGAGATTGAACTTCACTAATTGGCTTCTTCGCATACAATATACGGTGATGACCTTGTCTAAAGGACAATATGACAAGATTGAGACTTTATTTTGTTGGAAGGGTATTTCTTTCAGTCCTAACATTCGATACAAAAAGTGTTTTTGTGTTGTTAAAATTACAGTCTTCGTTTATATTTATGTACGAAAAAACCTTTAAAAGAGTCAATCGTTACATCCAAGTAAAAAGCACATCTTCCACTCTCTTCTTCTATATAGCGTACCTTTTTGATTCTATAATTTTGAATTGTCATCACTCGTTTTTTTCCTTGTAATTAATAACGAGGTGGAACTCATTTTTGTTATTTGTTTAGTAAGCTTTTTTAAAGAAAAAGGTGATCAGGAAAAAAAGAGATGTTGAGAATCATTTCTTACGTAATTGGTTCACTCATCCTTATCTCTCTATTTGAAATATTGTCTTCTTCCCATGAATGATTAGATATACATAAGTTTAGTAAGTTTTTTAGGAATGAAACTTTCAAATGGTTTCTTCATGATTGTCACTTGATGAACGAAAGATCACAGTAGTAGATATGTTTCTTGATGCCGTATATATGTGTACTAATTACTGAATTAGGATATGCTGTAGGTTATTCAGAGTGTTCTGCATCTTCCTCTCTTCTTCTGTATGGCAAGTTTTACTCTACTCTCTTCTTCCATTTCTTTATCCTTTTAGGGAGTTTCCTTAGTACGAATTATCCTTGTAAGAAAAAAAATAAAAATCATGGTGGAAATCATTTTTCAGTTATTGTTTTAATAATTTCTTTAAACTAGAAGAAAAAATGTTGTGGCCATAAAAAAAAGAGAGATAATCATATCATACGTTGGTTCACTCATCTGTATCTCTCTGTTTGAAATCTTGTCTTCTTCCCATGTGATTTATTTGATCGCTCTTCTTTTGCTATATAAGTTTGTTAACATGCACAATGTGCATGATCCTCGTGCTGAAAATCGAAGTTTGAGTCGATTGCCATAGACTGTCTAAACCCCTTTTTTCAACCCTTACTGCAGTATAAAGCTAGAAACATAGGATCCATCATGAGAATGATTAGAATATGACGTGCGGAAAAATCCAAAACATAGCTCATAAAATTTAGGGTTTTGCAAAACGAAAATGTGAATTCGTTTTTTCTCTTTTTACTATCGTCCCCGACTTTAACCGCAGAGGATTCCTATAAATACCGATACAAAATGTGTATTGTTCTTCACAACTCAACTCAATCAAACCCTAAACACACACAAAGCAATCACAATGAAAAAACCTTCGGTGGTCTCTTTTCTCATCACTCTCCTGTTGGCTGCAGCTGTCTGCATCCAAGGACAAGAACCGGTGAAGGACACCTCTGAAAATGATCTTAAAACGGGTCAACAATACTTAATCCAGCCGGTCAAGACCAACGGAGGTGGTCTTGTCCCAGCTCCCCCAACTAAAGATCTATGTCCCATTTGTCCACTAGGCATTGTCCAAGCACTCTTTCCGGTCCTACAGGGCTTGCCGGTTAGCTTCTCATTTCCGTCTTCCGACGTGGGAACCACCATTAATACAAATGACTCTACAAACATCGAGTTCCAGTCAGGCATCTTGCCGTTGATCTGCACCGAGTTTTCCAAGTTCTGGAAAGTCAATGATTCCTCATCGGCTACTGAGGAGCCTCCCCTTCTAATCGCTGGTACACCGGGGAAACAAAATAGCGGGTTTAAGATTGAGAAGGCCGGAGAAGGAGCGGGAGCAAACACTTACAAGTTCACCACCTTTATCGGACCTGTTGGAACCAAGCCCGGCTTTTTTGGTGCACCAACATTAGTTATCACCAATGATAAGGCTAAGAACTTGGTTGTCAAATTCAAAAAGGTTGATGGTGCTACTACTTCTTCTACTTCTCAGGTTGACAAGTTAGGTCTAAGGATGTTCCCATTCTAATTCTCAACTATTCGAAATCAAGTATTGTAAAGCCTGAGAGTCTGAGACTCTTCCATGCATGGCCAAAAATAATAATGGGTTGAGATAATACCCTCACGCTTGTTTTTTAAGTTTTTCTTTTTCTTTTGTTAAACGCTTGGTTTTAAGTTATAAATCAAAAATATGTTTTATAGCGCTTTTGTTATGAGACACTGTCAATGAGCCATGCTAACAAACCATAACACTTATTAGGGAAATAGAATAGTACAAACTTTAAAAATAAATCAAGAATGAATATCTATCTGTTAGATCAACATCGGTTCGATGTTTGCTTTGATATGATCTGGTTCAAAAAGTCTGGATATATGTAATGGTTCCGTTCAAAGCTGAGAAAATCGTACATACCAATTTTAGAAAATTTCCATACAAAAGATAGAGCATAAGTTTACAGTTAAATTAACTCTGATCTCCATGTTGTGTTCTCGTTAGTTTAGGCTTATATATATGGTCCTTTGTGAACTCTCAAAATAATACTTTTGTAGAGAAATAGGGAGAGTGGACTTAACTAATTGGCTTCTTCGTATAAAAGATACGGTGATGACTCTGGCTAATGGACATGTGATCAGGGGCGGATCCAGCTTACACAAGGGTGGGGCACGTGCCCTAGTCAAAATTTTATTATCCCCATGTTAAAATGTAATCTTAAGATACATACCAAATAATGTATTAGTATGTGCCCCATGCCAATTTTGTGTCTAAATCCGCCACTGCATGTGTTAAGATTGAGACTTTTTGTTGGAAAGTTATTTTTTTTCAGTCCTATCGATCATATATTCAATGCAAAGAGAGTTTTTGTGTTGTTAATTACAGTCATCGTTTATATTTATGTATAGAAAATCTTAGAAAAGAGTCAATCCTTACATCCAAGTAAAGCACATCTACCACTCTTCTTCTGTATGGCTTTCCATTTTTATTCTTCTCAGCTTTCTAGTTAATTATACAAAAACTGGATTGCTAATTTACGGAGTTTCTTTAGTATGAAATTATCGTCACTTATTATTTTCTTATAAGATTGTGATGGAAATCTTTTTCTGGTGATCATGTTTTAGTAATATTTGATCCTCATTTTTTTTTTTTTTTTTTTGCTATACATGTTAGTTAAAATGAAATAATGAAATTGTATCATTTTACTGGATGTTGACAATGTATTTTGTTATACTGTATATAACCTGTGAATGTGATATTGCAAATAATAGATATCTACATAAATGTATTTATATTTTTCTTTTGTCAACAATTATAAATCAAATTAAATAGGTTCAGAAATCCAAATTAAATCTTTATGTGTATATATATATATACATATTTAATCTACATAAATATACATTCCATGTAAGTCTATGTAATTGTATAATTAACTAATTAAGTACTATAACATGGTAATCTCTAATCACATATTTGCTAAAATGAAGAATGAGGCACTATACTATTCCCACTACAAGAAAACACAGTGTTTTCCGACCACCATTTCTGACCAAATCTAAAATCATCAGAAAATAGTAGGAAATTGGTCAAAATTGTTTTTTATTTTTTTACAAAATTATTATTATTAGTCTAAAAAAGATAATTGGTTGGAAATTTAATACATTTTCCGACTAATTTCTGACCAATTCTCCTGTTGGTCACCAATTTCTGACCAATTTTCCTGTTGGTCAGAAATTAGTCAAAAAATTGGTAGGTAAATAATCAGAATTTTTTGACGAATTTCTGACAGTTGCGTTTCTATATAACTCACACAAATTTTTTTTCCAAATCACTTTTAACCTTTAAACTTCTTTCTAAAATCTCTCTAACCTTCAAATCACTTTTTTTATTTCATCTAAACAAAATCTCCATAAACTTTCTAAAAATTTAAAATTTCTATAATATCTCTAGAATATTATTTTTTACAAATTTATTTTTTGTTTCTACATAATATCACTTTTAAAATATTTGAAATATATTTTATTTTTCTAAAACTTTAAATATAAATTTGGTAATTAAATTTTTTTTTTTAAATCCAAATTTCTGACCAAATTAAAAAAAATTAATAAATTTAAAATCTATATATATGTAGTCGAAAATTGGTCGGAAACTATTGGTTGGAAATGGGTCGAAAAATTCAGATCAAATTCCAACCAATTGAGTTTCGTTAGAAATTGATCGAAAAACACCTATTCCAACCAAATTTCAACGAATATCCTGGTCGAAAACTACAGTGTTTTCTTGTAGTGTCTATTTTTGGATTTGGAAGTCTATTTAATTGTATAGGTATATAACATGATAGTTTTACCACTTATACATAGGGTATTTCTTTAATTTTGAACTGTCATCACTCATTTGTTTTCTTGTAATAACGAGGTGGAAATCATTTTTTTTTTTTGATAAAGAATTTTTGTTCTTTGTTAATAAGTTGTTTTAAAGAAAAATGTGGCCAGAAAAGGAGATGGTTGAAAATTATTTCTTACGTTAGTTCACGTATCCCTATCTCTCTAATTGAAATCTTGTCTTCTTCCCATTAATTATTTGATCTTTCTTTTTTTGCTATATAAGTTTGTTAACAAGAACATTTTGCATGATCCTCGTGTTGAAAATAAAAGTTTGAATCGATCACGGTAGAGTCTAAACCCCTCTTTTCAACCCTCACACTAGTAGAAAGTTAGAAACCAAGGCAAGGACCCATCACGAGAGAATGATCAGAATGTAACGTCCGGAAAAATCCAAACATTTCTAGCTGATAATTTGTTTAAGGTTTTACTCAACTAAAATGGGATTTCGTTTCTTCTCTTGATCACATGCCTCATCTTGTCCCAGCCGCCATTAATATTATTGGGGTCCATTTTATAGAACAAATCAAGTAAATTTTTTTATTTTAAGGACTCATTTTAAAAGATATGTCCGACGAAATTAATTGATTTGAAAACTTATTTTATAAAAATAAAATATAAGATAACAGTTTATTTCATCGTGGATGGAAAAAAAAATCTAAAGACCATACAATTAGTCAAATAAAATAAGAAAACCGTTATAAAAAAAATCTAGAAAAAAACCCCAATTTTTATTTCGTATTAGACCCTGAAAATTTCAAGTCCAGCCCTTACTTTGCAATGAGTTTTCCAAGATATCTTAAAGTGTGTTTCTTGTTCATCTTAATCTAATTTTGGTTTTGGTCTAAATCTTATGGACTACAATGATCAAAATTGGAAACTTGAGACACTTTTAAAAATATAAGAGAAGTTATGGCTTTATAAGGAAGCAAAGAATACTTTTACCAACAGTCTACAGTTAAACGACGACGTTTTAATTCCACACAGATCCAATGACGTTCAAATTCCAAATTTTGCAAAATCTTTTCTTTTTCCTCTGCTTCTCGTCGTCTCTGCATCCTCCATTGATTTTTAGGTATGTCTCCAGTTTCTCAGAATCTAATCTATCTTCTGCGTCGTCTTTTTCGAGCGTCATACTACTCTTTGCTTTTCTTTTGTTGCTTTTTTTTGGTGGTTCTATGTCTTTTCGATAACTATGCACACCAAGTGTTTGCTTAATTGCCTCTTACAAATCCCACTTCAATTTCGTAAGCATTTTTTTGATAGAATCACAATGTTTTGATTTCATGGAAGTAAAATTTTGATTGCAGAGAGTTGGTTTTGAAAAATTTCTGATTCGATCATAAATACATTCATGTTTCTACTCATACCTCTTATAAATAAATCTGCTTTTTGATCATATGGAAAGCTTTAAGGATTAACGTAGCTAGAGAGGATTTGGGTTGTGCAGACATTTATATAGAACTCATTTTGAAAGTCACAAGCTGCATAATTTCTTGTTCATTACTTTACTTTACATCATCAAAGCTTCTATTACCATCAAAATTTAATGTACATGAAAATGATGGTTAACATATGCAATTGAGAAGAAAAATAAGTGTATATTTACTTATGCAGATTGGTGTTTCTGGTCTCAGTGATGAATGTTGGGAAGGCACACAGTTACGTCTCTTCTTTGGGTTCTTCTCTGTTACTCTGGTTTGTGTTCTCCGCTCCTATGTTCTTAAGCCAGTCTACAACTTGTTGGATGTTTGGTCTTTTCATAGGATTTTGGTTCACACACATGCAGGCTATGTCAAGCACACGAAGCATCTCTCCTTCATAACCACTGTCTTTCAGCAATGGATCAAATACCTCCTCTGGTTTCCCTTCCCTTCTCATAAGATGCACCCATGCAACCAATTCTCTTGACATCTTTGGCCTGAAAACCTCCATTGGCCTTTTCCCCGTGAGAAGCTCGAGCATGACGACACCAAAACTGTACACGTCACCTCTCAAAGTGGCTACCCAAGCTTGTCCATACTCCGGTGGAATGTAACCCAAGGTGCCCACTAGCTCAGTTGTAACATGGGTGCGATATGGAAGGATTAATCTTGACAACCCGAAATCTGCGAGAAACGCCTTGAAATTTCCATCCAAAAGGATGTTGCTGGACTTGATGTCTCGGTGTACTATGTGTGGTTCACATATCTGGTGCATGTATGCTAGTCCACAACTTGCTCCTCTCACAATGTTAAGTCTTTTTGGCCAATCCAGCTGGGCTGGACCCTCGGGATTTTCATGCAGCCAATAATCGAGACTGCCATTCTCCATGAACGAGTAAATAAGTATCCGGGCACTCTCATGGGCGCTTAATAACCTTGTAGAGCGACCAGATTTTCATGTTGGGCCCTAGAAAGAACTTCTACCTCTGCCTTGAATTCTTTTTCCATCATACCATAGTCTCCTGTGAGTTTCTTAACCGCCAGTTTTGTCCCATTATCCAAGATAGCCTTATAAACAAGGCCAAACCCGCCACAGCCAATTATATTAGCTTGACTGAAGTTATTGGTAGCTTTCAAGAGCTCAAATATGGTCAGGTCTTTTACTTCATATCTACTGTTTCCAAACAACAGTACGAGGCTTATGTCTTTCTCTGATCCTGGAGGGACTTCAGAATAGGAGGCGTTGGAATTTATCTCCAGTTCAGCATTCTCAGAGTCTCCTGGATTTACCCTCCTCTTAGACATCACCCACAGAGCAAGCAACACCAAAATCAAACTGACGCCAAAAAAAATCCCAATGACAAGCCCCAAAACCAGCGTTCTGTTGACTTTTCCTTTACCCATCTTTGTAGTAGAGTTGTGAGTTGGAGCACAGGAGGTTAGTAGGACACCACCGCACAACAAGGGGTTTCCTTCAAAATATGCTTTTGGGAAGGTATCAAACTGACTCCCTGTGGGTATCGGACCACTGAGAGTGTTGTTTGCAACATTGAAATAGGACATGAAATTTAGTCCCGTGAGCGACCAAGGAATTCTACCAGATAGATTGTTGTTGGACAGGTCCAGCCTCTCTAAGTTTGTGAGGTTTGATAATTCATCTGGGATGCTGCCAGACAAATTATTATTTAAAAGCTCCAGGACATGGAGAACCTTTAGCTGTCCAACCTCAACCGGTATAATCCCGGTCAAGTTATTGCTTCCTATGTATATCGCAGGTGGGAGGCTAGAAAGCTGATTGTATTGCTGATTGGTGGTGACATTATTGGGGTTGACAAAAACCGGCAACTCTAGATATTTCCGCTCTGTTGCATCGTATGCCTTTTGGGACATCAGAGCCCTCAGCTGAAACAGTTCCTTTGGAATCACTCCTGTAAGAAGGTTAGCGGAAAGATCCAAGTAAAATAGGTCCGGAAGAGTTCCTAGCCAACCGGGAATTGACCCCACGAGTTGATTTTGTGACAAGTCCATAACTTCTACGCTCTTGAGCTTGATCAGCCAAGCTGGTATTTCACCTTTCAATCTGCATCCACCGATCCCGAAGATTTGGAGGCTTGGAAATCCATCTGGCGCAAGAAAGTCTTCGTTGCTTGGTATAGTTTCATCGTAAAAATTCTTTGCGATGATGAGAGTAGACAACTTCCTGCAGCCTTGCAGAATGCTGAGAGCTCCTGTAATATTTGTCATTTTATTGTCTGAAATAGTGAAGAACGACAGGGATCCCAGTTCCAGTATCTGAGGAGATATCTGTCCCGTTAACTTGTTGCCTGCAAACCTTATTGCTGTCAGTTTTTTGCAGGAGTAAACCGTGGAGGGGAACTCGCCTGTGAAGCTATTGTTTCCGAGGTCGAGAGTGCTGAGGCTCTGAAACTGGGAAAAGTCTATCGTCGATAAGTTTCCTCCTAGCTGATTAACCCGTAAATTCAATTTCTCGAGATTTGTGCAATTGGCAAGAGAAACTGGGATAGAACCAGTGAGGTTATTGATATGGAGCTGGAGGCTGCTTAGGTTGAAAAGCTTACCTATATCCTTTGGTATTTCTCCTTCGAGGTGATTGAAGTACAGCTCAAGCACTGTCAGTTTGGTGAGACGAGTAATCCCATCATCAATCCTACCAGAAAGGCGGTTGACTGGTAAAAAGAGTTGCTCGAGCTGAGGAAGATTGTAGATTTCTTTAGGGATTTCACCAGATAGATTGTTGAAGCCTGCTCGAAACGCGCTTAACCTCAAGCATCTACCTAATACTTGAGAGATACCGTCGCTGAAACCATTGTAGGAGAAATCCATTTTGGTGAGCTGCGGCGAAGTTATGCACATGAAGGAAGGGATAGGACCCGTGAAGGTGTTGTTGCTGACATTGAAACTGGTTAAATTGAAAGCACCCTGAAGAAAAACAGAACTGCCGAGGATTTTTCCCTCAAGACGATTGCTGGAGAGATCAACGGTCTGAATTGGGAAGATTCCGTTGCTTCCATTGGGAAATGATTGTTGAAGTGGCAATTCACCACTGAAAGTGTTGTAACTAAGATCAAGAACCAAAAGCTGATCAAGAGCAGAGAGGATTCCTGGTGGCAGAGGACCAGAGAGACGGTTATGAGAAAGGTCAAGACTAGAGAGACTACGGAGATCCAAAACAGACGACGGGAAATCGCCGGAGAGTCCTTTAGAGGGCAAAAGAATCGAAGTAACTCGACTTTCTGAAGAATTATCACAAGAGATTCCTTCCCAGGAGCAACAATCAATAGACAAATTCCAATGCAAAGGAGAGACTGAAGATGATACGTTGCCAGAGAACAAAAGGAGAGAATCTCGGTCTTGAAGATTACAGACAGCCTCTGAGACTGTAAGAAATAAAACAGAGAGGGAAAGAACATAGACAAGAACAAAAAGAAACATGTGAGGACTCAAAGGTTTAACTGGTCTCAAGAGGGGACCAATGGATTTAGATCTCATCTTCTCGTCAATCATGGCGAGAACAAGACAATAAGAAGAAGCTGAGAAAGATTGAAAAAGCTTGAAGAAGAAGAAGAGGAAGAAGAGGGAAAAAAAGCAAAAGACATCATTATCCAATCTGGGCTTCTGTGTCGAAGCTTGTAAATGGCTCTCAATAACATCGTTGACCAAAGGAATAGTCAGACCAAACAGAAGAAAACTTCTTGTCACACCCAAAGTTCCTTTAAAAAAAAAAAAAAAAAATTATTTTATCATGTTATCTTCTTGCCCTGATTGTGCTTTGTGGGTATAGTTTTTTTTTTAATATTTAAAGTTTTTTTTTTGTTTTTATTATTCCTCTTGTAATAAGAGCTTATTATTATGTACAAACAACCCAATGAATACAACCTATGTAGTTATTAAAGTCAGCGCTATATACTACTCTTTATATCTATAGTTATTTTTCACCTGCTTATATGAAACCCTTTGCAAAAATTTCATTTGTCTGGTTTTGGTTTTGTCATTTATGCATGCTTAAAAACAAATTTTTGTATGCGTTTTAACTATTAACCTTGATGTGATTTATTTTAGAGAAAAAAGTTGGGTCATTTCATCTTTTGGAGGTGCGTGCGTGCGTGCTATGATGTTGATCATGAAATTGGAATTTGATGATATTATAATAATGATGGGCACAAACATTATGATACGAAATAAAAATTAAAAAAATAAAGGAATAAAAAAAAAGAAGAAGGTGAGGAATAGTATTTGATGATTGATTATATTTTTTTTTTATAAAAGACGAGAGGCGTTTACCTTTTGGGCGGCTGGTTTGTAGTGACTCGTAGTGGTGGTGGTGTTACACACCTTTTCTTATAACCTCTAAAAATGTAGAAAACAAAAAAAAAAAGTCATCTTTTTTTTTTCTTTACTTTGCATTTGTGGAGGATCTTTTTATATTTAATATTATGCCAAGTGGAAGCCACATTTAACATTAGATAGTGGTCATAAAGAACGAAAGGTAGATAAAGAAGAAGATCAAATGATACTACTTTTTTTTTAAGGGATACTATTTATTTTGTTTGACTTTTTAATTTTTGGGGTTATAAAAATCCTTGAAGCTATGTTTAATTCGTAATTTACTAATGGGCAAATGGCGTATATGATAGCTGACAAGTTACTTTAAAGAATATATTATATGGTATTGAATATAGGGGATTAAGGGTCTTCGACTTTTCGGATATTGTACTTATTAAGAGGCTCGTTGTATATTAAAAAAAATAATACAAAGACTATATATTTGTGATCCATTATGTGAATATGTGACATTTCACAATACATATTTTTTTTTTGTGATTCATACATGAAATATTCGAATTTTATCCACAAAATATCACTTAGTTTTGAAAATCCCCTTAGAAATTAGATTTGAATAATATTATTTATACAGAATAAAAAAATATTGATGTTATTGCTATGTGATATATAGTGTATTGATATCTCCTTTTTATTCAAAACGAGATAATAGAATATAACAGAGATAATAGCATATGTGTTCAAAAATAGTAATGTAAATAGATAATAAAAGCACGATTTTTTAAAGAAAAAAAACACTTAAAATAATAGAAGCAAGAAAATTTCTCAAAAATACCATTTTATGTTTTCTGTAAATACTACAATATCAAAAAAAGACTCTAAAAATATCAGTGTATTTTTTAGGAAGCTCTTCAGAATTCTTAGAGAGTTTTCATTCAATTGATTCTGGAATCTTTCATAAAGTTTTCAGAAGACTTTCAGAATTCTGTGGTATTTTAGATTTATTTTAAAAAATTGTGTATAGTATTTCTATTATACTATGTAAAATATAAATTTAAAATGAAAATGAAATAAAAATGCATTACATGATAATAAGTTAAAATAAAAAATATAAATCTAAACAAATTTAATGGTTACATTTTTAAAAAAATATATAAATTCTGATATTGCGGTTGATTTTCTAGAATTTGATTAGGTCTTCAAGTAGTTTGTAATGATGTTGCCACCATGTTGTAACTCGGATTTAAAACTTAAATTGTGTTTGGTATGAGTTGTAGAAATAACTTTTTATTTTTATTTGGAGTCTAATTAAAAAGAAGCAATCATGGTTAGCATGTTTAATAGAGTACAAAGTAATAAGTGGTGGTGTGTGAAATTTTTTTCTATCAAATATCTCCTTTAATGAAACCGAATATAAAGATTTGACATTAACTAATACCGAAAAATCGTAGGAACTGGTGATGGACCTCCTTTTTGTTTGCTTTATTTATCTTTATCATCTAAAATAAAATAAAAAGGAATTTAGAACCTTGAGGCTCAGATTGAGAATAAATTGTTAAATAAGCTTGTGACTTTACAAGACGATAACATATTATTAGTCTTTTAATATAAGCCAATCATATATATATATAGGAATTCATCTCCGTTACTGTTTTCCCCACTGATTATTTTTAAAATTCAATCAAAATTTAAAGAATCACTTATAATATATTCTCAACCAAGCTATTTGTTAATTCATGTTACCTCAAATCCAGGTTCAATCAAGCTTTGTCGTTTTCTCAGTTCGCGATAAAATGAGGAAAAGCCAATTAGATATTGTACTTTTTTTTAATAAACTTAAAAAAAATATTTGTTCTTAAATAGAATTTGCATCCAAATCAGAACACAGCACATCGGCTTGTCTGTTTATATATCTTGAAAAGAACTAACCCTAATATTTATTTTTCGTCTGACGAATTCTTTCATTCTTTTAATTGAGAAATGATTTTATAGAACAGATCAATTAGACGACTTGGATCAGGATATTCCATTTTTTTATTTATACAATTCCACTGAAAGATAACATGTATCACGATCCTGATTTGTTTTGTATTTATCATTTTTCTATAGTGAAATGTAATATATTTCTTGTCCTTTGTAAACTGATACAGCTATTTTTCATTTTCCGGCTCCGGATACAGCTATTTAGTTATAGTATATAAACATCACAATTTTCAGAATTTTCATACCATTTGCAAATATTTTAAGAACTACTTGTTGGAATTTTTAAATAATCGACAGAAAATAACAGTCAATCGATAATAACATAAACATTTTTTATACAGCAGGTGTGAATAAGCATATGATATTTATATTATAAATAAATTTATGACGACCCGAAATCTATGCTATCCTCGTGAAATTTCATAAATCAAGGGAGAGCAAACGTTTGACTTTATATTAAAAAAAAAAACTATTTAATTCACTACATGTATTATGTATATTTGTGCACAAATTTGGAGATAGCTTATGTTCTATATTGATTGTCAAAAAGACATAACACATATATGCTTTGAGTTGGACCGGTAAGATCACGCAAAAAGAACAAAATCTAACTACTTGGCTTTTTACAAGATATATTTATGTCATTATGTGTGTAAGTTAAGTTATGTCTTTGATTAATAGATTATATCTTTAGATGTGTTTTTTGGTTTTTGTTTTCCAACAACTTATTTAATCATTCATTCAGTCAATCGTATAAACTAAGGAAATATAATTGATCTACACTTTTACTATTTTTATGCATAAACAAATCCTAATACTTGGTTTCTGAAATTAATCAAACTATAAACAAAATTTTTTTGATATCCCAAGAAAACCTAACACCAAAATCCCACGTAAACACTAAACTGATATATATGTGATCAAATTGTTCCGATAAAGATTCTGTTTGCAAGATTCCATATGGTCTATGCAAAAAAAAAAAAAGATTCCATATACTTGGCAACTAGTTTGTATAGTACTGTATACCCAAAACAAATCATGATATGTCTGAGTTAAGTCAAAGCAAAAAATAGCCATATATAGTGTGATTACTCTCGAAAATACCAAGAATAGGAGACAAACCGGTCCGACCCAATTGAGTACAAATTGACCTCCGAACAAAATAAACGGGTCAGTGAGAGACCCGGCCTGTTCTGATACCAATTGCTCACTTGCAGGAATTAATCATCTATGGACCATGGTCCATTTCATAAAGCCTGTAAATGTTTATACTAAAGACCATAAAATAATTCCAAATACTTTATATTGGATTATTCGTAGAGCTGGTTTATTCAAGTGGGCTGTTAAATAATTGAGTCATGGTCCATGAAATCCATTTATCCATTAACACTTGTGGTTCCGTTTTTTGAAAAACCTGAAATTTGGTAACCAAAAGATTTTGTTTTCTGAATGTTTCAGTAAATTTTAATTTGTGTGTATTTACTCCCTATATTCCTTATTAATATTATTTCAAAGATTTTCTTACATATTAAAAAATATCTAAAAATTGATTATAAAATACATATTTTTTGTGATTTCAATAATCCTAAACCAATAGGATTCAATTATTTTTCTTAAACTTTGCAATTCATCATTAATAAGTAATAAAACATGTATAAAAAACTTACGATCTTTTTGAATATATTTTTTTTTGAAATAAGATTAATAAGAAACAGAGAGAGTTAATATAAGAAGGTGTTTGCCATAGGAATGTAGGGAGAATGATTTAAATTAAAGATGATAATAAGCCATTAAGGGAGGGTGAATGAGACCATCATTCTTTTCTCATCATTTTGCCTACTAACCATTTTTTTTTTAACTTTTAAGACAAAAAAAAATAAAGTTATAGTTCCAAAATTGAGCAATATGGACTTAATAAACATTAAAAAAATAATAATAAACATATTCAAATACTAACTTATCGATTTTCAAAACAACAAGTTTTAAATCTCACGGTACATTGTTTTTTTCAAAACAGATTATTATATTTTCTTCCTTGTAGTGAGAAAGAACACAGATTCTGGTCTGACGTTTTTTTTTATAGAAATTTTCCATGATTTTGGTCTGACTTTCCACAAAGATTGACTTTGTGCTCAGTTGTTGCCGAGTATGGAGTGTAGTAAGTTAATAATGTGAATGAAGTTAAATTTCTATTGCTGTCACACACCTTTTCACGTCGTTTGATCTCGAACGAATAAAAAGCTCTTCATTTGCTCAAATATGACATACTACTAGTTAAACATAATAGGAGCATATTATGGATTTTTAATTTTATCATCATCTAATTTGTATTTCAAATTAGTGCATGATATATTAATATTGTCACCTCTTTTGACTTACTTTTACTTTCCTTGTTTATTCATATTTTATTACGCAGTTGAGAGAACAGACAAAACAAAGAGACGGTAAAAACAGTTGAGAATTAGTGATTCCGTGGAAAGACTAAAATATGAACAATAAAAGATGTGTAACCAGTGCACACCATCATTTTAGCTTATAATGTAAGCCATATTCTATAAATTTTCTTCATAAAAGAAAATATTTAGCATTCATGTTTGTTTTAGTAACAGTTTGAATCCAATACCATCTATTAGCTGCGAGTTAAAAACTTTAGTACTCTTATTCTTCAAACACCAAAGCATTAAAACCCGTTTCCTAGAACACTATATGAAACAACAAATCTCATGTTCTAAGGGATTTACAAAACATGAACGGAACAAGCCTCCCAAAAGAAATGCATGTGTAGTAATTGACTAATTGGTATGAGAACAAAATATCACCAACAACAGTTTACATGATAGTAACTTTATGAGCTGGTCATAAATGTTGTTAATAGTTCACCTTAAAATCAAGTATACACTGCTATGAGACCCCATAGCCTATTCTGATAGGCAGAGTTTATTCATTCATACCGTTTGGTTAAAGGAAAATAAAAAATTTTGGGTCATTCGCTCCAAATTTGGTTACTTTAACAAAAAAAAAAAGTTTTGCAAGTTCATCAAATTTATCATAATTACAACAAAATTGTCTCCTGAATCTACAAGTTCATATCAATACTTACTATTAATTAACATTGATATGACATAATATTTTAAGAAATAAATTAATTGTTACCAAATGCAATATAATCAAGTAATTAGTGAGACAACAAAAAGAATGTAGTTAGTAGTATTAATTGTGTAATGGAGAGAATCATACCAGAAAAACTGAGTAAATGGGGAACCGATGATGACGAATTAACGCATTAACAAAGACAAAAATGTCGATTAAAAGCAGAGTAGAGTAGATTTATAGGAGAGAGTAGCTCCCCAATCCCAATTTCAATACAGTGGGCTCCACTCTCCATCTCCTTCATTTCTTCCTTCTTCTTCTTCTTCTTCTTCTTCTTCTTCTTCTTCTTTTTCTTCTTATCACTGCCTTCTTCCATGGCCAAGATACACATTCAAACTCACTCACACCTTTCTTAAGTTTCAATTTTTCCCATTTGGGTACTCAACAAAAGAGTAAATTTTCTACCTTTCCCCTCACAAAACCCTAATTTCATATCCTCATCAAATTCCATGTTTTGCTCTGTTCATCTCTCAGTCTCTGTTTCTGAATTATCGTTGTTCTTTATATAAAATCAAGCTGATTCTGTTGAATCATCTGGGCACATTCATTGTTTATCTCCAAAGGATACAAAAAGCTCTGATCTTGTTTGCTGCATTATCAATGGACGATAATGGATCTGCTCATAGCTCAATGTTCGGTGACTTATCAACTGAAGAGGTCACAAGTAAAATCATTCTCACAGCAATCATTGTTCTATTCATGGCTCTTCTCTTCGTTCTTATCCTCCATCTCTACGCTAAACTCTATTGGTGGAGAATAGATCAGCTCCAACAACAGCAGCAGCAACAAGAACAAGAACAAGAAACAGATCAATCATCTACTGCTCCAGCAGTAGTTTCTCGCCGACGACGCCGTTTCATCTTCGTTCCAGGTCAAGACGCTTTATCCAACACTGGACTTACTCCTTTTGAACTTAGTTCTTTACCAATTGTTTTGTTCAGACAAGATACTTGCAAAGATGGTTTGGAATGCTCTATTTGCTTGTCTGAGCTTGTTAAAGGAGAAAAAGCAAGGCTGCTTCCAAAGTGTAACCACTGTTTTCATGTTGAGTGTATTGATATGTGGTTTCAGTCTCACTCAACTTGTCCGATTTGCAGAAACACGGTTCTTGGTCCTGAACAAGCTAGTTCAAAGAGAGTTGAACAAGTTCAGGACAATGCAAATGTTAGTAGCAGCACCAATAACAACAATCTTGATGCTAATTTGTCTCCAGTTTCAACTTCTTCTCCGGAATTCCCAACCAATGTCTTGGTATGGGGTCGTCAGGATCAGGTTAGTACGAGAAACACCAATGTCGGACCCCAAGAAGATGGTGCTGCTTCTCAGAATCAAGAAGCTGTTGTTCTTGAGATCAATGATCCTTCCTTTAGAAGTCAGAATGTATCATCATCTTCGTCGTCATCCATGAGGTATGTTGTTGAGGAGGAAGAAGCAAAATCTCCAATGACAACGAGGTTGAGGTCATTAAGGAGGTTTCTAAGCAGAGACAAGAGAGTGGCTTGTAGCAATATTAGTAGTAGTAGTAGTAACTCCAATGATGTTGCTTCTGTTGATCCTTGAAGTTTGTGATTAGATTAGCTGAGTGAGATTTGCCTGAAGATGTCAAACTGTGTATTGGTCTCTCGGCTCTTATTATTGGCTTTGTGTTTTGAGAGCTTTCTTTGTCATTTCAAGTAATATCATTTATGTATTCCAAGGGAAATTTAAAATTCTGTTTACAAAGATCAACACAACACAAGAGTCTTATATTGTTTTATAATCAACTTAATAGTTTAAACGTTACCTGTGAGAAGAAAGACCTAATCTTTTTCCCAGTTGAATTGAAAGTGGCATGAAGTTGAAGCCCAGACAACACTTTTCAAATCATTGACTACTTGAAGCTTATCTTTAGAATGATATCTAACGTGTATTGAGGAGAAAGTAGCTCTCTTCAAACGATTAGCGTTCTTCAGAATGTATTTAGCCACTTTGATCTCTTCTTCCTTCTATTTGTAGCCTTTCCATATGAATGTCTCGAGATGAAGCAACACACATTCAGGAACATTCTTTGGTTGATTCCATTCTGCACCATGATATAGACGGTTTCCCCAAAACTCGGGATCTATGAGCTTGAGGACTTGCAATTTAGGAGAACAATCCAGCATGAGGGTAAGTAGATCCCACCACACTAATGTATTCATATATAACTCCAAATAGACCAGCTTGTAGAAAATACTACCAGTAGGAAACTTAATCCCAGAGGGTGATAATAAAGCCAAGGAAAGACGTTTGACTAGAGTAAGAGACCCCATAAGCTTGTCATCGATGATCTGATCAGAAACATCAACAATACTTGACTCCACCAATTCAGGTACGTTCTCCATCAGACAAGACTCAAGAGGCTTCATACCTTCAAACTTGAAATACTTTAAACAAGGAGCATTTATCACATATCCCCAAGACTTTTCTTTACCACCTCCATTATTAATTGATAATCTCTGTAAAGATGCCACTGCAATAGTGAAAGTTTTCACAGTGCAACTTGCATTTCTACGCACCATAAAATCTTCAAGCTTAGGGCAGCCAGATAAAAGGATACGAACGGATTCTTCGTCTTTGAACACACAGTGAAGCTTAAGATCAGTCTTAAGGGATTTCAAACAAACTGTAGAAGGGACATCTATACAGGCAGAAACTGTGATTTTCAAAGTAGTTAAACAAACATCTAGGAAATGTGAATGACCCTTTGTGCAAGTAAACTCCAAGTACCAACTCACGCACGTTTCGGGTAAAGGCAATCCCAATCAAGATTCCAATATCCGCTGCACTAAATTTATCTAAATGAATTTGGAGATGCAAGCTCTGTAAAACTGGTGCTTTATGTGAAATCAAAGACATATAAACATTCTCGATATTAAGTCATGGAAAAACCAAACTTGAGTTGAGGCGTCATCTTCCAATGAGATTTCCATTGTCTAGACAAAACACTTGTGGCTATGGCGTCTTTTGCAGGAAGTAAACACAATATCTGCAGAATCAAAGCTTCAGGCAAATCACTGATCATGTCCACATTCACAACACCACCTCCATTATTCACACTCTCACCTTCTCTTTTGCATCGTTTCATTTGGTCAAGGTTTAGGGTTTTGGAGGCTGAGACTGCAGCCGAGGGGATTTATTTTCTCCCAAACGTTAAATAAATATTTTCCTAGGTGTATTTTTTATTCCTTTTTTCTTTTAGGTATATATCCTTAATCCTCTGGGAAAACGAAAGAAATTAAAACAAATTTCTTTTCCATTTAGGATTTCTATTTTCTCCTAATTAAGGGGCTAGGGTGTTGTATAAATATAATATAAAGAGAGCAAGGGCATACGCTTAGGCACAAAAAATCAAATAAATAAGTTTGTGCAAACATGACCTATGTTTCTCTGCCTAGTGACCTTGTTATTGAGATCATATTCCTAGCTAGATTTCAATCAGTCTCAAAGCAATTTAGGTCTCTCTTCTCTGATCCTTGTTTCCTCCGCCTCCGCCACCGCCAGAGCCGTTCACGTGATGCTCTTTTTACTCTCATGACAGCTAAAGATAAAATAACATATAATTTCTATGTGACCCCGTGAACAAGGAGTTGAAGAATTTACCTGTCTCTCCGAGAGGGTGTAATTTCAACAAATCCGATGAGTGTGTCGTTTTCCTTTGGATTTGTTGACGCCACGATGCAGTACAAAGTCGTCAAGTGGCCTCATCACGGCTTGGAAGAAAATCAAAGTCTTTCAGGTCTTGAAAATTATTGATGTAGTCGGATATGGCTGTGTTAAAGTATCCCCCTGGAGATGGAATCATAGACTATGTCCCTATCTTCTCAGGTTCATGTCAATGGATATATCTACTGGACCACTAGTGATTTTCAGATCAGTGTCTTTCTCTCTACAAGACGAAATTTTCTCAATCGTAAACCCTAAACCCCTTTGCTTCCACCTTGACACCCAAGGAATATCCGAAAAATCTCGCATTTTCAAGTTATCTGGAATCCGCGGAAACTTATGGATGATAGATTACAATGTCCCGTCTCGAATCATGGAGATTTGGAAGATGGAAGAAAGTCGAGGCGGCTGGGCCAAGATTCATAAGATCGGCCTCGGAGGAGCATATCCAAACTATTATTATATATGATGGTAAAGTGGAGATGGTAGATATTTGGTCAGACCAAGTTTTGTTCAAGCTATCGAGAGCAGCTCCAATGGTGATTCTTAAGGGGTTCTTAAGAAAGTTCTTAAAATTAAAACAATTAAAATTAAAACTAAAACAAAACAAATAATTAAGCTAAGAACCAGTTCTAATATTAGAGTTTTTAGGATTCTTAAGAACCCCATATTAAAGAGATAAGAAAATGATATGAACCCATCCTTTTATTTAACATGAACCAATCCCCCTGGAGAAGGATGTATAGACAATGTCCCTATCTTCTACAACTCTCTTATCAGGTTCACGTCAATTGATTTATCTACTGGACCACTAGTCACTTTCATATCGTGTCTTTCTCTCTACAAGACGAGACTTTCTCAACCGTAAACCCTAAACCCCCATGCTTCCGCCTTGACACCCAAGGGATATCACAAAAATCTCATCTGGATGCCACGGAAACTTATGGATAATAGATAGATTACGAGGTCCCGTCTCAAATCATAAAGATTTGGAAGATGGAAGAAAGTCGAGGTGGCTAGGCCAAGATTCATAAGATCGCCCTCGGAGGAACCCCTTACAAAAGATAATGATGGTAAAGTGGAGATTCTCCAATGATAACGAGGTTTAGGTCCTCAAGGAAGTTTCTCAGGCAGAGACAATAGGGTGGCTTGTAGCGATACTATAGAGTCCTATATTGTTTTCTAATCAACTACGGTTATGTTAACAAAAGACATTGCTAGATTAAACTAGCAAGCAAATCCTAAAGCAGAAAACAAGACATGAACTGATAAGTTCTTCAAGAAGCCAAGAGAACTAACTCTTGATTAAGCCAAACAAAATTAATTGAGAAAACGCATTTGGTCTATAAACAAACCGGTTTGGTACTTTTAATTAAAAAACAAATAAAAAGTTAGTGATTATCATAGAGACAGATTAGCTGTATTAACCTGCAAATTTTCTTTCTCATGGAAGTTGGATTAAACTATTACTATTAGACTCAGAATCAGTAATCACGTGCCTTATCACATGAACCTCATTGCAAACTCAAAATTGTATAGCCAATACGTGTGAATGAATGTGTTTGCCTCTGTGTATATGTGATGACTAATCATCAGTGGATGATCTAGAAATCATTAGATTTAAGACGAATATATCTTCACCATCTAAACACAATTGGGGAAATAAATAATATTGGCACATCAGTCAAACTAGATCACGTGGTTAGATCCCAAAAAGTCTCAAAGTAACAATAATATAATCTCCAAAGCAACAAGATATTCATTCAATCTCTCTCGTTCTCTTTAACTCAAACATAAAGCTAGCTACCCAAAAGTTTTTTAAGTTTCAGTCTCAGGAACATAATAACCTAAGAGAGCTCCAAGATAAAGAACAGATCAAAAAAATAAATGAAGAGATTCCATACATCAGCATCGATCTTAGCAGCTCTGATTCTATTACTTCTACCTTTGTTTACCAGCAAGAATAATGTAGAAGGTCGTCAGCTGACTCCAGCTTCCAAGGATTTAGCATCTAGTAAAGCTGTGAGAGATTTGCAGATAAACAAGGAGATGAAGCAAGAGTTTCTAAGAGGCGAAAAAGACAGCTTCCGGGTGATCCCAAGGACTGGCTCCAGCCCTATACAGAACAAGTAAAGACAAACTATAGCAATTAATTTTCAACCTTTACGCATCTCAAATGATTTTTGCATCTCTCTCTGTAATTGTGTATGATTCATACCAAGAGTGTTTATTTTTGTACCAGGATCGATCCACTAACAGATGTAAGAGGAAGTAGGAAACAGCATATCACATCAACAGAGCCATAGAGTTCATATTTTTTCTCTTAATATCTTTTTGTTTTTGGTAGTATAGCGTATTTACACTTATTTCTGGATATTGTAATGTAATTGAAACATAAGAGATCATCTTATAAGCTTCCTACTGTTAACAGTTCCTAGAGTGGGCTTAGAACTCTAAATTTGTTTGGACTGTAATACGAAAAGACTGTTTTTATAAGCATTCTTGTGGGGGTAGATCTAGCCAGAAAGGCTTCAACTATACTATCATCTTCATTAAAAATTATAGAAAAAAAAACTGTGCCATGAAAAAAATGCAGTTTGACTAGATATGATAGAGTAAGGGAGTCTAACCTTCATATTCTTAATTTATTTGAATGCCGTTTCTTTCCGGTCATCTCACCAGAAAGGAAAGGTCTTTTCTTGGAAACTGGTTTATCTGTTGCTTCACTAGTTTTGTTCTTCTGTTTTGCCCTTTTTTCCCCTGCAAAAGGTTCATCCTTATCCCTTCCATGTTCTTCTCGGTGACGCTTAAACCCGGAAATAGGATGATGTTTAATATCTTTCCTTGTGTTCTTTAGCTCTGTATCCTGAGATGCATCCTCAGATGCGTCAGAGACTAAGGTGTTCCTTGGAAAATTTGATTTACTGGACCCAAACATAGAACAAAATTCATTATATGTTGATTGCTTAGATTCTTGTCTTGATTTCCACTGTTCCGGTCTACTGGCATATCTGCAACACAGAAATGATTCCATAGCATTTCAAAATAATGAATGAGGTAAAAAGACGCAAAATAATACATGCGTGCATCATCAACACTACAGATCTGCCACCTTTCAGCGACACTATGGTCACTAAATTCCTAGAGCTATTCTCTTAAGAATTTTACTTCTTTTTTTTCATCTGAATTGTAAATTCGTATGTCAGTGATACCAGTTTTCCTGATGTGTTACAACTTCCGCCAAACAAAGCAAGTGAAGTTTTGTGAATAAGATCTTACCCATCGATGTCTAGTTTCCTAAGCAGAAAAGGCCCTTGCTTTGCTTTCGAGAGATCAACTTTCACATCCAACAGTTCAGTTGCTATGGCTTCCCTTAGTGTCAAGTTACATGCATCAAAGCACTTCTCAACAGTGAATGAACCTGATGTGTGTAATGCAAGCTCGGCAAAATGTCCACGTAACCTGTCAGAGAGTCATTGGTGAAAAGAAATATCATGAGAACAAAGAAAAATTGCTTGAAAAAAACTGATAGGTAGCCTAAGAGATTAAATAAATAAAAAAACACAGAATTAAAGAAAACTCTGACTTTCCCTATATATGCTTCAGTTTTGGGTGTTTTAATCATCATATAAACAAAGCTAAACTGGAATCTACCGGTCTTGAAAAATAACATTAAAAAGCAAAGCATACTTATTAATTAGTCGGCGCTTCTGTTTTATAGCAGCATCCGAGGCAAGAAATGCCTCGATGACACGTGCACCGCTGGAATCTTTTGCTGTTTCAATGGTATACTCAGCTTTCATGGAAGTTAAGCTTGTTATGTATGGCTGTATAATATCCTGTAAATTGGAGAAACAGTTGGGAATTATTGTGAATGTACATGAACAGCAAACTTGGATGTTAAAATCAATGAAACTACTTTTGTCAACACAAGAAGAAAAGGAAACATACGCTAGAAAACTTGAAAATCCCCTGAAGGATCAAACAACCCATGACATGCATCTTTGCACCAGGTGCCCACTCCCACGTAGACTTATCATGGCAACCAAAGTATTTATCAAGAAACAACAGCCGTGGAACAATGGAGATACGGGATTCGTTTGTGGAGCACACTGCACCAGCAAGGGCTTCACAACACTGTCAAATCAGCAAGAATCATCTGTATAAGAAAACATATTTGAAACTGGAGAAGAAAATAAATTTTCATCGGAATTTAAAAATCATAGAAACCTTATGTTCATGACTTTGAAGCCTTTGGCTAACTGCTATCAGAGAAGCCACAACACCTGACTTCCCTTGCTCAAGAAGATCCTTGAATCTTGGAGCTAATTCTTCACATATCAAACCCATCTTGCAAACAAAATCAATTGAATGTTTAAAGCTGAAAAGACATGGAATGAAATTTTGCTGACACAGCAGAAAAAGATGAAGTGTCAGTAGGATAAGGATACCTGCTCTTGGTCTCTTGCATGGGAGATTAATGATTGAATAACAAAATTTGCACACCGATCAACTGCAAGCTCAAATAAAGAATTCTTGAAAACTTTGTTGAACATTTCGTTATACAAACTTTCAGGGGCCACTTCCAAAATCACCTGAAAATGGAATGCAATGCATTTAAAAAAGATGACTAAGAAAACTATCACTCCAATTAGAGCACAGAACCCAACAGATAACTGGTGATCATTCTAGATACTGTTTCGCATCGTACAAAGTAGGAAATATATGCATAATCAATTGTTACTTGCAAGGTATCACAATTTTGGTATAACCAACTCAGTCAGGTTAAACTCATTACCTCCACCAGATGACTGAACGAATTATCCTTCATTGACTCTAAAATTTCTTTGGCAACCTCAGTCTCTATATATAACCCCTCTACTTTTGTATCTGTAGAGTTGCAGCACAGGATAAGAGGAATGAATTCAAGCAGCTCCTCATCTTGTTTCACCATTAGTCTGAGAGCCGTCTGTCAAGAGAAGATTTGTTAGCATCATCGAGAACCAGCGAGAGTAACATAACAGTCAACAATACTACTAAACAAGTTGCTCAAAAATAACAAAAAAAAAAAAGATTAGACAGGGACATAAAACATACCTGTAAGACCAAACTGCAATACTGATCAACTTGAAGATACTTCATGTCCTCTCTGCTACAGTTTAATAGCCCAGATAAAAGGTTCTTGAACACATCTGGAAACCCCTGATGAGGGATTTTTAGATCATTCTCATTCTCATCGAAATGAGACATGTTCAAATTCATACGTTTCGCCAGAGCTTTTGATGATTTCGCACCATGAAGCTCAGGGGAATCTAAAGAAACTCCTTTGCAAAGACAAAGAAGCCTCCGAAGAACATGAGAACCATAGCAGTTACACAGCATATCAAGAGGTTTATCCACAATCACCTGACCAAGAGAAATATTTTACCATCACAATCGAGGTCAATTACAATCTTCATAACTAGAGGATACCTCAATATACTTGCCAAAGCCAGAACATAATGATAAAAGTACCTTGCATAGAGAATTCAAAGCCTCCTCAATAACGGCATAGGCATCTGGATTTTCCAGATGTGTGGCCAAGGATTTGAGAGCAGACTCAGCAACATGAGAACCAGATCTATCCATTGCAATGGCTGGGAACACTGTAGCAGAATTTCGTAGGAAACTGCAAAGTTGGTCAAGTTCACATCCCTCAAGTAGAGTTTGCAAGACATGACTAATGATATAATCTGTAGCAATTTCATATTCCCTCCCTCTTGTTTCTTCAAGGGCATTTCCACATATAACAGAACGTTCCTCTAAATCAACTTCATTACTATCAAAGAGATTAGCAATCTCCGAGAAATACTTTGAAGTTTCAGGATCAATCTCTTTCCTGCAAAAAAAAAAGATAAAGCCTTGATTCACTACCACTGTTCATGATGATAATAAACCTAGTTAGGCCCCTCTCGGTTTTGAAGTTTCGCCTTACCTGACAAATTGAATCGGATGTTCAAATTCGGATTGTTTCTTTGATGCTGGCTTAACATTAGAAGCACCACCAGATTGATTCCTCTTGTTACTATCTCCATCAAATCCACGGCTACCTTTCTGGTCCTTCCTACGCATTCCTCCTTTATTCCTTCCATGGCTAGACTTTTCCCGATCACCCATTAAGCTATCTTCTTCAATGTTCTTGTGCCTCCTAGACGGTAATGATTTAGAGCCAACTGAAACCATGTAATTTCAAGCCAAACTATGTTAAACCCTACAAAAAAAGAACACACAGAAACTCAAATATCAAACAAGAAGACCATAATCAGGGCCGGCGGAGAGGAGGAGAGTAAAACATTGGGCCTAGGGCCCCATTTTTGTGGGCCCCGTTTTTTTTAATATATATATATATATATTTCCTTCTTATATGTATTGAAGAACTAATTAAAATTAATTTTTTTCTTATATCTACATTTTCTTTCTTCTTCTTTTTTTTTTTTTTTCTTTTACGTATGTTTTTTTTTTCGCATCGATTCCGCTCTTTTTTTTAGTGGTATTTCTGAAAAGTTATATCATAAACTGATATTTTGAAATTATTATTTTTTAAATTAAACATCATCCTCAAACAAAGATAAAATGTACTTTGCAAGATTTATTATACTGTTACAAAATCATCAATTTAAAAACATAAACTTTTCCATATAAAATATTATATTTAATAGAAAATTTCATAAAAATACACCAACTATTTATTGATTTCTATAAAAAAAATACACCAACTTTATGGATACCCAAAAAATACATAAATTAATTATCTCTTCCATTATAATACACAAAATTTTAAATTGTATTCATTTAACATACCATCCATTTATTTTTTAATAAAAATAATATTTAAATAATAAATTATTTTATAAAACAAAAAAATAAGCCCTAAAATTATTTTAAAATCTTAAACAATTACGTAAAATTTTCCAGAAATTAAAATACTAAACTATAAAATTCATAAAATCAAAATATTTTGTTATATTATTTAAATATTTAAATAAGTCTAAAATTTACCATTTATATTAAAGACACAAAATATTTTCATATGGTATATCTTTTATGAAAATATTAATTCATTAAATATTCAGATACTTTTAAAACATTATTACCATATATAAGGTTAATAACACATATATCATCATTTTCAAAATTATATATATATATATAGTATTTACATCAGAAATTACCAAAATCACAAATAAAAACACCTATATTATTATATTCACACACAGTTTACGATGTAATTTTTAAAAAATAATGGTAACTCTGTTACTGGAAGTTTATGAATTTAAAGATTTACATTTTAACTTTTAGTATTTAAAAAAAACTATTAAGATTTTTCTGTTTTAAATTCTTTTATTTGTGAAATTGAAAATTTTACATGTTTAATTTTTATTATAAGAATTATTTTAGGTTTCTGAAATTTTTTATAAAAAATGATTGGATTTTAAAAAAGTTTTTATATGAATAAATTTTATTTTAATTAAAAATAAACATATTTTATTTTTTTTAAAGCCCTAGATGTTAAATGGATACAATATGAAAGTTTGTGTGTGATAAAAGAAAAAAAAAGTTCATATATCTTTTTGGGTACCTAAAAAGTTTGTGTATTTTAATGGAATCTGTAAATAGTTTGTGTATTTTATGAAATTTTCCCTATTTAATACTACTATTTAGATTTAGAGATTTCTAAAATTCTTCATTTAAGTAACAAATAGTTCCAACACCTTAAAATTTGCTGAACTAGTACTGTATGTTGTAGGTTTAAATATCAACCAAGAGTAAATTAATTATGATGGAACATATGTGTTTAGCCTAAATTAGATTTCAGTTGTAATTGGATTATTTATTTGGTTTTGATCCTTTAAGATTTCAGTCAATTACTAGTTTCCAGATAAACTTAGACAACTATTTTGCCAAATGACATGTCTCTTATTTGGGATTTACGCGTGTTTTAACCAAAAAAAAATTAGCCGCCTTAAAAAAAACCTACAAACATCTTTCATCCATTCAATTTTTTTAAAAGAAAAAAAAATTAACTTTTTTTTGACCATTTTGACTTGTGTTTTTTTCAGAGTGGTTTTGAGATTTGATAAAAAGGTAATAAAAAATCCGTGGTGAACAAGGCAAAATCGGTGTGCAGGCACTGGTTTAGAGCAGAGCACATTGAACGCTTCTTCCTCGTGAAACGAGAATTTAATATTGTATCTTGAGCTTGAGGACCACGGTGATACTATAAAGCTATGCGGCGATTCTTGATTAACCAAGCTAAAAGTCTCGTTGACAATACTCGTCGTCAACATCATACAAGCCGACGTTTTCTGTCTCTTCTTCCATCTATATCTGCTCCTGTTCCTGTTCCTGTTCATTCTCGTGCTCCTCTTGTTTCTTTGTCTCGCTTCTTGTCTTCTACTTCGAAGATGGCTGCTTCTGATTCGGCTTCTTCCCTTCCCGTTACTATTGACTCCATTAATCCAAAGGTGTGTTATTATTCCTTAGTTTTTGATGGGTTGTGTGTTTTCCTTGTTTGATCTGGATTTGTTTCTATTTAGTTCAATTTACATTAAAAAAAACTCTAGTGTGGTTTCTGATTTAACTCCAAACTTTTCGTCTTTGTGTGTTCCCAATGATGAAATCGACAAGCTTTGCTTAGTTCCTCTGTTTCTCTGTAATTAATTTGGTGTTTATTGCCCATCTTTTGAGTTTGGCTCGTGGTTCCGTTGAATTTGATTTTCTGATGCAATTATGACTTTGCATGTTATGTTCTGGGTTGTTTATCTTCTTGATCCACTCTGCTAATCCAAAAAAAAAAAAAACTGTTCTTTTACCTTTAGTCGACTCAATTCACTGTGATCATTGCAGATTCTTATTTTCCGAATATATTTTCTAAATATTTGTTCTCATCAAATTGTCTACAAGCTAAAGTTCTAATTTAGTGTCAGTGAGGTGTCACATTCTGGAATTTCTTTACTACTTTTATGTCATTGTTTTACAGATGAGTCACTTTTAATCATACTAAACAAGCTAGCTATAGTTTTTTTTTTTTTTTTGTGGTAACTAAGAGAGTTTTTTCGTTCGGTGGCAGGTTCTGAAATGTGAGTATGCTGTTCGTGGAGAAATTGTCAACATTGCTCAGGTCAGAGATACATGTGTGTTTGTCTAGTTAAATCACAAAAAAAAAACTGTAAAACAGTTTTTAAGCTAATTTGATTTATGTTTGCCTTTTTACTTCCAACTTACAGAAGTTGCAAGATGACTTGAAGTCTAACAAGGATGCTTATCCCTTCGATGAGGTAAAATCTTCTTCTTCATCAACATAGTCGTATTCTCTTTTTGTAACTCTTTATAATTCCCAACAAGAAAGAAACTTACAAGTGTCTTTTGACAGATAATCTATTGCAATATTGGGAATCCTCAATCTCTTGGTCAGCTACCAATAAAGTTCTTCCGAGAGGTAAGTGAGCGTTTTTGGTTTGGTTCTAGTTTGTTTTGTCATATCTAACCATAGAGATATGACTTGTATCATTTATATATCCCAGGTTCTTGCGTTGTGTGATCACACAAGCCTTTTGGATGAGTCTGAAACACATGGTTTGTTCAGGTATATGAATTGATCATGATCTTTAAAACATGTATGCTCTATTTGCTTATATGTCATTAAGTTTGCTTCACATTTGTTCTTTATACTCGGTTATCAGTACCGATTCAATCGACCGAGCATGGAAGATTTTGGACCAAATTCCCGGAAGAGCAACTGGTGCTTATAGTCATAGCCAGGTTTGTCATCAAAGTCTAGTTAAAAAGTCCTTAAAACCTGTTTTTAAATGTTGCTGAATGATTCTTTTTTTTGTATCTTCTGCTTCAGGGTATCAAGGGATTACGTGATACAATCGCAGCTGGAATGGAAGCTCGTGATGGCTTCCCTGTTGAACCTAATGATATTTTCTTGACCGATGGTGCAAGTCCAGCGGTAACATTCAAAAAAACAAAAACATTTTCTCATAGAACTATTAGAGCAATTCCTTTTAAAAGGTTCATGCTAAGTGAATATTTTGCCTCCTTGTTTCTATAGATTCACATGATGTTGCAACTTCTCTTAAGTTCAGAGAAAGATGGTATTCTCTGCCCGATTCCTCAGTATCCATTGTACTCTGCTTCAATTACCCTAAATGGTGGATCTCTGGTATGCTCATCTAATCATTATGGAACATATATAATAATGTTTTTCGGTATAACAAAGTTTTTGAAAATTTGTATTTCCTCTATCTGCTTAGGTTCCATACTATCTTGATGAAGCAACAGGATGGGGACTGGAAATATCTGACCTTAAGAAGCAAGTGGAGGAAGCTAGATCCAAAGGCATCGCTGTAAGAGCCTTGGTTGTCATAAACCCTGGTAACCCAACAGGGCAGGTAAAAAACAGATCTTCAGACTTATGATGCTAATTTAACATTTCTCTAACTTTTCATTATGATTCTGGTTAAGGTTCTTGCTGAAGAAAACCAGCGTGACATTGTTAATTTCTGCAAGCAAGAAGGATTAGTTCTTTTAGCTGATGAGGTCTACCAAGAAAATGTTTACGTCTCTGACAAAAAGTTTCACTCTTTCAAGAAAGTAGCTAGATCTTTGGGCTATGGCGAAAAGGACATCTCCTTAGTCTCATTCCAATCAATCTCCAAGGGTAAAAGAACAACTTTTTTTACTATGGAACACTTCTCATCTCTTAAATTTACGGCTTTTTATTTTGTTGGTTTTATGATGATAGGTTACTATGGAGAATGTGGAAAAAGAGCAGGTTACATGGAAGTTACTGGATTCACTTCTGATGTAAGAGAACAGATTTACAAACTAGCTACTGTGAATCTTTGTTCTAACATCTCTGGTCAAATTCTTGCTAGCCTTGTCATGAGCCCACCAAAGGTAAAAACATTACAGTTCTCTCTTACTGGTTCTTGCTTAAGTTCTTGCAACAGATAAATGACTAATTATTTATTTGATCAGCCTGGTGATGACTCGTATGACTCATACATAGCAGAAAGAGATGGTATTCTCACATCAATGGCTAGACGTGCAAAGGTTAGTTAAAATTTACATTACCTCAAAAGACAATATAAGTTCTTTGTATGATCTCATAAAGCTTTGATAATGAATGTGCAGACTTTGGAAGAGGCTCTTAACAACTTAGAAGGTGTAACATGTAACAGAGCTGAAGGAGCAATGTATCTTTTTCCTCGTATTGACCTTCCTCAAAAGGCGATTGAAGCTGCTAAGACTGCGAAAACAGCGCCAGATGCGTTATACTGCAAACGCCTTCTCAATGCTACTGGAATAGTTGTAGTCCCTGGTTCTGGCTTTGGACAGGTATATTAAAGAACAAGCTTTAATAGCTTTTGAAAGAAACAATGTTTTCAAAAGGATCCAACTTGATGAATCTTGTGTGTTTTCTGATTTAGTTTTGGTTTAGGTTCCTGGAACATGGCACTTCAGGTGCACCATACTCCCGCAAGAAGAGAAGATTCCGGATATAGTGAATCGTCTCACAGAGTTCCACAAGAGCTTCATGGATGAGTTCCGCAACTAGAAGCAACTGTGTGACACTAAAGATGAGCTCAAACTTTTTTAAGAGATATCTAAACTACACTATTTGAGTAATATAAAATAAACAATTCTCTGTCGGTTTAATCACTAATCAGAACATTGTAATTTGGCAAACAGTTTTGCAATTCAAATGATCTTTGATAAAATTATAAAGCAGTTTATGTTATAGTCTTTGAAGAAAAATTGAGTGTTCTAATCCAAAAAAAGTAAATGAAATTAGCTCAATAAGAAAACCAAGTTAACATGGTAATATGCCTAATTTTCATATTTTTTAAGGTTTTTGGATAAATTGTTGCTAAATTATATGGATAAAAACATGTTTTGAACTCTTTCATTAGATATTCATTAATTAAAAAACATGTGAACATTTCATTTATTTTGCTACTTTTGCTATATTTTTTACCATCTCAAAACTTTATATTTATCATTTAACGAACATGTTAAATTATATGATTTTTTTTTTGTCGTCAAGAATTTTTTTCTTAAAAGGACCCTTTCACAATTTTACTGTAAAAAAAAACTCTTTTTATGTCCAAGTTTTTACGGATACTCTTTTGTCATTTGAAGACATCTTTACAATTTATGTATTTAATTATCTTTTAACTTTAATAAATTTGTCAGTTTGGGCACTTGAGTATATTCTTATAGGGAATAATAGAAAATATGCAACAACTCTTGATTTTTCAAAAAATAATGCCACAACGCAATTCTTAAAAAAATTCATTTTTTGAGATATTGGATCCAACGAAAAGACGAAAATATCATGTAGTTGAATGTTTTATGTGCAGGGTTTTTATCCACGATATTTGATAATGTGTACAAACAATACGACTTGTCTACAGTAAAATAAAACAATATGCAAATCAATTATACATACATGTTTGATTGAATATACATAAAAAAAAAACAAAATCATGTTCATACAAACCAATTTCTTAAAAAAAATAAAAACATAAATAAAAGATCAAATATGCAATTAAGTATTGATGAACAAGAATTTCAACCAAACAAACGTAGAAATTCATAAACAGATTATGGATGCAAAAACCATAAATCTATAAACTGAAAATGCCAAAAATTTATAAATCCATAAACTGATAATCCAGATTAAGAAAATCTAGAAATTCATAAACATTATTGTAGACAAAAAAAACAAATGAAAAAAATGTCTACCAAACAAATACACTTTTGTTCGAGATAGACAATATTCTGCTGCGATGGATAAAACGTGTGTGATTGTTACTTAGATGTGCTTGAAAATCCAAAAATCCATAAAGATATTGTGGATATAAAATCCAGAAATTAAAATTAAAATTAAAATTATCTTTCACTTCTTTATTTTTTTTCCATTTTGAGAAAAATTTCCCAAGAAAAAAATAATAATAATAAATGTGGCGAAGATCACCGTCGTTTATCCTCGATCGACGTAGCTCAAACTCACCTCCCATGGCCGATACAACGCGAGTCCCTTTTCAAAACCCTGATTCCATCTCCGCTTACTACCAAGCCCGCGCGGCGCATCACGGTGTCATTTCAATCGACTGGCTAGCCCAAGCTAAAGCCGCCGTAGGCGACGTCTCAGCCGATGAGCAACTTAACTCAATCGTCGCTGATCTCGAAACCGATAAATCGTTTAACGTAATTGAAGAGTTCAACAACTGGAGAAAACAACCGGATCTAGCTGAGGCCGTCGCTGCAATCCGAGCTCTAGCTGCTGTTATTCGTGCAAGCGAAGCTACTACTATGATGGAGCTTGAAATTGAGCTCAAAAAAGCTTCCGATACACTCAAGGTGAGATTGCAGTATCATTTCAATAGCTTAATTTCCCTTAAGACTTCGATTTTGTTGATTCCTCGATTTGATTTTTTTGACAGTCATGGGACAAAACTTCGATCTCTTTGACTGCGGGATGCGATTTGTTTATCAGATACGTAACGAGAACATCTGCTTTAGAATATGAAGATTTCAATTCAGCTAAGTCTCGTCTTCTTGAACGTGCTGAGAAATTTGGGGAAATATCTTGTAAGGTATACACACACTTTCTTATTATGGCTCAATTTTAGTAGCTTTTTTGGTTATATCTATCAATGAAGTAAATCAAAATGCATTGATGGAGATAGGATTTATAAACGTTTTCAATGACTGTGCAGGCTCGTAAGATTATAGCAATGCTTAGCCAAGATTTTATATTTGATGGTTGTACCATATTGGTTCATGGATTCTCTAGAGTTGTTCTTGAAATACTCAAGACTGCTGCACTAAACAACAAGCTCTTTCGCGTTCTCTGCACAGGTATTTAGCTTAAGATTGGAACTTGAATCGTATATCCGCTTAATGTCTTGCCACTTAATGTAAATTTCCTTTCTTGGTTTTACTTATTGTTGCTTGTGATCTACATAATTTTGACCTTGTTGCTCTTGTCTTACGATTTCGTAATATTTGTAGTCTCTTGCTCAACTCTTTTAGTGAAAAAAAATTGCAGAGGGAAGGCCGGATGGAACAGGAGTTTTGTTATCGAATGAGCTATCGAAGCTCGATATCCCAGTGAAACTACTGCTTGATTCAGCTGTAGCATATAGCATGGACGAGGTGGATATGGTGTTTGTCGGAGCTGATGGAGTTGTAGAAAGTGGCGGTATTATTAACATGATGGGTACTTATCAGATCGCACTTGTCGCACACAGCATGAACAAACCGGTCTATGTCGCTGCGGAGAGTTACAAGGTATAATTGAATCGGTTTTATAAGATCCAATAGAGCGGGAGATAGGTTAATGATATGAAGTTGTGTATTTGCAGTTTGCTAGGCTATACCCATTAGACCAAAAGGATATGGCACCAGCGCTGAGACCGATCGAGTTTGGTATAAAGATTCCAGCAAAGGTGGAAGTAGAGAGGTCGGCTCGAGATTATACTCCGCCTCAGTACCTAACACTCCTCTTCACGGACCTTGGTGTTCTCTCTCCCTCTGTAGTTAGTGATGAGCTTATTCAACTCTATCTCTAATGTTATCTCCTACTTAATAAGTTTGCTACTGAAAAGTGGAAACTGAAAATTTTGATAAAGATCGTGTTCATGTTTTGATCTCTTAAAACCTTAATTTGATTTGTAGATTAGAATCTTTTTCAGATTTCGGTCGGATCGATTTAGCCCGGTTAACATGCATAGACGGTACTAGAGTCATTGTTGACATCATTATCCGTTAACTAGTTTCAAATCTTGGAATCGACGACGTTAACTTCAAACGATCTGTGATCTATTTAAGAAAACCTTATTACTCATTGAACTGTTCTTACTAAACATGTACTTAGCCTTTGTGGTTCAAATTATTGACGGCATGATTTTGATTACGACTTGTCTTTTATTAGAATTTGGTCAGCTATGACAATATGCAAAGTCAATAATTACACAATAGAATTGACGTATAGTTTTGGGATTTACGTATATAGTGATGATATCTTTAGTTTTTTGAATCGACAACAAGTGATGGAACGATATTTTTTATTATCACTTTTAACAACCATATTATATCTTCCGGATGAGGTCTAACCAAAAAATATGTGTCACATATACGGCGCCCATAGAGAAAATATAGAACAATGAAATTGTCACTTGATTACCTTTTTCTTTCTTTTTCCCATTGTTATCTACTTTTTCTAAATTTGTGAGTTTCTTTGCAATAAGATTGCAACATCATTTGTAAACAGTTTACCAACATTAGTAACATTACCAACAAACAAAAAAAATAACAAAGATAAGAAATATACTGAGATTTTAAAAATTAAATAAAAATTCATTATCATAAATATTAATTAATTGAATCCATATTTCAGAAATATATGGATTCAATGTCCGCCGAAAACAAAATTATATCAAATCTTAAACTTGAAACCATTTAGTTAATTTAGCTAAACGAACTGAAATCATTTATATGTAATAACTTATCATTGTCTAACATTTTGAGACATGAACGGATTTGGTAACTCAAAATAACCATTACCTGCATAGCTCCGATCATTCCTAGCCGTCAGATTCTCATCCATAAATTTCCAATCACTCATAGCCATCTGATTAGGAAATGCTGGGAGATTCTCAACCGTCCGATCAGCATCCATCTGATGGATCCTCGTCAACAAATTCTCCCTTAGCGCAGTCAACGCATTCTTGTAATCTTCCATGTCCTCCTCCGGCACACTCTTCACCGCCCTCTCCCACCACATCAGACCATCTTCACCCCCTTCTCCGTTTGCCACGTCACCTCCGGAATGTGACCTAAGCATCACTGGAGTCTTACGCACGTATTTTTCAATGAGTGTGTCCACGTTACCAAACGCGTAGATCCTACCGCAACGTGAAAACGTTATGATACCAATCTGTGCGCCGCAGAGAACGCTTAATTCGGCAGCTTTCTTGAAAAGCCCGGTTCGGCGTTTCGAAAACGTCACTTGCCTTCGGTTCTCTTCTTTGATCTCCTTGATCTCTATCTTTTGTCGACCTTTGGTGGTTTTAGGGTTTTTTAGTTTTCGTTTCTCTTTTGGATTGACCAGCACGTTAGGGTTTTGAATGGACTTTTGTTTCCTGGGAGGTAAACAAGTGATTGATGAAGCTTCTCCGTCCTCCATATTGGCGACAAGATGAGCGATGATTAAGAATGAATTCACGAGAGTTCTTTGTAAGAAAAATTAATCCGATTCATATATAGATAGTTCTGAAGTGAATATGTACGGAATTTTTGTGTCTTCATAATATATGTTAATTCTGGTATTAAATGCTAAACTTGTTTTTGGAATGATTCCATAAACATTTTGTAATCTAAGTTTCGTGATATTATTCCCCAGATTTACGAGATACACTTACTACTTTCAATTTTGCTTGTTTGTTAAGAAAACTTAATGATGATTGATAATATATGGTCGAATCAAATAGATATATGCATATCGATGTTATACTGTAAACAAAAAAGAAAAAAAAATTGGCCTATAGTTTTTACAATAGCTATGGAATATTACAAAGTGTGGTTGCCACTTGTCGCACGAAAGGTTCCTCGACGTACAAATCCCATTTTCGTGGCCATTGTGAATTTTTAATTAGTTAAACCACAATTAACAATATATAAATATTAAATATTCTTAATTAGAGCCTGATGCAAAGGTTCAAAGCAGGGTTAGTTTAAATTAAAAGTGATTAGTGGAGAAAACCATGGATTAGTTAGTCAGTATTAAATACTACTTCTGGTTTTAATTTATTACTAATACTAACAACGGTACACTCGTATAGGTAGGTTAACAACTAGTATCATAAATTAATTTTATATGTTACATATATTTCAAGTTGTAGTCAATATACAGCTGTTTATTGTTTAATCAAAGTTATTTTATAAAGGTTTTAACACATCACAAAATGACCCCTAAAGTCTAAACACATAGACCTACCCCATGTCGACCTCTTGAGTCTTGAGAGGTGAATACGCAAGCAAACCCAATCCAGTACAATTGGTAGACTGTGCCCCCATATTTAGAAAGCATATATAAATCCGGTAATTAATTGAACTAATGTAATAAAATATATCAATATTGTATAACGTGATTGTACTTAAGTATACGTTATACATATTTAGTTAATTATAGAAATTGATTTTTTTATATACAAAAAAAAGAAATCAATTTCTATATTCGACTTTTTGTTTGTTTTATGGTATATGTGAAATTCTTATGATAACTACTGCATCTAAGTTAAGGTAGAAAATTTGATTTTCCTAACTAAGGTAGACTTTGGTAGTTGGTACCATTTTATCAATAAAAAGGAAGAATAAGAAAAAGTTAGACTTGGAGACTTGGTGAATCAAATCTCACCACTAACTCATTTAAAATCAAATCTTTTCGATTTTTAATTACAAATCAATTTTAGATCTTTGGCTATATACTATTCGAACCTACTCTAACCGAGAACCACAGAAATTTTAGGTACATTTATTTAATTTTTTTAGTGCGAGAAAAGAATTAGTACACCAGTTGAAGTATTGATGCTGCGTGTAAAGTGTAAACAATTATTGTTGATTAGTATAGGAATAAGTTTCATGTGACTAATGACTATCATACCACTATGTGTATGGTGATATTTAAAAGACTCAAATTGGCTAAAAAGCTAAACATTATAGAATTGTATAAAATGCAAATAGGATATAGATTAGTATTATCTAAGGGAAGACCCTTACGTCTTCTTGGAAGGAGAAGCCAATATTTCCCTTTCACCCAAGTTGGAGAAAGACGACATAATAACTTTTAATGTTGTAGATGTAGTAGGGTCAATGAATTCCTTTTTCCCCATTTTTCATAAATATTTGCTTAAAACATGAGGTATTTAATGGAATAAATACTATTAAAAGAGAAAACTAAGAAAAATTCATTAAGAAATCTTAAATATTCAAATTATATTCATCTGTCACTATTTTACAACTGAAATTATTGGTACATACATGCATAGTAGGTATTTTCAATTCTGTAGTATTATGCTCGGCCATAATACTACTAAGGTTAAAATAACATATACAAAAAATCCAAAATGAATATTATGTAATACATTAATTGGGTAGATAATTAAAACTCAAATATACAGTGACAAATATAGGAAAGTCAAATATACGTGTTAAGTTCAAACTGCAAGGTATGAATATGTCTATGTGATGTAAAAAAAAAAAAAACAAATTATGTCTATGCCTAAGAGATAAGATCGAAATATATATTTAATAGTCCGAGTCATAAAATCAGCTAGATGCAGATAATTGCAGCAACTTGTGAATATTATTTTAAATATTATAACGGAACATTATGAGAAGGGTTAAAAGGTAAATTACTTAAGTATCCACTTGATCCACTTGTTGTCGTTCGATTGAAGACGCGTACTCGTTTTTCGCTTTGTATATAAACAAAGAATGCTACGAAGCAAAAAACGAAAATAAAACAACATCCATAACAATTGATCAATTATACTTTTAGCCCAAAACTTTTATTCACATCCTCGTTTTAGTTCTAAGAAAACAAAATGTGCGGAGGAGCTATAATTGCCGATTACATAGAGCCGTTACGCTCCGGCAAATCAACAACCACCGATCAGTGGTCTTCCGATCACAAGAAGATTGGCAGAGCTGGAAACTATTCCTGGAGACATAACAACGTCGCCGACGATCTCGACGATCTCGACGAATTCGAATCCGATAACGATGAAATCGGTGAATTTTCCACGGCGAAGCCGTTCGTCTTCTCATCAACTCGCAAATCTGCAGGTGAATTACGCCGATTCGATCCCGATATTTGAATTTTTAGTCTCTAGAGACTTGGTATTGAATTGGTTAGGTCAATGATTGATTCAATTCAGGGTTTTGATTCTAAAACTATTGTTTTTGTTTTTGATCTATGGTTAGGGTCAGTAGATTGGAAGAAGAAGACGAGTCGATACAGAGGAATTAGGAGAAGGCCATGGGGAAGATGGGCGGCTGAGATTCGTGATCCAATCAAAGGAGTTCGAGTTTGGCTTGGAACTTTCAATACTGCTGAAGAAGCTGCTAAAGCTTATGATCATGAAGCTAAAAGAATCCGTGGAGCCAAAGCTAAACTCAATTTCCCTAATGAATCTTTAACATCTTCAAGAAAGCGTAAAGCCGTTGTGGAGCAGAAAGAAGAGAAGAAGCATAAGGCTGATCTTGAATTGCCTGTGGTTAGCTCAGTGCCTAGCTCAGTACCTAGCTCAGTGCCTAGTAGTAGCTGTCTTGATTTCTTGTGGGAGGAGAATAATGTGGACACGCTTTTGATTGATACACAATGGCTTGAAGATGTTATCATGAGTGATGCTAAGAAGACACAAGAATCTAATGTTAGTGAAGAGACCAATGTGAATCCTGCTCAGCTTTCGGAGGAGCTTCTTGCTTTCGAGAATCAGACTGACTTTTTCTTCCAGATGCCGTTTATGGAAGGGGGAGATTGTGATTCATTGAGCAGTCTCTTTGCTGGAGGAAATGATTTGGGTCTTTGGGCTTGAATGGTTTCTATTGTAACAAACACGAACGTGAGTCTTTGGTGTTCTATTGCACATATGACATGAGTTTTTTTGTTGTTTATTGTGTGTAGCGAGTGTCTAAAAGTAATGTTTTCTCTCATGTCAAATGTTAAATAAAATTAGCCTCTTTGAATCTTGATTTGTTCTATTTCATTTCCCGGGTTTCAGTTTATATGATTTTTTTTTATATAGTTTCAAGCATACTTCATTCAAATTCAAACATGAGAACATAAGTTTGGTTTCTCTTTCTCAATCGATGTAACCAACTAGAAGTACACCATGAGGAAAACTTTCTTTGCCACCAAGTCTGCACTAAGATCTGCTTCGCGACCTTCAAACCGAAAGATAGTTTGTAGTGTTTGTAGATGTCGTTGTTGACAACATGTAATCTCCTTGATGAGTCATATGACCATCAAGTCTCGGCCAATCTTTCGGATTTGCCATGAACTAAGGATTAAGAAAGTAAGAATTACTCTCGAATGTAACCTCCGCCAAAACCAATATTATCTAAACAAGATATTGTCCTCGTGAGAGCGGTTGCATCTGCCTCTAGAGTTTTTGATATGACTTGTGGTTCATGTCTTAGTTTTGGATAGGGAAAATATCATAATAAACTCTCAACTTTACAACTTTTTCCAACTAAAATTTCAAACTATTTTTGTTTCCAAAACAAACATTTAAATATAATATTTTGCTTATTTAAACCCTCAAGTTCTCAATATTGAGTTTCACTGAGAGTTTACTATAGGTTAAAAATAACTCTCATTAACTATTTGTTAACTATGTTTTTCATTTTTTACGTATTTTTTGTTGTTATTTAGTTATTTACTAAAGAAAAAATGGGTTTACAAGTACAGAAAATCGATTTATTCATCTATGATTCATATTCGAAACAGACAGAGTTAACAAATACTTAACAGATGTTAACTAGAGTTATCGTTGATCATCAGTTAACCCTCAATCAGATTCAAAATTGAGTTTTTTCATTTATGATTTTTATTCGAAACTGACAAAATTAATAAATAGGTAACATGTGTTTTTAGAGTTATCGTTGACCGTTAATTAATCTCCATTGAGATCAATATTATATAAAAATATGAGAGTTTAAATAAGAAAATTTTTATATTTTGGGGTTTGTTTTGTAAACAAAAATAGTTTGAAATCTTTGTAGGAAAATTTTATCAATTATCGCGTTTGTTTTGGAAACAGTTAAAAGGTTGTAGTTAAAAGAAATTGTAAAGTTAGAATATTTTTTTATTGTATTTTCCCTTTTGGATATGCCTCTACAGTTCTGCGTACAGTTTCGGATATGACTTGGCTCTATACAATTTAACCTGAATAATTGTTTAGCACTTTATTCTTTCATATCATCTGTTTAGATGTGCAATTCGCAAATTATGATCAAACAAAAGTATAGCTAATTGTTGTAATGAACCACAACCTCAAATTATATTTGTGATGAAAGAGCAAGAGATAACATAGTAGAAATTCGATTCAAAACCAAAAAGGTGCAAAACATAATAATCTAAGGTGTCTTTAAAGAGAAGCAAAGTAGAGAAGAAAAACAGTTACGGTTCGATAACTCATCAATCCCCAAAAAACATGTCTATAACCATTTAACCATAGAGGCTATCAACTTTACAACTCCCAACCAGGAGCTGGAGCAGATGCAGGTGGCGCAGCCGTGTCCCATCCATCTGCTGCTGGAGCAACTGCAAGAAAAAACCAAAAGAACAAACCATTAAAATCAAGATCACGTGTTAAAAGATCCACAAGACAAAACTAGGGTATTTGGATATATTTTTCATTAACTCACCAGCGGAATCACTCCAAGAAGCAGCAGGAGCAGCAGCGATTGGCTGCTGGGCTTCTCCTGGCCATGCAGCATCAGGGATCTGGGCGGTGGTCCATTGGTCTCCACCAACCATTCCGTATTCTGGAGCAGGAAGTCCAAAATCTGTCTGTGGGGCAGCTTCATCCTCATCCTCTGCCTTAGCCTCCTCTGGCTCCCTGTAAAAGAACAGATCAACCTGTACAAAAGGAAAAACATTTATGTGATCACAGACTCAACAGGAAAAGTTGAGACAAATTGTCAACCTTTGTAAGACACAAAGAGTTCCAAAAATGATATTCCTCTTACCATGACATCCCACTTTTGTGCAGGACGAATGGTTCCACGCATCTGAAGGACCATGCGGGCAAGAAGCCAGAAAAGACACCCAATGCTGTGCTTCCCCTTGTTGTTGGCAGGGATACCGATGTCAACAAATCTCATTGGAGAGTCTGTGTCACAGAAAGCAATGATGGGGATGTTTCCCAAAGCACCCTCCTTGATTGGCTGCAACACACACAAGACATTGATCAAAATCAAAACATAACTAACGCTTATATAAGGGAAAATACAAATAAACTCGAATTTATAAAGGTGTTTACCTGGTGGTCAGTTCTCGGGTCAGTAAGAATCAAAAGCCTGGGTTCACTGAAGGATGTTTGCATCTGATTGGTAAAGGTACCAGGAGTGTGCCTTCCAGCAATGGCATTGGCTCCAGTGTACTGAGCAAACTTCAAGACAGCTCTCTGTCCATAGGGCCTAGCTGACTGAACAATGATATCCTGTGGGTTCTCAATAGCAACAATAACTCGTGCAGCCATCTGGAGCTTCTCCCATGTTTTGCCGAGGTTGAAGATGTAAATACCTGAGCAGGAAGAAAAAAAACTAAGATAAACAAAGAGAGCACACTACTCCATGAGACTAACAAAAAAAACATCAGTCAAAACGTTCGAAACCAAAATTGATTACTAAGAAAAATCACAAAAAGGGATAGCTTAAGTAACTCATTTCCCCATTCACAAGCATAGATTCAAAACAACCAAATGAAATCTTTTGGTTGTTAACAAAAAATCCAGAAAAGTGTATATCAGTGTTTGACCATTTTTGTAAGCAGCTGTTCAGATCTGTAGTGAGTAAACTCAAATTTAGTCATACAAAACAGAGTGAAGAACTAAAACGACCTAAGAATCCAAAACCCATCTAAAACAAAGCTGCAAGAGCTTAAAACAGATCATATACAACAAGTGAGAGAATACAATACAAATCCACAATATCAACACAGAATCTCAATGCTCTAATCATCTATTAACGAACAACAATATTGAATATATAAAGTGAACATCTAAACACAAACACGAGAGATTACCATCGTTGCGTCTCTTGAAGACGTAACGCTCCATCTGGTAATTGCAATTTTTGGTTCCGAGATGAACCTCAGCAGCACACATCATCCTGATATCAGCTTCCTTCTGGGAGAGCTGTGCAGAGCTTGCAGATCCGTTAGTCGCCATTTTGTTTCTCTCTTCTACTTCTTCTACGAGACCTAATCGCCGAGATAAGCTTTAGCTCTATAAAAATCACACAAGAGAGGCGAGGAGACTAAAATGGCTGTGAGGGTTAGCGAATTTATCAAGCAAAACCCTAATTTGCGCAAAGTCTATTTTGCCCTTGTAAATATTCAATGACCGTGGTAAATTTTCACGGAGCGAGTAAATTTTAACAATTTTTAACTGCTGATTTTAATCTAACTTTTTAACCAATGCTGATCACTGGTTTAATTTCCGGTTTGTATATCTTAAACCGAATCTTCCAAATTTGCACAAACTTGCCAGCAAAAAACATCTCTCTATCTCTCTCTCTGAGATTCTCCGCTACTTGGAAGAACCCTAAACGAATCTTAAATCTCTCCCTTTCTCTTCCGATCTCATCTACTTCAAAAAATTTCACCTGTGTTTGATAGTTCAGGTTATGTGAATTCTCCGGTGCTCAGTCCTTTTGATTGTTTCTCCATTTTTTCCGTTTTGGAGTTGTTTGATGATCTTCTCCGGAACAAGCTCATAAGGTTTAAATTTCCTACTTTTTTTCTGAAATTGTTCTTTGACTTCTTCGATTTTTCAGTGTTACTTCATTTTTATATTGTTTGTGGCAGTATCCAGATAGGGTTGAGCTTGATCTGTAGAGAGAATTCATGGGTGTCTCGTTTAAGATTTCGAAGGTTGGTAGAAAGTTCCAGCCTAGGGTTTCTACTGAATCAGCTATTCCTGATTCTCCTGAACAGCTGAATTCTAAAGGAATCGTTCTGTCTGGGAAATCAAAGGTAATTTACTTGATTTTTTTTTCTTCTAAATTATAGCTATGAAAATAGGTAATTATCCATTTCCTTTGAAAATTGTAGTTTGGAAGTTGAAATCATTGTACAATTCTGATTTTGGAAAAATATGTGGGAAATTTATGGTCTTATATATCTCTGTGAATGAGGTATCCAGGAAAAAGTGTTATACCATGTTGCCTTGTAGGATAATAAGATAGGAAACAAATCCGAATCCGCACGTGGACTTTTCGATGCGAAAAGTCAATTTCTTAATTAGATCACCTTATTTTGGAAAACTATTTATATAGAGATTACCAAATTTATTGTGTTTTGATTCAGGGCATCGATAAAACTGATGCTGGTGATGTTTCTGGGTTTTCACAGCAATCTTTTTCTGAAATATCTCCAGGTTAGTCTCTCAACCGCTTCGACATATCGTGTTTTGCTAAATTCGAGCGATGTTAAATTGAATACATTTACTTTCTTTGCAGATCATGAAGTTTCCTTCACATTGAGCCTCTATCCGAATGAGTACTCTGTAGGAAAACCTTCTGAGGTATGTAGTAGCACTTCGTGTACTGAAGAGTCTATATGATTATATTTATCTTGTAGCTTCTTGCATTTGATCTTAACTATTGTTTATTTTTGAGAACCAGGCTGGGCAACAGACATCCTTTCGAGATGTTTCAAAGGTGTTACATCCGTATGATAGGGCAGCAGAGAGAGTACTTTCGGTAAGTATATCGCATGAGGGAATTTTTTTTATTAGAACTGTGTTATTGTACCTGATGCGAACATTTGTGTGAATGAATCTAAAAGTACTAGGAATTAGGATGTGGGAAGAGGATGTTCATTTTTCTCACTTTTTCAACACAAATTATTCATTTGACTGCACTACATACTCAGCTTTTGTTAAATTCATTTTTGTGGTATTAGTCCACTGAGTAAATGTTTTTAATTCATCTGGATGCTTTATAGGCTATTGAGGCTGGCAGACTTCCTGGGGACATTTTGGAAGATATACCTTGCAAATTTGTGGATGGGGTGGTTATATGTGAGGTGAGTTATCAGCACTAATTTATTTGATAAAGACTTGCATGACCTGCCATCTAGTCAAAGTAAACGAGCAGTCCCAAATGGTCGTTCCAAAAACTAAGAACAAAATTCCTAAGCCTTGAAAAATAGGTGTTGTCACCATTATTCTGGTCCTGCGTTGCCTTCCATAAGTTCTTGGAAACAAAAATGTTCTATAATTTTACTTGAACAAAAGTTATCTGCACTAATTGAGAGAAAAAATATATTTTTGTTGTTAACATGTTATAATTGCATGGGAGTTCGAGTTACGAACTCATTTATACGTGATATTTGATTGTTTCTGAAACACATTGGAGTAAATGATATCCGAAGTTAACATAACCTAGTTTTATTAATTGTGTAATTCACTGCTCAAGTATCATCTTACATCATCGTGTTTTATTTAACTTTTCGTACATATTATTGTAGGTGCATGACCATCGGAAACATACCCCAGATCAAGTCTCTCCTGTGATAAATAAACTGCGCCTTAAGATGTCACTTGAAAATGTGGTAAAAGATATTCCGTCAATGTCAGACAACTCATGGACATATGGTGATCTCATGGTAATTACAGTAGCTCTTGGATTGTAGGTCGTATATCTGAGCACTGAAACTATTATCTTTTGTATTGATACTTACAACAACTGCAGGAAGTGGAGTCCAGAATAGTAAAAGCCCTGCAACCTGAACTCTGTCTGGATCCTGTACCCAGACTTGATAGGCTGAGTAAAAGCCCCGTGTCTGCTAAGGTAATATCTCGTTAAAAAGACTCCTTGTGCTTTCTCTTCTCAGTTGCTTTTATGATGCCTAAAATGTTTTTTTTCTACTACATAGCTCAACTTGTCACTTTCTACTCTGCGGAGAAAGAGATTAAGGCAAATGACAGAAGTGACAGTCATGTCTCATAACAAGATTCATGGGAAAAAGGTTTGCATTGATCGGCTTCCTGAAAGTTCTGAGCGAGCAAATATGGCGGGGCATTTGATAATGCAGCAAACTCATAACAGCCAGGCTATTCAGAATCCTGGTACTAATATGCTGGCGGGATTAAGAACGCAGACCTTGCAAGATGCGCCGAATTCCTCACTGCCCTTGGGACCACCTCAGCAACAAAGGTACCTGGGAACTGGAAATATAAGAAACATGCAGGATCAAGGATCAAATGCTGTCAGTGTCTCCGGAGCTTCGCCTGGAGGACTAGATGCGATACTGTCCTATGGCTCTGATAGTATGACCCCTGGTACATCTTTTCATAGAAAGAGGGAAAGTCAAGAAGGACAAATGTCTTCTATGCCTGGTTTGAATAAGCGGACAAGGGTTTCACACATGGGTCCTGATGGGGTACCACACCAACAGTTAGGGCAACGTATGGATGGCCTTCATGGAACCGATACAAATTGGAAAAATGCGCTTGTACAACAGCAAGACATACTAGGCAGAAGTATTCAATATCCAAATGCAAGTATTCAGAGGTTTTCACCTCAGCAAATTGAAGGGGTTATGAATCAGGAAGGTGGTCCCATGCAATATCCAGCTTCACAACAGGGGCTAATGCGATACACTTCGAAAGAGGAACCATGTGAGACTGGTAAAATTGATGGTAGCATCAGAAACAATATGCCGGGGGTGGGAAGTGATGCAAATGATTTGGATCCGCGTATTCAGTCAAGGATACCCCATAATGCATTCGTGAGATCAAATTTCCCTCAAACATCCTGGAATGTTAATCCTGGCCAGCAGATTGAAAAAGACCAAAGAAAAGAAGAACAATTTAGTAGAAGGGTTGCTGCTCAAAGTCCTCGTTTATCAGCAGGTGCTCCTCCACAGTCCCCACTTTCATCGAAGTCTGGTGAGTTTTCTGGTGGTTCAATGGGGACCCACTATGGAGCAGTTGCAGCAGCTCAAAAGGACAAGGCTGTTACTTCTATTCCTGCTATTGGTGCTACTCAATCAGTAGGTTCTAGTGCTAATGATGCTATGCAGCAAAGGCAGCACCAAGCCCAAATGGCTGCAAAACGGAGGACAAATTCTCTTCCCAAGACCCAAGTTGTGAGCACTGTTGGTTCTCCTGTTAGTGTCAATACTATGAGCGTACCAGTTAATGCAAGGAGCCCTTCAGTGGGACCCCAATCTTTGGGCGATCACGCAATCCTTGACAGATTCTCAAAGATTGAACGAGTTGCTGCAAGGTATGAATTTTGTGAAACCTGTTTTATTGAGGTCATTCCCATCAAATTCTTTTTATGAGTCATTCCCATCAAATTCTTTTTACGATTTCAACTTTCGCACATATGATATTTCTCCTTATTCTGATTCTGGCTTTACACTAGAGCGTTGTCGGCATTGTACCACTCTCCTTATCTCATTGCATTTATACAAATAAATTATGTTGGTTGGTGCATGAAATTTGTTTTGATGTTGTATATCATACATTTTATTTGTTGGTTAATCCAGTTTTTTGTTCCATTTCTAGGTACCAACTAAACTGCAAAAAGCATAAGGTGGATGAGTACTCTCGAAGACCTCGCGTGTATGCTAAACAGCCCCTGATGGTTTGTTTTTCAAACCTGTCTAATGACGAAGACTTCAAAGACGAGGACAAAGTGTTATCAAAATCTATTCTTGGTGGCAGTATGAATACATGCAAGACGAGAATCTTGAACTTTGGTCGGATAGACCGTGTAATGCAAGGTCTGTTTTCTGTTTTGACCAGATATCTGGAAATTTGTATATTTCTCTATTTGATTGACTCTGACTCCTGCATCTTTTCAGGTACTGTGTCTTCCTACGTCCCAAGAATACGAACAAGACTGGTAATGTCAGAGAAGCCCGCCGATGGGACAGTAGCATGGTATCAAGGGGACATAGATGATGGTGATGTTTTTCCGGTTGAAGATCATCTCTTAGTATTGCCCAATACAGTAAGTTCACAGGAAATTCCATAGTTATCAAACTCCCCCTGCATTCTATTTTGATCAGCAATATATCTTCAAATTGCATGCACTAACATTCAGTGTAATGCTATAGGCTGTTGAGTCATGTTCTTGGGGTTTATGTCATTGTTGTGAATCCTTTGTGTAATTATGAACTTATGGATACGTCTGTCTTGTTAGTTGCTTCTGCTTGTTTCTCCGTTTCTTCCAATGTGAACAAAAGGGGATGGACAATGGATGATTAGTTGTTCTCTTATATACAATACTTAATTTCTGGAAATCGCTGACTTGCTTATCTTTCCTCACTTTGTCACAGCACATCGCTGATCTACTTGCTGCGCAATTTAAATCACTGGTATTTCTCGAATTCTGAACGAGTTATATCACATTCCGGGTTTGATGGGAATGCTACTTACAAATTTTGATTTATATGCTTGTGCAGATGGTCGGTGAAGGATACATCATGGAAGAACATATTCAGGCAAAGCCAAGCCGTGGGGATACTGGTCCAAGCAGCAGCCAACCGAATTCTGTGGGTGGTTATCCAAGAGGTAACTCTGCCAATGATACGCAACGTTATGGAGATGCAGTTGCAGGACAAGCGCCTGGTGAGGCCTCAAAACAGGGGAATGCTGGAAACGCGCCTATTAACTCAACCCAGAATATTCTTGCAAATGCAAGGATGCTTCCTCCAGCAAATTCTCAATCCTTGCAAATGTCTCAAGGACTTATGTCCGGTGTCTCCATGCCTATGCAATCACAACAGCTTGACCCACAACAGTCAGCGCTACTGACATCACATTCCCAGCAGAAAAATCAACAGTCCATGTTTACACAGCAACAACATCCACAAATGCAGAGGTCATCCATGATACTGCCTACAAATCCACTATCATCCCTCAACTCGATGAGCCAGAGCTCTGGTATGCAGCCGGGGGGTCAGATGGCCAACAAATATTCGCCTCTCCAACTGCAGATGTTACAGCAGCAGCAGCAAGCGGCAATGCAGAAGAAGATAATGATGGGGATAGGTTCAGGTGTAGGCATGGGCATGGGTATGGGCATGGGTATGGGAAGCATGGGAAACAGTATTGCTGGGCTCGGATCTTTAGGCAATCAATTGAATATGGCAGGAAGAGGGATTGGGGGAAGCAGAATCTCATCATCATTGTCTGTTCCTGGCATCGGTAATATGGGCCAGAACCCAATGAATATGAATCCAGCATCAAATTTGAATGCTATAAGCCAGCAAATTCGTGCCGGTGCATTAACACCGCATCAAAACGCTCTGTTTACACAGATTAGGATGGGAATTGTGAACCCAGGAGGTGTAATGGGTGCTCCCCAAGCCGGGATAAGTGGTGTCTCAGGTGCAAGGCAGATGCACCCCAGCTCAGCTGGTCTTTCCATGTTGGATCAGAATGCATTAAACCGAGCTAACCTGCAGCGAGTTGCTGCTTTGGGTAACATGGGCCCACCTAAGCTGATGTCTGGAATGAATATTTACATGAATCAACAGTCACTCCAGCAGCAACCCCAACAACAGTTGCAGCAGCATCAGCAACAGTTACAGCAGCCTATGTCTCAGCCACCTCAGCAGCTAGCTCAGTCTTCGCAGCTAGCTCAGTCTCAGCAGCAGCAGCAGCAGCAGCAGCAGCTACAACAACATGATCTGCCTCAACAAGCACAGCAGCAGGCAACGGCCTCCCCTCTTCAGTCTGTGCTATCACCACCCCAAGTAAGTTCGCCATCAGCTGGAATTACCCAGCAGCAGATGCAACAGTCCAGTCCACAGCAAATGAGTCAGAGAACTCCAATGAGTCCCCAGCAAATGAACCAAAGAACTCCTATGAGTCCTCAACAAATGAACCAAAGAACTCCTATGAGTCCTCAGATCAGCTCAGGTACAATGCATCCCATGAGCACAAGTAACCTCGAGGCTTGTCCAGGGAGTCCACAGCTAAGTTCTCAGACAATGGGATCGGTTGGTAGCATCACCAATTCTCCAATGGAGCTTCAAGGTCCCAAAAATAACTCTGCTAGTAATAATTCCTAATCAAGAAACCTATGATTGGGTAACCAAAGTAATATATCCTCAGGAACCCTTGCTTCACAACATGAGTTGTAATCTAACTTAGGGACAAGCATAGAAAGGGTTTTTAGTTTACAGTTTTAAGTTTTGCGCGTACATGAAGCTATTGGAACTAAAATTAGATTCATACTCCAGGGCCTGTAGAGGAAGTAAAGAATCTGTTGTTGATATGTAACCAACGTCTGCTTCAGGCTTTTTGGAGGTTTTTTGTTCAAAGCTTTATTTCTGTTTTGTTCAGTTGATGTTCTTAGCCATTGTTAGTGCTAGCCCCCTTTAAAAAGGGAGCTCAAAAAAAGGTTGATCTTTACATTATAGTTCAAGTTCAACTATTTTTTTTTATTAACTGAAGATCCATTTATGAGAGAAAAGTGATTTTGTTGCATATCCGTTACTTGCTCTTGAATATATTTTTTAGAATATGAGGGGCCAGAACAAATAGGACTATCAAAATTGCCAAAATCACAATGTAGTTACAATAAATCGGGTACACAAATGTACACAAACCATCGAGAAGAAATTACCACCGGTTCATCTGAAAAAAAAAGACCCATCTTTGAAGTCTATGCCTGACTCTTACCAAATCCATCCAAGTTTCGTTTTTTTGCTTTTCTTTTTTATCTTGGCTTCGTTTCATTTCCTTTGCCACGGAATGTGGAGAGTGAGAAGAACGATTTTTGCGCTGTAAGAAGAAAAACTATGATTCATTTAAAGAAATATCCAATGGGGAAATCTTGCATTCTGTATAAGAGAATATGCAAGAAGAGAAAGAAAAGAAAAAAAAGTTTTGACCTTTGAAGTTGCTTCCAGACATTTGATGATCTTCTTGAACAGAGATGTTTGAAGCTTGAAGATGAAACCAGCAAATAACAAAATATGTCAGAACTCGCGATAGCATTAAACTAAAGAAGAAAAGCTCATAGGTGAAGAAGACAATGTTATTTACCACACTATTACCTTGTTCAGTGAACTCATTCTCATGAAATCCATCCTCAGAGAGATGACTTTGTAGAGATCCCATTCTCGACTTTCTCAAATCGTCTGATGATCGATCCGCAAGCTCTCGCCTATCTTCAACCTCATCATCTCCCTCAGAAGTTGTTACAGATACCCAATCCATCATCAAGCTTTCTGCACCGCGGCTTTTCCTTCCAAACTTTAGCAACCGTTTAAACCCTTTTGTTAAATCCTTCTTTGACTGGAACTGGGACGAGTTATTAGCTGCAGCAACGGTAACAGGACTCTGCGCCGTTCCCCATTTCTTTCTCATCCGAGAACTCCAAGAAGCAGGGCTTCCCATGGGAGAATCCGCAGAAGCATCAACATCCGATGAGTGCTCGTGTGGATAGCTGAATGAGTGTTGCAGGTTTGAGTTCCAGGAAAGAGGACTTTCCCCAGGTGAGTCCATTAATGAGGAAAGCAATGTTGGAGGCACAGTAGCAGGCAAGAAACTACAATTCTCTTCTCTTGAATTATCAACTTTCTCATATTGTTCACTCAGTGTTGGAGGTGTTTCCAGTTCTTCTTCCAGTTCTTCTTCTTCTTCTTCAACAGCATTCTCCAAGACTTCTTCTGCCTCACCTTTAGGTTCATACTCTTCATTTCTTAGATTCTCAGATATATCTGAGTCCACTCTTAGAGAGGTCATCATATCATCAGAGTAGAGAGTGGACACTTCTGTGAAGTCTATGTTCCCAGAGGAGCTTTTCCTTAATGATCGAGGTCTTTGAAGAGGTATATCTTCCTTTGTATTCTTGGTGCGACCACTACTTCTCACCTGTGATCGCAGAGTAGTTTTGACAGCTAAAGAAGATGGTTTCGTGTTTTCCTTTATAAGATCAGAAAAAATTGGAACAGATTGTGCAAGTGACTTGTCTGATCTTCGCCTCCCAGAAGAGGTGTTTGAAACTTTACCTGATGGTTTCGGAACTGATGCTGTGGTCCGCGGAGTAATAGAAGAAGACATGTTCTTGTTGGGCTGGAGCTTCCTAGCTTTGGAGCTCCGGGAACCAATGTTGTCAGTTGATTGTTGTCCACTGGCTGGTTTATCTTTTCCCCGAGGTTTCTGTTCAGAGAAATCTTCATCTTCTTCGCTCTGAAATGAGTTTATAGGATGCTGCCAAAAAGACAGTATCATCAATAACAATTCTCTAACAATTCAGAAACAAAGGAAGAACATTTCTTATGGACTTAATGCTAATCTACCTGATACTTTTTTATACTTGACCGAGAGTTAAAAGACCTGAATTTCTCTGCACGTTGACGACTACTTGAAAGTGAATCTTGTCTCTCAGACGAAGCAGAAGCAGCGAATTTAGCCTTCATCTCAGTCCTACTTTGCTCAAGAGCCTCTTGCATAGACTTCAGTTTTGTTTCCTTCTCACCTTTTTTCAAACTCCATTCTTCTCTCAGTTTTGCATCTCTTTTCTTCATATATTTCTCATAGAACTTTCCTTTAGAATCATCCATAAGACTAACGTCTGAAAAGTTCCTTCGCAATGCATCTCCTTTGTCTTTATCACTAGCCAATGGAGTTATGAGCTTTGAGAGATCACCAGAACCGCCGCCAAGACAAAGCCTTTTTCCAACAGCCTCTATAGAATGAGATGGCTCTGTGTGTGTAACTTTGGTTTCACTCGGCTTACAACGTCTGGAAGAACTTGATTGATCCCCTGGAACCCGAAGTTGATGCTCAGCGAAAAGCTTTTCAAGCTCATTTGCCTTCATTTTCAACTCATCGTTAACTCCCGGGTTTTCCTTTGACAGTCTCGCCCTTGGTATCTGATCCACCGATGCCATGGGAAACCTTTGACTGTTAGCTCTAACATGCCTGCCCTCCCCATCATCAAGACCATCCTTAACATTAACATGTGGTTTCTGATGTAACACTGGTTGTTCGTCTGATGGAACCACTTCTTTCTTCTTGATTCTGCCAACAGAAGATCTACACTGCGGTTGAGAAGCTAAATCTTCCTGAAAACCAGCTTCTATATGGGCTGACCGAGATCGTGTATGGCGAGAAGGAAACAAGGATGATGATTGTGGTACATTGTTGGCTTTGAGTTCATAACCCTCCTCTCTCTGCCTTGATTTAGCATCACTCATGACATTCCGTAGCCTATCGACACGACTATCAGTCTGGTTTTGTGAAGCAGAAGAGTTATTTGAATCAATGACTGATCTGGACTGAGCATCAGAAGTTGCTTCAACTCCTGAAACCAAAGTCTTTTCAGAGACAGTTTTAGAACTCTTGATATTGTCTCGAGAATCTTCATCAACAACTTTTTCGGAGTCATTATTCAGCTCATGTTTGACCTCCTCGTCCTTTTTAACGCTTTCATTAGAATCCATTCGAGCTTTAGTGTAAGGAACAGACGAAGGAGTAGAAGAGGAACCTCCAGTGAAACTCTCCAACTTCTTTTCCGATGCTAAATCAGTGCTCATGTCACTCACAATACTGCTTCTTCTCAGGACAGGTTTCTCAGAGAAAGTAATATCCGAGGAGAGTCTCCTCAGCTCTGTAGATTTAGTAACAGCTACAGGTTTGCTTCCCCCAGAGTTTGAGTTTTCTTTCTGTTTGTTTTCAAAGAGATTAATCCTATCCTGTACACTGAGTCGTCTTGTGAGTTGGCTGGTCTTAACTGTAGAAGATGTTACATCCACACTCTCATCACTTTTCTCCTCTTCATTATTTTTGGTACTTGTAGTAGCACAGGGTAGAATCTGATGTTCTGATTCGTTTTTTGCATTTTGCTTCTGCCGCATGCTATTTTTTTCGATTGTGACATTGTCAACACCAGCCAAATGATTCAACTGCTTCATATCAATCAAGTCGGGCCTCTTTTTCCATAGTGAGATATATTTGCTGCATGCTTCACTGACAGAAATATTTCATCAATCAAACAACAAAACATGAAAGAAAAGGTTTAGTCAAATGAAAAAAAGAAAACAATAAAAGGCTTACCCCAAATGATGTGCACCAAATCTATCAGCAAACTGTTGGAGATCGGAAACAGTATGAGGATCAAAACCACTAGCTGATGCATGAGAAATGGACGTAGTTAAGTCCTTCTTAATAGCTTCAAGTCTTAAGTCTATAGCTCTTAAGAGCTCCTTTCTGAATAATATAGAGAAGAAAAGTAATCAATAAAACACTTTAAAGTCTAAACACACAACTAACATAAAGGCAGAAAGGCTTTACTCTGTGGCATCTGCAGCGTCTCCATCATCTGGAAATAGGATTCAAATTAGTATTCTAGATCCTCCGGAATTGCAAAAAGAACAAAAAAAAAAGACAACAAGTGAATTAAACACACCTGAAGCACCAAACTTTGAGTCTTCACTCCTCTATAAGAACAGAATAAGACAACAAAAATTTAGAAAAGGTTGGTCAAGAATGACAATAGAAGTCAAGTTTCAAAAGAGTTTTTATACAACCTGTGAATATAATGTCCGAGCTGCTTCCAACTGCGACATCTCGGAATGATATGTATTGACTTTTTCCAGATCTTCTGAACTATTAACGTATTGAACAAATCTGAAAGACAAACATTGGAACAAAATGTTTTAAAAAAAAGAATGTAGCAAAAAAAAAGAAACCAAAATGATCTTGAATAGTCTGATATAAACCTCTCTAATGTTTTTTTAGTGAACCAAGTGTTGTTTTCCTCCACCTCCAATCTAACAGAGGATTGGGCAACGGGCGAAGCTTGCGCTTCAAGAACTCTTAAATGATTTACAAAGGGTTGTATCAACCCTGAAGCTAGCTTCTCTGTGTGTTCATTGTTTGATACAAACAACTCACATCTGTCAAAAGAAACACACTTTTTTATTATAGAGAACAACAAACTAGAAATGAGGATCATTTGAAGTGGATCATATACTCACCGTGAATGCTTTGGTGACAATTCGAATACCGCATAGTCAAGAACTGTATCTGACCTCATTTTCACAATAATATCACTGAGGTTTTAACAGAATTCAACTGAACAATCTCAAATCAATGCCAATAAACCTGAGGAAACAATAATAGAAACTGAATTTCAGAGATTAAAAATGCAAACTTGCTAAAAATTATGAAAGCAAAAGCTGAAATTAGTTCGACAATCTCGGAATATAACTTCAATCAGAAACAATGAATCCCCAAAATAACAGCTCCTGAACTACATAAATCGCCAGACAGAGAAATCGAGGATCTAGTCAACAGTACCAGACGCTTCTCAGATCTGATCCCAATACTAAAGACAAGTCACCATAAAAATCCCAACTTGAAAACTCTTACTGTAAGATAAATTCGGAAAACAAAACACCACACAGCTCAGAAACCCAAAATCATGCAAAATCCACAAAATAAAAATGCAGAGTTCCCACAAAGAACATACCAAGATGCCTCCTTTACAATCCAGCATTGAACAGGGCACTTGTCAATTCCCACTATTTCTCAATACTTTAGCTTAATCGAAGCTCCAAGTCAAGAGAGAAGAAGAAGAAGAAGAAGAAGAAGAAGAAGAAGAAGAAGAAGAAGAAGAAGAAACCCTAAGAAAGTCTGAGTATTTGTAGTCAGTACTTCACTATTGGTTGAGCTCAAAATGTAAATCTTTCTTCTTTTTTCTCCCACCGCAATAGATTTTGTTGTCTCCCACCGCAATATCCACGCTCGAACCCACACACACACACTCTCTCTCTCTCTCTATGAATGTACAACAGACACTGTCTCGAGACAGACAGAGCAAATGTGGAGAGAGAGTGAGAGAGTTTCCTAATTCAGACAACTTCTTTTCCGTCGAATGTCGTCTTCGATTAGGAAAAAAAGCCGAAGCCTACCACAGTCAAAAATGAAGATACTACATTACTCTCTATTTTACCAATATACCCTCAAGACTTTATTCACCGGTTTAAATTCCCGAACCGAAGCCATTCAAATCAAACCCTACGTTGGAGCATTTTCCAGTAGAATTCTTAGGCTTGTAGCTTCTCTCATTTTTCTTATTTCCTGTTAAACCGACCCCCCCTTCTCCTTGGTTTAGTCCCGATTTACTATAACCGGTTTTACTTGGTTAATCCAGTCTAATGAGGGCAATCTCGTAATTAAATTGGTCGAAGTCAAGGCACTAGGCCTCTATAGCTAATTTAACGGTAAATATTTTTCTCACAGAGGACGTTATAACAATTTTAGAACTTCCAGTTAACGTTTTTAAATAGTACTATAGATCAATTTTATTTTACTATTAAAATATTTTGTTTGTACAAACAACATTTTATAAGTAAAAATTGTAAGAATGTTTTTAGAATTATTGTTTCAAAAATATCCATTCATTATTTTTTTTGGAATGTTAAATTTGAAAAAAAAACTAAAAAAAAATAATATTTTTAAGTTTCAAAGTAACAAATACTAATACTTTACACATTGATAATATTACACTAACATTTTAAATTTTTAATATATTTTGACTAATACTTTAAACTTCCAAACTAGTCATATATTTTTTCTAAAACAAAATAAACTAGATGGAATGGAGTTATCCATTCCAATCTTTCTTCGATTTTTTCTCTTTCAACTTCGTCGGTTCGTTATTTTTCACTCCAAAACTTTTGAATTCTATTTTTTCACTTATAACATAATTTTTGATTTATAACATAATATTGAAAATAGAATTTTCAGTGAAAGAAACAAGGTGAACTATCATGGACCTCATTTTTTCAAAATCAACATGTCCAAGAACGTTTCAGAGCCGTAGTGATTAATTATGGTTTTGATTAGTTTTGTTGATGAATCAGTTGGGGTATGCGAATATGTTCAACTACAAACACATAAATGCTGGCATGCAATTGTGTTTCAGCCAATCAAAACCTAATATTCTAATGTAGCATTAATTTCATTAAATGTTCTTAATGTGTTGTACCTAATCTGGTATTAATTATCAGATTAGTTTGGCAACGAACCAAATGTTAATTTGGATGTTTTGGGCCTGCCAAACAATACCACATGGCCACATCATCTGTTAGTTATGATTTCTTTTTCCCTCCATTTTGTTATATGATTTAATCATCAAATTAGATCAGCACATCTGCTTAATTAACACTACATGACACGGGTTCCGTAGGAACCGTATTATATGGAACCATATATATATTCTCAAGTTATATCAACAAGGTTTGGTACTCCATCATATAGACTTTGAGGAGCTGTCTGAACCGACGTAATCGGTTATGTTTTTATTTTATAAAAATGGATTTATGGGAATTTGCTTCAAATGGTTTCGAGACAAGACAAAAAGAATGGTTGGTATTTCCAACCGAGTTTAGTGAAGTTAAAAAGCTTTGCGTGTTGAAATTTTGAAGATCGTTGGTGCATAAATCTAGATACCCACAAAAATAAAATCAAAGTGTCATAGTTTCATGTTCGTTACCATAATACTATATTTTCACACTTTACTTGATTCAATAAGACGAAAACAAACAAACAAAATGTGCGTCTTATTGGTTTGATGTGGAAGTAATGGGCCTTAACCGGTAAATCAGCATTAGGCATTAATGGGCCTTAAGTTCCCATTTTTAGATTGGACATTATCATACCTCCCGCCCTCGACGGCCTAGTCCTTATTTTTGTTGTACTACAAATATGTTTTCTGTTGTGGGTCGTGCACGATTAATTTCTGCTCTCCTCCTTTTGTTTTATTTTTATCTTTTGTTTGTGTATCAGCAATACCGCATGATATGGTGATTACTAATTCCCAGCATTAATAAATTCAAACAAAAAAAAAACAGAAAATTATAATGATCGAATAATGTATCATAAATTATACAGGAAATCATCTACGAAATTAAATGAAAATGTATGAACAGCGTTTTAACAAGTTGAAGAAACCTATATGTCAAATAAAAAGTAATGGACTAGGTTCGGTGTAAAGGCCACTAATTATTCTCAACTTGGTTAATAAAAACACATTTATTCATATCTTATTTCATTCAACTTGCAATTTCGTTTACCATAAAAAGTTATAGTAGTGGACAGCATGATTTGTAGTTTCTATACAATTATATTATTCTCCTTTTCAAACGAAATAAAAAGAGACAGAAAGGAAAAATCTAGCAGTCGTTGGTTTGAGAAGATAGTGGAGATTTGGAAATTACGTAAAAAGAAAAAAAAAACATATACAACTTGTTAGTACCTTTGTCTCTTGGTCCCACTTCCCAAACGCTTCCTAAATATCATATCCCCACAGCTAAGAATACTAATTCCAATAGTTATCTTAAAAGAACAAAAATGATCAAATACAAGAACTCGTGGAGATCCATAAGTTCTAAATATCCGAAATTTCATCATATCAAATGTGAAAAGTAAACTTCAGTGTTTTTCCTTGGGCCGTGTTAGTAGTACTTCGTAAGGCTTCTCTAGAGTGTAGTAAAAATGGTATCTCAAACTTTGTCATTCCAATTTTCAGATTTGTATAGCTCTTTTGTTAAAGGATTTGTATAGCTCTTTCCATGAAAAAGTATATATATATTGACGTCTTTGATTGATTAGAAAATGTTTACATGAAAAAGTATATATGTATAATACTAATACCTTTTTATTTCTTAATGTTTTTTCTCTTCTATCCTTTAATGAAACTTGTATTTGTCTCTTGACGGGATTGATGTATCTCTTGTTCGATATCTTTCTAGTGATTAATACAATTAGTTGCCGACAAATCTCTCTTTTGAACCCTTCGTTAAGCATAACTCAAAAATGAAATTCAAACGGCCTAAAAGAAAAGTTTGATCACAGTATGTATATTACAAAATTCTAGTAATACGACGACAAACATAAAATTCTACTACGTTCCAAACAAAACAAAAAAATGATAAGAACTTTGTGTGCTCTACTTCTTAGATCTTCTATTGCCAACCCGGAATCTCGTCAGTGGACCACCTACCTTTATTAAAACATCAATGGTCAACATCGGTTTCACAAAATAAATCTGAAATAAACCCTACAGTATATACATTATCATTTTTTTTAATATACATAGAATATGAAAAAAAAAAACACAAGTATAAACTAAATACCTCACTAGTCACTAGAACTTATACAAGAATAGTTGTCATCGAAACTTTTGTTCGGAACATTATTTGATAAAACATCGCAATGAACCGAAGTAGACGACGTGCCATTATTTGACGCATGCGAAAACGAAGATGAATGAGCTTCGAATTGCTCCACATCGTCATCCTTCAACAATTCTTCAAATAACTCTTCAAATTCTTCCAAAGTTTCGTCTCCCTACTCCATTACACCATCATTATAATAGTAATTAGTACTAATGGTTAGTATTACTCATTAGTAACGCAAGTAATGAGTTGTTACCGTAGATTGAGTTTGAGCCATCAGTGTCACCATCTCATTTATGAAATCAGCCATTCCCTACAAACGCAATAATTTGATAGTTATTTTACATAAAAATAAGTGGAATTTTGTAACAAAAAAGCAAAAAACTGCACTCCAAACATTCATTCATTATTAAAACCTACAGTTTCGTCGTCATCACTATCATACGCTCCAACGTCATACAACAACCTCTTGTTCGAATTAGACAAAACTGTCGTGGAACATAAATTAGTAAACAAACCGGAACAGACCGATAAACAAATCGAACCCGGTTTATAATCAAACACAAATTTGTTTGTTTTTTTACCAGAATAAGCTCGTTGAATGGAATGAAATTTCATCTTGGCTTCTTCTTTCTCAATCTCTTCATGAAACCGATCTGGATGCCATTTCTACATCATCCAACACACAAAATTACTCAAGAAAATGTACAATCGGATCGCATTCAGACAACAACAAAAAAAAGAAAAAAAAAAGAGAGAGGTAGGATGTAAAAACCTGAACAAGGTTCTTGTAAGAAAGTCTGAGATCTTGTTGTGTACATTCGTTGTTCAAATCCATAACAGCGTACAAGTCTTCCTTGTCCATTTGATGATAGAGAATGGTCACAGAGAAATATTAAAGCAGAGCTTTTCTTTGGAGTTTATTGGAAGCAATGAGAGATTAATATAGATCGATGATATTAACGTATGTATAGGAGTATTAGATATTTAGATGTGTCGATACAGTGGATACGTGTAAACGTGGAATAAGAGAAGAAGAGAAGAGAAAAGAAAAGAAGAATAGAGTTTGATATTGGGTATTGTGCAAGAGAAGAGAAGAGAAGAGAAAAGAAGAATAGAGTTTGATATTGGGTATTGTGCTTTAATTTGTGTTGTATACGAATATATATATTTGGAGTAACAAAGAATGATCGAGAAACCAGCTAGTAGTATTTTGTGAGGCGCCATCTCTTTGTTTTTTCCTTTCTATGTTCTACGAATTAAAAGATTAAATGGGCGGAATATTACGAAAACATTTGTCTATGCTTAATTATTATAAGTTTATAACCAACATATAATAAGTAAAAATTGGATATTTTGACCACTTGAAATATTTACAGTGGTCAACCATGATTAAAACTGCAAAAGAAAAAAAAATTGAAGATAATAATTAACCAAAATTGATAGTTAGCTTGATCGCCAAAAATTTATTTGTAAAAAAAAAATTTAATTAAATTTGAGTTTCCGTTGAAATATAATGATTTACATTTGGTCAATTCTCATAAATAACACAAAATAAATTTTTTATACCACAAATAGCACATATTTTCATTTAAAACAAAATTATCATTTTTATTAAAAGATAATTCTCTTATATAGCACATATCCTCTAACTTTATATTTTTAGGATTTAGGGTTTAAAAATTCCTAAACTTTAAACTTTAAACCCTAAATCCTACCTCCCATCCCCTAAAAACTATACTCTAAATTTTAAAATATTTAACTCAAACCAAAAAATTAAATTATTATCTTTTATAAAAATGTTATTTTACACAAAAGAAAACTCTTTTGGTGCTATTTTAGAGAAATTTCTCATTACGTTTTAATATATAAATTATTCAAAAATCAAAAGAGAGTATGGAGTATGGAAAAAAAGGACAATAATAAGAAAAGAGGATGACGTTACTACATTTGAGCTTAGAAAAAAAAAACAATGTTAAATCTGAGCAACGACAATTTTTAAGTTTTGGCTCATTTGACAGATGACTCTAGAACATCGAAATTTTCTTCCAATAATCTGGACACATTAAAGTTAGAAAAAAAATCTGGATACATTCTTATCATTGAATGAGAATTTTATAATTTAAGTTTAGGATTTTTGTGCATGTATCTATAATCTACTCTTACAAAAAAAAAATCAAAACAAAGGCTTTGCTTTGGGGCGGTATCTATTAAGGTACAAAATATCTTGAAAGTAATAAATAAACTTGTATGGACAAATGATTAGATGCTAAACGCTTTATTAGAGAGATCTGAGTCCGTGACCATACGTTGTACCAACCCTATCTTTTCGGTCCAAACATTACTCATAATGTCATTTACTTTTTCAATAATTTTTATTATTTTCTTTATTTGTCAATTTAAGTTATAGTTTATCACATTGAGCAACATGTTAATATAGATGGCCCCATCAAATTTATTTCTTTTAAAACCAATCAACTTGCTCAGTGTTAGTCAATTCATAAGCGTTTTTGACCATCAACTTGGACCCGGTTTACCCAAATCCCGGTCTATGAGTAAACCAGAGAACATCAACTATTTCTTCTGGCTCTCAAATGGTTTCAAGAGAGTTTTTTCCTTCATCATTCATGGCATTCTCACTGCTTTGATCCAGTCAATTTCGACTCGGAAATCGCCTGCACCTGACTTAGCTCCAATGAAACTAGCTCCTTGTGAATTAACAGATAGAGACATACCCACAACACGACCTGGATTCATCTCCATTTCTACATCTATCACATTTCCTCTCCATGTTGGTAAGTAGCGAACAAGAGGAACCTGAAGACAAAAAAAAATGTCAAACTTAGGTTACAGCAAATACCCTTTTTTACACCAGTTGCCTTGTAAAGAAGTATGAGACTTGCCTTTGCTGTATACCAGTTTCCCTTTGGGGCAAAAACAAAAGCTTGCCATGAGTTATCTTCTGATTGTCCTGGCGAGTTCACCCAGTTCTCGGTATATATCTGAATGGAAAATTTAAGTTTAGTTTCTTAAAAAGGAAACTGTGTTGCCTTCAACCTCGAGTTTCATCTAGAGTAAAAAAGGAAAAAGAGTGTTGAGTATGAAACTCCTACAGTAGAGATATAACATCTTCCATCTCCTTTGAGCCTCAAGGCTATGGAATCATACCCATCGAGATCAACAAAGCCATCAAACTACAGAAATGGAAAAAATGTAGTTTTAGTTAAGTAAGTTGTGCTTACACCCACTCAAATATTTGGTTTTGATTGATGATTAGTAAGAAAAAGAGAAAGCTACATTTTGAACCTTCTTTGACCGCATTCCACAGAAACCACTCCGATCGATATTCAATTTGGAACCTTCGCTCATATCCATAGAGAGGTTCCCAGAGAAAACACCTAGGAGGAGATATCAGGTGAAACGGCCACCACCCAATTGCAGAAAGAACATGATGAGATTAGAAACAATGGTACCAGAAGTAAACCTACTTTCACCAAAGGCTCGATGAAGAACCTAAACGGCTAAACCAAAGAAATTGTAGATCAAGAATTTTCAAGAGAGTTTTTTTTGGTTAGAGCACACTATGTTAAAGTTAAAGAAGCATGCCAAGCCTATTTCGAAAATCTGCCTCGCACAAACATGTTGTATCAGACCCAAGGGAAAGCAACATAAGGTAAAGACGAGGCACACTTGACAAGTAACTAACCAGTACAATCTGATCCATTTCCTTCATCTTTAATCTCCAATGAAGCCGACGATAATCCTATACAGTAAAATATCCAACACAATAATGAGCAGATCACATGAAGAATTATTCTTATGCAGTGCATATATACAGAAATCTGATTTCATCTCAGTATTTTTTTTAACATGAATCAATGAGGAAGCAAATGCCTGAAACAGTGTGCTTTAAGTACCTCCATATTCAGAATCAGAATACAAGTGCCATGTCTTCAGATCTTCTTTTGAATTAAACTTGAATATACACTTCTCTACAGGTGGCACCATTTCTTCGAGTTCCCATGTTAGAGCTAGATTGTAAAAGTATGTTAGGGACTAGCTAAAAAGAAGCAAAGCAGAAAGGTAAGCGAAAAGAGACTAGTTCTTGAAACAAAATCTTTACTTTCCAATCAAAGACACTTGATTATGACTGAAAACAAGAATATAAGTATATAAAGTATTCATAGCTTCTTATCAAATTTGGATGTGGCAGCAGAAGAAATTGGAACATACCTTTCTTTGTTACATTAACCGTGGCTTGCAAGAATGATCTAAACCGTGACATTCCTCTGAAATTCCTGGATCAACACTAACTATTTCCCATTGCGGCATTTCAGCAAACACTTGATAGACAGAAATTGATAAAAATCACATCTGAGAAAAAGGATGTGTCGGTTTCACCTGAGTTTTTCCTTTTTACAGATGCTTCTTATCAACTACTTCAACAAACTCACTCCATTACTTATGGCGTCGCCGTCGCCGTTGCACAACCAGTTGCAACGTACGTAGGCCACCGATTAGTGTCACTTAAACTGGAAGACTAACAAGGAAGAACCACATTGGTCGTTACGCTGTCGTTTCATAAGCCACGTTTTCTTGCACGTTTGGGTCTTAATTTAATAACTTTGGCCCATGTGGCCCAAATTATCTTGAAAGAAGGTGAAAGTGGTTAACCCCAATTTGCAAAATTAAACATGATTAGACTTTTAGAAACAACAGTACGAGAAGTGTATTGGAGTGAATATTTGGAGAGATTTGAGTTTTGAAGATCCTCTGATAAAATTTTTGTAAATTAGAAATTTTGTTATTAAATTTTCTAAAATCTTATCTAAAACTTTTAAAAATATCTACTTTATACTCTGTTAATTTATATAGTCATAGATTATTATTAGTGCATTAAATTAGATTTATTTTATCTTTTTAGTATTTTTTAAGTTATTTATTATTATTATATATTATTTGTGTTGTATTAATTAAAATGACGGTGTTGTATTTGTAGAAATTAAGTAGTGTTATGTATATATTTTCACATTACTCAAAAATCTATAATTTTTTTTATTTATTCTAATATATTAATCATTACCAATGATTAAAAATTTGATTCGAGATCCATCAATGGATTTTTCTTTTCCTCCAGAGACATAGCAAGCAGCGCTCGATCTATACTGGACGACATCACCACTACAGTCACGAAGGGGACCGGAATCACCACTACGGAGCAAGAGAAGATGAAAAAAAGCTTGAGAGATGTCTGCGGCAACCTAGCATCTTCAAACACGAACAGGTACTGTTTAAATGAAAATAACCAAACACTCGAATAAAACTTCTAAAACGGCTGTGGAATTTTTAAGAGAAAAGGTTTACCCTAATCAAAGCTCAATTTCAATTAAAATCAAAGCCTCTAAATGTAAAAGAGAGTTCTAATCCCAAAAGAGGGAAGCGATCAACTGGTTATTATTGTCAATATTGACCCTCTTCTTTCAGTTCAGCTGGTTGGTTTTTTTTTTTTTTTTTTTTTTAAGGATTTATATATGTTTTTAGATGTTGAGTTTCGATTCCAACTTTTATCTACTGTCAGGGTGTTACAATCTTGGGGTTTGGTTTTTTTAATGTTGTTAGTATTTGGTTTTTATCGTCGTTCATTTCGTAAATTTGGACCGTATGGCCCACTAAGGCCCAATACCATCCTTTTGACTTTATTTTCTAGTGGCTACAACCTTACGTTTGAACCTGAGTTTGAAGCCAATCTAATTGTAGTTTCTTTTATAATCAACGTTGATTAACCAAACCCTTAACAGTGTAGTTACTTACCAACCGAATTTATACATACTATATAATAATATAAACATATGAACATGACAGAAGAAGTCCCATGAAGTTTGCGGAAAGGACCACCGAGTGACTTCTCAATCATTAGCGTGTCGGAATCAATTAAGAAGCTTAACCAAACTTAACAAAGAAACTTCTCCTCTTGATTTAATTATATTTTCTTGGAAGCATATAAATGATTAGAACTTCCTCCTACTTAAATTAATTAAGATAATTATGATTTTAGGTCTAACTAAATACTTTTCTATTAAAGTCCTCGACACTCTTTAATACTTCCTCCATTTCAAATTAGTTATCGTTTAAGGTTGTTTCACACATATTAAGAAAATATTTAATTTTTCTGTTTTATTCCTAATTAATGTTTATTTTATTTTATTTTATTCGTCAAAACATTAAAACATTAGGGACAAAGTTAGAAATCTTATCAAACATATACATTGAAAACATAAAACGACAACTAATATAAAACGAGTTTTAAGATCCGAAACGACAACTAATATGAAACGGAAAGAATAATATAGTACTCTGCATCTCCCTTTCATCACCACCTCAAAAGCTAATTAATGTATAAAATGTAGAATGCACTTATACATGTTGAACTAGTGTGTGTTTTTTTTTTGATAAGTGTTGAACTAGTGTTTGTAAGCAATTAATATTAATAATAAATTTATTATGTCGAGTAATTAACCTGTAAGCTTTAATGTATTTTGCATGGCTGAAAGTTCAGGAATATTAAAAATTAAATGTATAATATCTGCAACTAGGAAGGAGAGTAGGGCCATGGAATTGGGACCAGGTCACCAACGCGTCATGAGAGCAACTATTATTGTTTCCTTAAAAAACTTTGCATAGTATTTTTTATATAGACAATTAGAAACCATACATATTACATATCATACAAAAAACAAAAACAAAAACTACGAATGTCGATGATATAATCCATTGCTATTCATATTTTAAAAATAAAGCAAGATAAATGAATTGGACTCATCATATTCAAGCAAACTTTTTTTTAAGCCGAATTAAAGCAATTTCAAACATCATCAAAGGCCCTCTTTATTATGTCATCAGACTCATGACTCAAGAGAAAGATATACCTTACAAAAAGAGAAACAAAAGTTAACGAACCGCCACAATATAAACAAAAAACCTTTATCATCAGAATTTTTGTTTTAAAAAACCTTTAACAAAAAAAGAGAGGAAAAAACCGCCACAACAAAATAAATATAGAAACAAAAGCAACAATAAATCTACAAGTATATTACAATTAATGGAGGTATCGAAATAAATTTTGAAGATTTACCAAAAAAAAAAAATATACATTTCGAAGGAAATATGAAGATTGTTGTTAAGAGATATGTATTCCTTGTTGGTCGTAAGAAACTACATATGCTCATCATCATCATCATTATAAAATTGCTCAAAAAAGCGGAAGCAAATGACATGGTTTATGAGATCACGTTAGGATCACACACCTCATCGAATCAAAATACAAATCATCAACAACCAGAAAAACAACAAAAAGTATATATTTTACGAAATAAATGTATAAATTCAATAGCTCCAATATATGTCAATAAGTATAGAACTCAGCCAATTCTTCAACGGATCCTCCTTCTTGACCAGTCTTGAGCATCCACAATAAGTGTTCGAACAAAACGACTTCACAAGATACAACAATCTCACGATCTTGTTCAACGGATTTAGAAGACCGATCCACGAGTTCTTGAAAGAGTGGATGAGAGATGATGTCTGGTCTAAGCATGTAAGGTCTTCGAGTTTGACCAACATAAACCACATGGAGATTGTTCTCCTCTGAGAGTTCGTCAGAGACAGCAGCGGAGGAGGATGATTGGTGGTGGTTCTTGGCGAAAGAAGGCCATTTCTTTATCGCCGACTTGAGCTTTGTCAGCTTCCCGACTTTGGCCATTGCTAATGAAATATAAACTTTTCCTTGGATTTGGAACAAGAGAGAGTTGTTGAAACTAGCTAGGGTTTAGGGTTTATGAGCAAAATTTATATATGTTTATATGAGTGTGTGTGGGGGTTCAAAATATTGGATGAAGAGAAGAGGAATGTTTGAGATGTTCTTGGGAGGAAATAACGAGGAAGGTTCGTGTATATATATTGAGTAAGATAGACAAAGGAGAGACCGAGAGAGAGAACGTATATATGCATGACCCACCGATTGATGTATAACAGCTAAGAGATGAGGACATAAATGGCAAAACTAGTTCTTTGCCCATTGTTTTTACTTTTTTTTCTCTCTTATATTTTGTAATCAGATTTTATAAAATAGATTCGTAATCATTTAAATTTTGAAATATATTTTTCAATATTAGTTAAATCATTTTCATACATCTGTTGATATAAAAAAAAATATTGGTGACATATATGATATAATATAGTGTGTAACATACTAACATGTGAGACAACAATACAATTTGATCTGTTTTTAGAAGTAAAAACAGAACTTGCTTAATAGGTTAAATTTTTCAAAAATTCAACATGAAAATATATCCCATATATTAACCGTACTGGACCCAATATCTGAAAATATATGATTTTTTTAATTGGATTACTAATCCAATATAATTTCATTAATAATGAATACCTATTATAAAAATAATTAACTATATAAATAGTATACACACTAATTTCCTACCTGTAACATTTTGTTTTGTCTGCATAATGTCAGACACCATAAAAATCCTTCATCATACATATTTATTCAATACAAATTTTTTATTTATATTATGAATTTATGATGTACTAATATTGTTGCTATTAAAAATAATATATAAGAATTTATACGTGTGTATGGGGGTGTGTGGATGTGTAGGCAACCTCTTATTGCCTTATTGCGTGTTGTTGTCTAATGATCGGACAAAGAGTGATGTTTTTTAGATAACGATTAAATCTTGTCCACAGTTTTATTGAATATTACCCGATAATGCTATTTTTTTGTCATTCATATTTACAAAAATAAACAAATATGATCTTCATCTATCGACTAATTTTGTTGTTCTTAATTCATATGAATAAACCTATAACCATATATTATATCTGTATTTTCGAAACCGGAGTTGAGAAATCGAATAAATAAAAATAGAATTGACTGATGCAACAACAAATCACAAAGGCAGATTATGTTCTTTTGACAAAAATCAGTCCGTTTATTTATTTGGAAAGGCTTATCTTTCAATCATAAACATTTAGTATTCCATATATGTTGCTAAATTATTTTATTAAAGTTTAGTTTGGTATTTCCCAGAAATTAGGTAGAGAAGACCTTACCTTACCGTCTGTCTTTATCGAACAGAAAAAGTTGTGGATGGTAAGCTAATCATTAAGGAATTTTAAATACTTCATTTTATAAATGGTCGAACATATACTTATAATTTATGGCAAAAGAATCAAATAGTAAACTAGTACTAATCACTCATCATTAGACATTATTAGATAACTGTCCAATGTCTAAGTATTATCTAAAGATACTTATGTATACATCAAACTAGACCTAACAATTTGATCAAGAGTGCTTTTTTTGTTGTCTAATGGAAGATTAAAAAGTAAGGAAAATGACACACGCACATACATATTTATGCACATACATATTTATGCACATACATACTGGCATTACATGAAACCGATAAGCAATAACTCTGAATTTTGGTGTACTAATTAATTCCGATTCGTAATCATTGTAATGATTTGCTTAAATCGAGTTATGCTATTTAAAAGATATTCCTTCCGTTTCCGTTTCATATTAGTTGTCGTTTTGGATCTTAAAACTTGTTTCATATTAGTTGTTGTTTTATGTTTTCAATGCATATGTTTGATAAGATTTCTAACTTTGTCTTTCATGTTTTAATGTCTTGACTAATGAAATAAAATTAAATAAACATTAATTAGGGTAAAACAGAAAAATTAAATATTTTTTTAATATGTATGAAACAACAACTAATTTAAAACAGATGAAATATAAAAAAGTAAGAATATATATTACTCAATATTCTAACATATAATACTTTTAGCATTGTACATCTTTTTAGTCATGGAGATATATAAAAAAAAACTTCTTAAAAGGATTAGAAACGTATTTAAGAGAAATTCTTAGATTAAACATATTAAAAACTAGCTAGAGTCCAAAATTAAAGTAGAGACAGGCCAGTTGGAATGGTGTTGTTAATGTAAGTGCGGAACAATTGTGCAATAATCTACTTTAATTTTTGTTCGACTTCGTATATATACTATAATAATCCATATTTCATACATTTCTTACATCAAAATAGCATAAAGTATCGTTATAAGTTATAATTTTCTACCGATGTTGGTAGCAGGTCCGTGCCTATGCCCAATTTTTAGAAACTTTCACTTAGAATTCTTATTTTTAATAATTTTTAGGGCCCTTAATTTTTTGTAGATTATTAGTAATATTATGCTTTTATTTTTATTTTATTTTGTCTCAACTAAGCTTTTTAATGAGGTTTTTATTTTTTGTAAATTACTTTAATAAATTTAAGTTATGAATGTTGAAGAAAAATAATATTTTTAACATTCTAAATTAAATTTAGAAACTAAGATAAAAAAAATAGGGCAATTAAGATTTTTTCTTTTCACTTTTTTCCAAGACCACTTCTTTAAACTCTAGTGTCTAGACTCTAAATTTATATGAAGTAAGGCATTTTTTTAACACATCGTCTATAATATTTTCAACCTTAGAAACGGCTATGTTGGTAGACATAAACTCATTGTGGTCGTCGATGTGGAGAAGCTCTAGAGGGAATGAAGAAGGGATGTGAAGAGCATTACCACATCTTGAGTTAATGAGTTCGACTAATCTTACTGGAACAAGAGAATTAGATAAATAACTAAAAAATAAAATGTCATTAATCTATAAAAGCAGTATTTTAGTATATTTATTCTACGAAAATTCTATTCAACTTGTTTTCGCTATTTGATTTTTTTCACTGTTCCATCATTCTACTATCTAGCTGACGTATCAGTCAAGTCGATGTTTTAGTTAATATTTATTTGAATATCGCGATGGTCTAATGGATTTTTAATTGATTTGACCTGATCCATTTATGAGGTTGGAAATGTTTCAAGTTTTTTTTTTTTTTTTTCTGATAGTGGGTTTAGGTTTGGAATGTTCTTTTTCAAAAAGGATCTTAAAGTTGGGTTATCCTACAAAAAAAAGTAAGATTTTAAGGTTACATATGAACTAAGCATGTCTTAATCATATCACTCAATTAAAGATCTAAGATGATTTAACTAACTACCCAATTACCACTAAATCCACTTGGATTTCCCACGCCTGTCATGATGCCACATCACTATACCCAATTTTGAAAAAAATTAAATGTAAATTTCATAATGAAAAATAATTCTCAGAAAACTCATCGTGTAAAAAAAAAGTTATGGGTGAGGATATTTGAAGAACTGTTTCAAGTATCAAGTGATTAAAATATAACAAAATCGTACAATAATTTTCTTCGAAGAACACAACAAAAAGGCACAAAATTGGAGTAATTATCTCCCGCGTTCAAAGTATAATAATAATACTCAACAACACAAGGAGCCTTGCATAGCAAGCAACAAGTCTTGCTTCTTGCTTTGAACTTTTCTACCCTGATGCTTTGGTCTTCTTCTTTTTCTTCTTCTTTGTGGGCTCTGATGTTACTTTTCTTTCAGTCTTTGAATCATCCTTCTCGTCTTGATCAATCAAATGCTCGTACTCTTCAAGACTCGCAAATGGAGATTTCCTTTTTCCTTTTCCTTGCTTTTTCTTCTTACCACGACCATCATCACTATCATCATCATCAATCTCGTCATCAACATCTTCACCATCAATCATGTCCATGCCTGTGTCCATCTCTGCATCACTCACATCATCCACAAGCTCTTCATCATCGTCACCAGCTACTTTATCGAGATCATCATAATCATATTCACTTCCCTCTTCCTCCACAGCATCATCATCAACATCATCCAACATATTCTCAATCTCTTCATTGTCACTGTCATCACCAGCCTCAAATTCAACATCGCTGTCGTAGTTTCCTCCACCATCCCCATCATTCACATCGTAAAGTTCTTCAGCAGCTTCTTCTTCAGGTAGCTTCTTCTTTTTCTTTTTCTTTGACTGTTTCGTACTGTTCATTTTGTTCACATAGAACTTGTGGAATACTAGATCTTCAGGAGATACGTCTTCTTCTGCTAATGAGAGAATCTCAGAACCAATCATACGGTTTGACATGTCAAGCTGCACATGAGAAGAAGAAGAAAAAAACCGTTACCTTCTTGTTGAAGTAGATAACAAAGTGTTTACCTTCTTGGATAACAAAATGGTGAAAGTAGATAACAAAATGGTGAAAGTAGATAACAAAATGTTTTTTAAACTCTGCTTGTTGAAGCTTGAGCCATTTACCTTCTTGGAAGGTTCGATTTGGGAGCCACCATGCCAAATGTTCTGCTTTGCTTTCTTCTCCATGAATTTATCCAAGAAAGCACTTAGAGATAAATCAGTCAACGGGTTTCCATTGTAAACAATATTAGTTCCTGAGAGAAGGGTTCCAGCCATCGTAGCAACCGAGGGGTGAACATGATTTGAAAGAGCCACCAACTCCCACCAACTCGCACGATCTCCGTTACTGTTAATTTGAGTTTAAGGATTCAGTTGAGTATGTAACAAAACCAGTATACTTTAGCTTTGATGAAAGAAAGATGAGATTAACTGACCAGTAAGAAGGCTCTCTATGACGAGGATCGTATCCTCCAGGAAGACAACTTGATTTCAATGGTGGTTGGCTTCGTTTTTCCATATCATTAGTAAACTCCATGGTAACTTCACGGGGAGTTTCTTTTCTGAATAGCTCTTCCGCAGCATCAGAATCATAATCATCTTCTTCATCAGATTGCCTGACCGCCAAAGTCTCTTCGTTGTCTGAAGAAGAATCACCATCTCTACTTGTAATTCTACCATCATCTTGACCAACTTCAACAACATTCTCTTCTATTTCGGCTTCTTTATTGGGAACAATTTCATCTTCTTCTTTCACATCCTCAAAATGTTCTACATCTTCTTCTTCCTCAACTGATTCCCTCTGGGCCACCATGTTCCTGCATGATAAGTAAAAGGACCCATTGAATCACCGGATAAAAGCCACAGATAAATATGGTTAACAGAACAAAAAAAAAATACCATAGAGTCGGTCTTGCTTTTAACACTTCAGACAGAAGGAAAAGGCATCCACAGGCATACTGTGGTGGTTGTTGAAGCGCAACCTACTCAAATATTTAAGAGTAAACTTTAGAGATAACACAAATTTCATAGATATTCATGTTACCAACCTGCAGGAGTCTTTTGGAGAAGGCAGCCACACGCTTCACATTTATATCATTTTTCATGGCTCTGAGAAGAAGCCCGATAAACATTTCAGCCTGAAAAACAGGATGGCAAATTGTTGAGCAGGGTTATAAAGGAAAGCCTATGATACATGCCAGGGGGAGATACATCAGTGTTTTTATCAGAAGACATAAAGTGGCTTTCCCAAGATTAGAAATGTATAGAACATTCTTAGGCCAACACTCTGAAACAAATTTCGGGATCTACCATATTGTACGGATACTAATCCATTAAACTAAGAATAAAATTATGTGATCGAAATGTAGAAAAACAGAAGCTTCAAAATTAAGCTTGCCTTGGAAGAATTCATTGCGGAGGGAAGTAGAAGTTTCGAGTACAATGCACGGTAAAATCTGTCACTGACAATCTTATTCTTGGATGAGATCTTGTCAAGAAGCATCAGTGATTGAACTCCCACATTAAAATTCTTCGAGTGTACCTGCACACATTCAAGAACCCAGTTTCTTTATTAATTTTCTGGATGCAACTGATGAAACTAAACTTATATGATGAAGCTTTAGGAGTTACCAGTTTAAAAAGCACCGGCGTCTGGGATTCAATAATATCATCGGCCTCATCAGTGGAAACATACGGAAAAGCTCTGTTAACTCCCTGCAATAACGGAGAACTAAGGCATAAGTTGATCTGTAAATTCTCAGTGCTATAAAATTACATACATTATGTATTACAAAAAAAAAACACATCTGGACTAACCGTCAGTAGAGCTGATAGAATTCTGGAATCCAATTCAACAGGTGAATCAGATGACTTCTCTTCTTTTGTGTCCTTCGAGTAGGCATTTTTCTTATCAGCGACTCCTTTGTCATCTGCACCTTGTTTCCTATTTGTTTCTGTGGTTAAAACCTACAAGAAGGCAAACACACTCGAGTCATAATCCAACGGGTGAAAGATTTTATGTTATGGCTTATGATTAATGACACACCAAAAGAGAACATTTAGGGGTAGTAGAAGGCTTTGAGATCATGAAAAGAAGGTGGAAATAAAGGGACAAAAACTTTGAGAAGATTATAAGAAAATATTTGATTTCTCACTTATATAGACTTTAGATGCCAGTTGCATACCTTAAACAGGGCAAAATATACATCAATTAGGCGTTTTGCCACCTTTGGATCATCTCCTTTGTGGCTCAATCGAATTTGACTCAAAAAGTTAACCTGTGAAAATTACAAAGGTTAATAATCATGGTTCAAGAAAAGCTAAACGTGGATACATTGTTTCGCATCCAGTTCAAAAGTAGCCAAAATATAAACTTCAGATGACTGATAAAGAGATGAGCAAGAAAATAAAGAAAGATGGTTATCATGAACCTAAATAGAGTAGAACAGTGGAAAGAGAAATTTGTTTGAAAATATGAACAGTAAATAAAAGGACATACAGCATGATATTTTGCACGTAATCCAAGATGAGGTCGGAAGAGAAAGGTATCAACTTCATCAATCACCACAGCCTGCAAAAATAACTATACATTTAAGCCAAAGAGAAAACCCAAACAACAAATAAGTAACAAATTCCCGAAACTGGGTCTAGGAAGGTTGAATAGCAGAACCTTCATATTAGGATGATCAGCCAAAAGATTTGTCAAGTGATAATCAGCATTAGATGCACTTTTGTTTTGAGGATCCCCCAACTGTGTAAAGTAATCCACAGAGCAATTTAAGGTAATCATAGTTGAGAAAATTTGATTAACTACAGGTATTCAAAAGAACAAATGACAATACCTTGTTCACCAATGACACTAGCAATTTCCGCTCCTGTTCTGATTTGCTTGTTAACATGAAATATATCGTCTGAAAAAAAAAAAATCATTTACTGATCATATGACCAAGCAAAAAACTCATAATAGCTATAAAAAAACAAGAACCATACAATAATGCATCCTACAGAGAAGGATTACATTGAATATATTCCAATGTCTAGTATAATAATTCATCAAGAATCTTACAAAACCTGGAGACCAGTTCTACTAAAGAGGCTAGGGGATGCAGAGTGGTAATAGGATATACCTTTAAAGCCTTGTCTTTTAGCTCTGGAAGCATATCCTTGGATGATTCATCAAGGGCGGTGACAAAGCGCTCATACCTACAAAGTCAGCACAGTAAGCTGTTAACTAAATCATCAATCCCGAACAATTACTGATAGAAGATACAGATCTTGGAAAAAGTGATAAACATATGCCCTGTTGCATGATTGAAGCATAATACCTTTCTCTCATGTATTAAAAAGATAAAAGTTCTTTTTATTCCTTTAACTAGTGAGGCCATAAATAAGCCTAACAACAAATTGAAAGCAAAATGATGAATTATCTTTACCTCTGTTTCAAGCATTCCTCCCAGTACCAAAATAGCAGAAGCGAGTAGCCATCTTTATTTTCCGAAATGCTGTTTAAAGGTCGCTGTAAAAGTGTCTTCAGCTTACGATCAGGTAATAACCTGGAAAAAAATCTCAGTCAGGTAATTATGATTCTGAGCACATAAAGTAATAGCTGGGCGGGAGAGTAGAAAAATGTACCTGATCAAGATTTCTGATAGAGCCTTAAGACCTTTAAATGCAAAACGTTTTCCAACCTTTGAGGTCACCATTCCTGCAATAAACAGATAACATAAACGAGACATCAACAAAATGCTTCAGAGGATTTCACCATTGGAAAACTAAAGGAAACAGAAACATACCCAGTAAGGCATCAAGAGACCTCATATTAGCAATTGGATTCTCTCCAACCATAATCTCAAAGGCAGTAATTTTATCAGCTACTGTCCCTGACTTTTGAGCAGAAATCACCATCTTCATATCTCCACTCTTCCCTTTCGATGTTACAAAGTCCTCAGCGTATTGCCACATCAATCTCTCACCTAATTCCCTCTTCGCCTCCACCTCCTCCTTCTTGGTCACCGCCACTTTCCGGTTAGCTCCTCCACCAAACACCTTCTCCTCAAGCTCCGCTGCATCATTGTACCATTCTGAGCTCAATAAGCTAGCTTTCACCAATGGTAACTTAGGCAAACTCTTGAACTTATCAAAACGTTTCGCCTTAATCCCATTATTCTCATCATCAATCGATAAAAAATCAGGCTTTGGCTTAGGGTTTATAGTTGGTTTCGCCGGTGCATCTTTGGTTTCCTTCTTCTCTCCTCCCAAATTCTTTCCCGTTCCATTTCCAAGGTTCGATTTTGACTGCTTTGTGTCTCCTTCTTTAACTTCATTCTCCTCGTGTTTCTGATCGGAGGTGGTTTTGTTCTTCTTAGGCTTCTTCCGTTTTTGGGTTTTGGGTTTAGCGGGTTTGCGGAAATCAGTGTCGTTGAAACCCGAAGAAGGATGAGATGAAGAAGCTAAGCCAATAGAGGAAGCGAACGATGCGATATCAGACGTGAGAAGATTCAAATCCTGCGATGACTTACTCAAAGGCTTTAACTTAGACATTGAATTTATTTCTTTCTCTCAAGAACAAAGACAATTAAGTTTAATCAAATCTCTGTACTTTGAGGGTTCTACAAGCTTTGCTGCTAGGGTTTTAGAAAACGGCAGCAGACAGAAACAATGGTGGAAGGGTAATTTAGTAATCTAAAGGATAAGACAAGGGTAAAAGAGAACACCAAGGCAGATTTTTTTATTATTTATATATTAATAAGGGATATGTCAAATAACTTATTGCTTGCCGGAAAAGAAACCCTCACTGTTTTCATTTCTCAATGACCAAAGCTAATTTATTGGGTAAGCGAAATCTTGAAGATGATTTGGAGACTAAACCGAATCTCAAACAAATCAAAGAAAGGGTCGAATTATGCCATAAGAAAAAAGACACTCTTTGTTACCAATCTCAATCCCCACGTTCACAATTCACATATCATCAAATTTTTCATAACCAAAATATTGCATAGATCACAAGGTTAGGTACGGAGACTATCTTGGACGAGAGAGAAAGACTTCTGATGGAAGAAGATGAAACACCTCTCGATTTTGTTGATGATGATGTACTCTTTGTTGCTAATTTATCTCCCCAAATTAAAAGATCACATCTTATGGATTTCTTAATTAGTTGTGTTGCATTAGTTGTTAGTGTTCGACGACTTATTGTAAACCATGAGAATAAGCATGTGGGATATGCCTTTGTTGACGAAGCAAACAAGGCGTTGCGAATCAAGAATGGTGAATATTTGCATGATCATTAGATTTTTCTTCATGTTACTAAGTCAGTTCCATACCTTTCACGACCGAAGAACAACCTTGCAGATATGCTTTGTTATGAAAACTACGTTCGACGACAAAGTCTTTTGATAGAGGATGATGAAACTCCACATTTTGTTGAGGCTGTTGCTATAAGAAAAAAGACGATCTTTGTTTCCAATCTCTCTTGCAAAACTAAAATATCAGATATCATGGATTTCTTCAAAGATGTTGGAGAAGTTGTTCATATTCGACTTATTGTAAACGGCAAGTGCAAACATGGCTTTGGAAAAGAAGAAGGGTGAATATTCACACAATCGTGAGATTTTTCTTGATGTGACTAAGATAGATCCATACCTTCCACGACCCACGTGGTGCATAGATCACAAGGTTTGGTACGAAGACTACCTTCAACGAGAAAGCCTTCTCATAGAACAAGAAGAAGATGAGGAAGTTGAAGGACTTGATGAAACTCCATATTTTGTTGAAGAAGTTACCGTAAGAAAAAAGACGCTATCTATTGACCATCTCTCTTACAAAACTAAAATATCACATATCGTCGATATCTTCAAAAATGTTAGAAACGTTTGTCGTGTTCGACTTATTGTAAACAATAGGGGGGAGCATGTGGGTTGTGGTTTTGTTGAATTTGCTTCTGTTAACGAAGCAAAGAAGGTGTTTCTAAAGAAGAATGGTGAAGCCATTTTTCTTAACATGGTTGAGATAGCTTCATACCCTCTCCGACCCAAGTACAATCTTGCAGGGAAGCTTTGGTATGAACACTACTTTCAGTTAGAAGAAGCTGATTTGGAGACCAAAGCGAATCTGAAGAAACAGAAGCTACCTATATTTTGCGGTAAGAAGATTACCTTCTCTGATGACGACTAATAGAAGAAGATGAAGCTCTTTGCAACTTGTGATACAATGCAACTTCTTTTTATTACTTCAGTTTTTCTTATGTTCTAATTAAAATATGCTTAATTTTGAATGTGTTGGTGTTTAAAAAAATGAAACGAAGTAACTTTGGATTTTCGACTCAAGGACACACTCCAATCTAATATGATAATATCTACACTAAAACACAAGTTTGGGTAGTTGGGTTTAGACCAGTGACATCGCCGTATAACATACAATTCGAACTTAAAACTTCCTAATTTTTTGTGTGTACCCGAACTTAAAACTCACTAATGTATGTATGTGTTGCTGTTGCATACGACAACAAGAAAAAATCTAGCGCATATTCCTCCTAATGATTTTACTAACGACATATTGAACCAATTAACAAAATCTTGATATTTCATACATATGGAAGTTGTTTTGGTGTTGGTTTTTCATAATGTCTACATTATTCGTAAATGTTATCAAAATAAAAGGATTGATTCATGCATAGTATGAATCACTGAAACAAGTTCATGATACTTGGGCCTATAAAACCATCATATAAGGCTATAAGCTATCGAACATTTTCAACTTAATCCGGAAGCTCATATTATATCAGAGTTGACAATTATTTAACTGAGCCAGACAAGTATTTAGCTACGTAATACACTATAAATCACTTAAAGATGTCAAAGGTATGGAAGAATACATATAAAAAATCTTAAATCTACGGCTTCAAATCCTAAATAGATGAAACAACAAACATGAAGTTGTGAGTTTAATATGTCGCAAAAGCTCGAGTTCAAGATCTTTATTTGTCTACATCCATACGCATAGGGTTATGTGCTTTTGGATTTGGAGGAGTCGCAAAGTGTCGAGAGGATTGGTCAGCCTTTGCCGATGGACCGGCCATATCTGGCTTGGGAGGAAGATGACCACCGTTTTGGTTCAGTTGATATGGAGCTCTAGCCACAGCCCTGAAATTCAAACATAATCAGCTTTTAATCATCTCTTTCACTGAAAGATTCCAACCATTTTTCCTAATTCCAGGACTAAATTTTGGTAATACTTGTGGAGTATGACACAAGTATTACCAAAATTAGAGCAATGGATTCAAACACAAGCATTGAAACATCACATTTTCTAGTAAGATGAGCTCACAAGCATTGGTCCTAATCTATGTATATATTTCCCAAGTACGACCTCAAAAGAATGTAACCGGCTAATTCGCAATATTCTAAGTTTATAATCAATTTAGGTAAAGACAAAACAGCTTCCAAGTTTAGTTTTTTTACCTGTCTTTTCGTTTAGCAAAGAAACGATGAAGAGAAGCTCTTCTTGCTATGCGTTCCACAACTTGATGTTGCTGTCCTGTTTCTTGATCTTCATTGTTCCCAGAACTCGTTGGCTCGTTCAGATCAGGAATCACCACATCGCTTTTTTTGCTAATGTTCATGTCGAGATTAATGTGATTCTGAGTCTTCTTCAAGTTAACAGCAACAAGACTTGCTTCTTTAGCTGCTTCCATTATCTCCTTTGCTTTATCTTCAGGAAACTCGTCGTAAACCATAACTTTTCCTCCGAAGAATATGGTCAACTGTGAATTTTCAAGCACCGGTACGACTTTTTCCGGTTCACTGAAATCAAATCAAATCCATTTGTACATTAGTCAATCTCCACACATGTATAATATATATAGTCCTTTCTCTAATACAATTGCTACAAAATGTAGAGATTTAATATTTAAAACCAGATATCTCAAATCCAAAAGAGTCTAAAAATCGAACCGGAGTTGGAAGAAGTGTATGTATAATTAATTACCTGAGATCAGCATCCTTGGCTTTGCCTCCGGAACAAGTAGAGGCTTCACCAATGGAAAGCTTCTGAATCAACTCGACAGGTCTGGTTTCCCAAGTTTCTGCCTTCCTAATCACATCTTGTTGACCTAATTAAAACAAAACAAAATTCCCTAACCGATTAATATTTATCAAAATCTTTTACTTTGATAAACTTACATGGTCCAAAAGATACTATTACAATAAAGAGAAAAAAAATCCATATAAAATTTTTAAATTCTAGATTTTAAATTTTTTAACAAAATAAAGTTCCTATTAATTAATATATCTCCAAAAATAAGGCCAAAATCTCATACAAGGATGAGGAATAATCAACGAACCAAAGCTTCAAAAAATATACTATTTAAAAAATGGGTCCTTGTCGGCGGCGGCTCTGAATATCAGAGGATGGGAAGAGAGAAATAAATACCTATAGGATCGAGTGCTCCGGCGAGCTCAAGATCGGATTTTCGAGCCAAGCCGATATTAATATTCCCAAAACTTCCCTTCTCCTTCAAGTAGCGGCTGAGCAAACTACATCTCTGAGAAAAATTGGACTTCTCCGGCGCTTGTCCGGTCGACATACCGTTGATCAGATTTATAACAAGTAAAAATCTTTTCTTGTGGGTTACACGTAAAGATCGAGGACTACAAAGAGTATAAATTGTCTTGAACTTTTTTTGCTCATGTGTTAGTTATAAATAAACCATTTTACCCAGTAAGTTTATGTGTGGCTTCAACCTCTCCCGAATAAATAAAGAAACTATATAATAAGGAAAATAAAAAAATAAATAACGTGTTTTATTTTATTTTAAAGAAGTGATAGTGGTCCGTGTGCAATAAAAAAACTGTGTCACGAGTTTTTTTTTTTTCTACCTAATATTATTTTTAACTAATTAATATCCAAAATCTTAGCTCCGTAACTAAATTACATGAAGGTTGAGACGTACCAAAAGATCCTTAAAAAGGAAAGAAAACAAATCACTTTGAGTTTTTTTTTTTAAACGACTAAGATTATAACTCAAATTTCGACCAGTTTCTTAAGAAAACATTTTACTTTTTTTGGTCAACAATATCATAATTAAAAAACATACAAGTTATGTAATTATTTGTTTTTACAGTATAAATAAATTAATTTGTTTATTCAATAGCAACACAACGTTCGTTACATACAAATCTCAGCACGTTTTCCTTGCGCATGGCGTGAGATTATTGTTAATTTTTTTTTGTAAAGGAAGAAAGAGTCCCACAGTTGACGGCAACGTTACTAGATGGCGTTACCATTTTGCCCTCAAATCTTAAGGCCCAAGAATTGCGCTTAATTACGATCCTATCCTTACGAAATAACTCTGTGATGGCATAATCGTTATTAAAGGGGCATAACTGAATAAATAACGGAGTGAAGTCTAGCGTCGGCTGATGGCTATTGGAATATAAAAAAATGGGACCCAGTGAGAGTAGAACTTGTGTGATGGATACTAATTGAGGAATACTTATCCCCGACAAAGTTCAAAGGACACGTGAATAATTGCTACATCACTTTAGGATGTGAACACGTGTTCGAATCTTAGCGGTACCAACTCTAATACGTGCGTGATTTGCGTTTTTTTTCCTTCTCCTTTCTTTGCCCAAGCAAGGAAAGGCATGTATGGGATACTTTTGTGTTAAGTTGTTCTATCTTTTTTAATTTTTTTTAAATATCTGATATAATGGGACGACAAACAAAAAATATGTTATGTTTTAATTATGAACTCAGTGTAATTTAAAAGAAACCTATGTATATTTACAGACATCTATCAAAAAAAAAAAAAAGAAGAAGGAATTTGTTTAGTCCTAAGATGAATTTTCTTAGTCCAGTAACCAAATCTCTTTCATTTGTTGGTTGTTTCAATCTCTTTATATAAAATGCTTCAGTTTGCAATATTTCATGAAATTGAGAAACTATATCTTTTTTTAAGTATTATTGCAAGATTTAATCAATTTATATAAGAGATTGATACAACAACAACAACAACACGATAATGAATTTGGTCTTAATAGATAAGATCTGAAAAGAGAAAAGAGAAAAAGAGAAGATTAAATAATGTGTAATAGATATACATTTTTATCCACGAAATTATAGTTTGTTTATCTTTTATTAATTATATATTTATATTGACGAGAATGTGACCATTGACCAAATTCTCTTTGTTTTGTGCACAGTTAACTACAATATTAATTAGTTACCATTTTATTTAACGACGAAGTCATTCGTTGAATTTTCTTTTAATAAACCCCCTTGCCAACTAGAGACCAAGAAAGAATTTTAACTGTATTAGAAATTAAATGTCGTAGACGATGGCGCCAAGGGGGGGAAAATCATTATTATTCATCACAACTTGCAAGATCTTATCGATACGAACATAATACTCAATTTGAACTTTGAAGACTCTTCCATATTTTTTTTTTCTTTTTGTAAATCATAATATACTTCAATAGTTGAACAGCAACTTGAGTCTAACGGGTCATGTGAATTTAATAATGCAACATAAATCCATCATCCATTACTGTTTCTTTTTGCTTACACAATACAAAAGAAATAGTCACAATTTCACATATTATCGACAGTGTTTTAGGTATGGTACAGAATCCGGTAAAATCTAAAGCAAATTGAATCTTACGTAAATCTATGCGACATTTGACGTGTATATGTATGACAATATGAATTTGTACATGTTTCCATATGACGATTCATTCGTATATATATAACAATTTTGAAAGGTTATGCAAACACTAATTTACACTAATGTGTGACTGCTAGATATAAAAATTAAGCTTGCGTTTAAGACAAGGGGTTAATGTATGTACGTCCGTTACAACTTTACAGCAATAACTAAAATAATTTTGGGTTCTTTGACACGGACAAATACTGTGGATGTGAACACCAGAAAAATTGTAGCTTCTTCACATGCTTATATGACAATAACGTATCTACCTAAAGATTATTACATACAAGTATTAAATTTTTTTTTTTAAATATGTATTACGTATGCAGTGGCGGACCCAAAAACTTTTTTTAACTGTAGTCAAAATATAACAAATGAGCATTTTTAACTTAGGTTACATAACAAATAAAAAAATTTTAATTTGTGGATTCAATATTAAATGGGATAGAAATTTTTATTTTTCTATGGGTTCAAAACTAATAAATTCATCTAAAATCAATAAAATTACACCATTAAAAAAAGTTAATAGAGTGTTAGCTGACCCTACATCTTTGTGAGTGGGTCCGCCCTTGTATTGGGTTATATCATGTTTTTTTTATAATTTTGCGATGTGATACATACGTGTGACAAAAGTATTTAACATGAAATTCAATTTGATTTAAAATGTTTCTATCGCATTGATTGTATATATATAAAAGCATGTGCTGCGAATCCATTCATTACTTTCTTACAATTAAAAAAAATAAATTATAATCAGAATTCTTTGTACAATGAATTTGGTCATAGAACATCGCTGTCCCGTCGCTGTTTTTGCCTTCATTGGCTTCTTTGTTCGTTTCAACTCTCAGCTAACCCATTTGTGTTATTCAAAGTCTTGAAATTAGATTCTTCTTACATCTTCCTTCTAAATATATAAAAGTTGAGGATGAGGAGGTGAAGCAAACATGATAGGCTTCTTTTTTTTGTTAGTGGATATTTTATTGTAATTGTCAAAGAAGCATGCCAAGCTTTTCTTTCCCCAACACAGATTGGAAAACTAGTTTGAACCAAGCAATAAACCTCGAGATCTTATTAGATATGCAGTTCAAGCCCTCCAAAATATACATCGTAAAAGACTCTACGATGTAACTTTGTCACTATAAAGTACTCTCTCTTCGGCGAAATCGGTAAACACAAGAATAGGAGATTTATAGAGGCAAAACAATAAAGTATTTATTTTATTAACTAAGTAATGGTGGTTTAGTATTTTTCACTTGATGAAGAATTACTATGTTGGTTTAGGTGAAAAACTGAATTTTTTTAAGCGCATAATCATCTAAATTATTCATATTTGACCCATCAAAGTGGTGTTATGCTTTAAGTCTACTAGAGAAAATTAATCAGTGGTAAAAGTTAAAATTAACCTCCTAATTAAAAAAAAAAAGAGAAAGGTATTTATTTGGGAAATATATAAAAAAACATTAACTTTTTTAAAAGTGGACGTTTTAATCATGGACTTACAAAATGCCATTTAAATCTTAAATTTTTTATTGACTTTAAAAATAAATAGCAAACTTTTGCTGACTCGGACAAACGAAACACAATGTTAAATTCACTAATAGAACACGTTAATGGGTTAACTTACAGTTAACAGTTACGTTATGTCAAAATGACATAATTTTATTTTTCAATAAAAAATCAGAAAAGCATAAACTTTTAAAAAGTGAACGTTTTAATCACGAACTTACAAAATGTCATTTAAATCTCAAACTTTTGGTTAACTTTCAAATTAAATAGTAAACTTTTGTTGATTTGGAAGAATGAGACACGTCGTTAAGTTCACTAATAGAATATGATACGAGGTTAAATTGATGTTAACATCTTCGCTAAGTCAAAACAACATTGTATCTATTTTAATAAAACAATGTCGTCTTAACCTATTGAAGGAATAAAAAATGTCCAAATCGTGAAACCCAATCTAAAAATTTTCAAATCGATTCTCAAATCCCAAACCCTAGAAATCTCTTTGTTGATCTTCTCTCATTTTCGTATTTAACAAATACAAACCATGTACATACAATTATTTTAAATCTACATTATTTTAAATTGTATGTTATGAACCTACAACATATTGATGCCAGATCCCAAACAAAAATATCCATCCTCTAAAAATATAAGACGTATCTGCCACCTCGTCATAGCAAAGGAAAAGCGGCTCGGTCTGGGAAAGATCAAAGATGGACGGACCGAGGAAGTGTTTGGAAGAGTGGACCGAGAGTTCGACAAAGGATAGGAGTTTACGAAGCGGTGTTGAAGCGCGGAGCAAAGGGGAGTTCGATGAGTGACACATATCGGCAAACTGAAGGAGAATGCAGTTCAAGAATCAAGACGTTACAACATTTAAGATCAAATCAAAACCAACATATTCAAGAAAAATCATAGAATTAACTAGAACTTATTCATCGCATTTAAGTCTCGAATTATATATAAATATATACTCTCATAGCCTTGTAAGGGGGAGGATTTTTGTCACAAAGAGAATAATAATACAAATTTTACACATTTCTTTTTTAGCAATACATTTTACTTTACAAACTCTAGATTATATTTTGGGTGTTGGATAATGTATTCATACAATATTTGGCTTGAACCTACATTGTTTTAAATTATGTGTTATGAACATCATCATGTTTTCGAGTTAACAAAAGTTTACTATTTAATTGACATTTTGTAAATTCGTGATTAAAACGTCCACTTTTTGAAAATTCATGCTTTTATTTTGAATTTTTCATTGAAAAATAAAAAATGTCGTTCTGACATAACAGAGCTGTTACTGTACATTAACCCATCATAGTCAACAAAAGTTTGCTATTTATTTTTAACATCAACAAAAAATTTGGGATTTAAATGGCATTTTGTAAGTTAATGATTAAAACTCAACTTTTTGAAAGTTTATGTCTTTTTGACATTTTTCTCGTATTTATTTGTAAAGATTACCATTTTGTACCCACGCACCATTCTATCCATGTGTAAAGATTATAAAATTAATAATTATTGGGTTTGGGCTTGAAAACTAACAACAGTAATAGTATGCATATGGGCCAAATAAAAATGCATAATTATGTGCTACATTTCTTATTCACATTTGCATATCTCAATCTTGAGTCTTGACTCTTTCAACGAACATTCGCGCCATAAGCTCCTAAGTTCCTCTCATCCAATGGATCACAAATGACAAAGAAAAACAAAAGACACAGAAAAACAGAGACAAAGCGAGAAACAAGACAAGAATACAGAAAATTAGTAAATCGAATCAGCCAAAAAAATAGCAACTTTTGGTTAACCAAAAAAAAAAACAGAGAAGAGTTTCTTGAAACTCTCGGCGGCCTAGCTCCGGTTAATAAGTAAATGGCCGTGGCCTGGCTAATCTGGCCGTTCGTGCTATCTCTAACAGCACTTTCTACAAATTCAATACCCGAATCAGAATCATTACTAGAATTCAAGAAGTCATTAACCAACACCAAGTCTCTTGATTCTTGGACACCAGATTCAGAGCCTTGTGGAGAAACACAAAAATGGGTCGGATTGCTCTGCAACAAAAATTCTGTCTTTGGTCTCCAAATCGAACAAATGAATCTCTCAGGAAACATCAACGTCGCTCCTTTAACCAGCTTACGTTCTTTACGTACCATAAGCATAATGAACAACTCTTTCACCGGTGAAATACCTGAGTTTAACCGATTAACCGCTTTAAAATCGATTTACCTATCCGGCAATCGATTCTCCGGTAAGATTCCTTTTGATTATTTCGAAAACATGGTGTCGTTGAAGAAAGCTTGGCTATCAAACAACGAGTTCTCTGGTCTCATTCCTCTTTCATTGGCTACTTCATTGCCAAATCTAATGGAGTTACACCTTGAAAACAATCAGTTCATTGGGACTATACCAAGTTTCACTCAACGGTTTTTAACTAATGTTGATTTCTCAAACAATCAACTAACCGGAGAAATACCTTCCGGTTTATCAAGATTCGAAGCGAGAATTTTCGCGGGGAATCCTGAGCTTTGTGGCGCGATACTAGCAACTACATGCACGCAACCAAGAAACTCGAGTGCATCGATTACGATAGATGGAACAATGAAAAATGCAGATAAAAGCAAATATTATTTAGCATTTGCTACATTAATAGGTCTTCTTATCGTCGTCCTTATCTCCTTACTTTTCCGGAAGAAGAAGACGAAGAGACGAAGGAAGAAGCCACGTTGTATCTCTCAACAAGACAACAATGATGATGACCAACATATTCAGGTTGCGTCCACAATACGTAATCTCATCTCTTTAAAAACGTTCTAGGGTTTTTTGTTTTTTTTTTAAACTTACGAAACACGAAATTCTTGATTTTCTTGAGACAGGTAACTGTTGAAGGATCAAGAACTAGTAAGAACAGTCGCTCCGGCGAATTAATGGATAGATCATCCGGCGGTGTAACGGCGACGGCGGATTTGGTAATGGTGAATACAGAAAAAGGTGTATTCGGTTTATCTGATTTGATGAAAGCGGCGGCTCACGTACTCGGTAATCCCGGTAGTGGAAGTAGCCGTCCTAGAAGCAGCGGAGGTGTAGGATCAGCGTACAAAGCGGTGATAGCGAGTGGCGTCGCGGTGGTGGTGAAGAGAGTGACGGTGATGAATGAAGTGAGTAAAGATGTGTTCGACAAAGAGATTACAAAATTGGGAAGCTTAAGACATAGAAACATATTAACTCCTTTAGCTTACCATTTTCGAGGAGATGAGAAATTGTTAGTGTTTGAGTTTGTTCCTAATCTGAGTTTGCTTCATCGATTACACGGCGATCATGGTGAAGGGTTTCAATTAGATTGGCCATCGAGACTTAAAATCATTCAAGGAATCGCTAGAGGATTGTGGTTTCTCCATAGAGAGTTAGAGTTTTTAGACCTACCACATGGAAACCTAAAATCGAGTAACATATTTCTTGGGGAAGAAGGCGAGCCTATAATCTCTGAGTTTGGACTTCAAAGACTGATCAATCCCGACGCTCAATCTCAATCTCTTGTCGCGTATAGATCTCCAGAAGCGATTCGTTATGGAACCGTATCTGCCAAGTCTGATGTGTTTAGTTTTGGAGTTGTGGTTCTTGAAATCTTGACTGGGAAATTTCCGTCACAATATGCCGGTTTGAGTAGAGCTGGTGGGACTGATTTGGTGGAGTGGATTGGCTCCGCCGTGGAACAAGGTGGTTGGATGGATTTGCTTCATCCAACGGTTGTTAACGCCGCCGCTGATGATAAAACGTCGGAGGAGGAGATTGAGAATGTTTTACGGATTGGTGTGAGATGTACCGGAGATGATCCAGATCGGAGACCACATATGACTGAAGTCATGGATGAACTTACGGTTGAAGATTTCATCACCATAGAGACTTAATTAACTCAGAGTTATAAAGATTGATGATACAGTTTTGTTTTGTTTTCTTTAAATTTTGTATATGATTAAAAAAAAATTCAACTGAGGTTACTTGTTAAAAAAGATTGGTTTTAACGTTTTGGGGATAGATTTTATATCAGATTGTTTTTTTCGCGGTTTTATTACAACTTGTAAACTTTAGTCATTATAAATGGAAAGTCACAAAATTACGAACCAATAATATGCCTATATCACGTGTTAGTGTATACGTACGTGATGAACAAAACAATTATAAAAAGAAAATATTGAATTGTATGACAGCTAAACACAGCTGGAGGTTAACGAATTGTGAAATTATTATGGTTTTTTTTTTTGGTATCTCAGAAATAATTTTATTATGGCCAGGATTTATAGACGTCTAACATAGCAGACAACAAAAGACCCATCACTGTATTTGATTATTATACGAGGAACAACAAAAAAAAAACTATACGAGTACGAATAAATTATTTATATAAAATATTAATAGGTTAGATGCAATGGTATATAATAAGTGGCATTAATTATAAATCTATGCACATTGAACCAGGACAAATAAAGATGCATTTTAGTGAATTTCCCAAACATCAAATCGAAATATATATTTGTAGTACTATAAAGTTAAAATAAAAATTCGTGATGATTATTAAATCGACACATCTAATGACATTTGCTTACCCAATAAATGTTTTGCATAAAGGTGAGCTGTCATTTTTATTATCTTTATATAAACGTCATCGAATTGAACTCATATTCGTATTTTAAATTTAAGTTTAGGATTAAAAAGTGTTAAGAAATTCTCTTACTGGCTCAATCCAGCAGAGCACCACTCGTGCAACATTTTTTTTTTTTATCTTATATGTAAATTGACTTCATGTAGACGGTCCCATGTCAATAATAAAAGATAATTAATAATGTTTCCCACAGTAATTTCAGGAAACAAAAACTATGATTTCTTCTCCATAGCTCAATATTAATATATGTCTACATGTATATTATTTGCGCGACAAACAAACGATTATTATGTGAATTATCTTATATCCAACTAAGAGCAAGAAAATGATTAATATTTTTTTTAAGCATGAAAAGCAACTAATGTTTACAAATCCAAAAAAATAATCAAGAGTTTTTTTCTTTTCTTATCAAAGTTATAAATTTAATTTTATCACCGTGAATCTTTAAAAAGGCATAATGCATGGGAAATCGGGTGCAAGCACGTGAATGTCGGCCCATTGTAGCAGTCGAATAGTTGACTTGTTTCATATGATTCTGATTATTAAATTATCTCTCTTTTTCTATAACTGTTTAACCATATAGTACAATCGGTTAAATTATAATTTATTTATGCATAGTAATTTTCAACTACTAACATTTGTTATTAAAAGTTTTTGACAATTTTCGTGTTAATCAAAATGTTCGATAAACTTGAAAAGGCGCTTCCCATGACGGTTAAGAGCTGTTAAAAGCATCTACAAATAATTTTTTTGGACGTATTTGTATTTTATTAATAAACTGTTGTTTTTTTTTTTTCGCCAGTCCCACCATAAAGCAAAAGAGATGTCTTAATTTTACACTTTTTGTTCTTGTTTCTTTTGAGTTAGTTATCTCGCATGAAACAATGGAACCACATGAGCAAAGCAACGTACCTAACATCGACGGAGAAGGAGACTGTTCGATTTCCGGATTCGATTCGGCTGAGAAAGTAATTATCCGATGGGATGCAACGGCGTCAGAAGAAGCAAGAGAGAAGATGATTTTCAACGATCCATATGAAGTTAAGCTTTACCTCCAAGCCGTCGATGAAATCCAACGGTTTTTATCATCCGGTGGAGAAATTGAGAACCGAGCTAATTCAGCAATCCAGATCGCTATGGCTCGTCTTGAAGATGAGTTCCGGAATATTCTCGTTTCTCATAGCTCTCCGATCAACTCTGACTCTTTAATGCTATCGTCTTGCTCTTCTGCTCAACTTGAGGTTGATGAAGATGGAAGTAATAATGGTAACTGTAACGAAGAAGATGAGCAAGAGGAAGAAGAGACTGATCTTTTGAGACGATCCGGTTCGAGTTCCGGTAAAGTGACGGTTAGGTTACCAACCGGAAGAGGTAGCTACAGTAGATCCACTAGTAGCATACGCGAGATCGAGCTGATTCTGATTGAAGCGGTGGTGCATCTGAGCTGGATTGCTCGGCGTATGGTCTCCGCCGGTTATCTCCGTGAGTGCATTCAAGTTTACGGGAGCGTACGCAAATCCGCCGTCGATTCGAGTTTCCGGCAGTTAGGGATCGAGAAACTTAGCATCGGAGATGTTCAGAGGCTAAATTGGGAAGCGTTGGAGCAGAAGATCCGTCGATGGATCCGAGCTGCTAAGATCTGTGTTAGAGTCGTGTTCGCGAGTGAGAAATTGCTCTGTGAGCATGTTTTTGATAGCGTCGGAGCTATCAACATACACGAAGCTTGTTTCATGGAAACCGTTAAAGGTCCGGCGATCCAGCTTTTCAACTTCGCGGAAGCGATTAGTATCAGCCGGAGATCGCCGGAGAAGCTATTCAAGATCCTTGATCTCCACGATGCTTTGATTGAACTTTTACCGGATATTGAGACAGTTTTCGATCTGAAATCTTCGGATTCGATTAGAGTTCAAGCGGCGGAGATATTATCGAGATTGGCGGAAGCGGCGAGAGGGATATTATCTGAATTCGAAAACGCCGTTCTTCGTGAACCTTCTAGAGTTCCAGTTCCCGGAGGAACTATACATCCATTGACGAGGTACGTCATGAACTACATTAGCTTGATCTCAGAGTATAAACCAACTCTAATCGATCTCATCATGTCAAAACCATCGAGAAACTCTACCGATTCAAACACACCGGACTTTGATTTCTCCGAGCTAGAAAACAACAAAGGTCCATTAGCTCTTCATCTGATTTGGATCATAGTGATCTTGCAATTCAATCTTGAAGGAAAATCAAAGTACTATAGAGACGCAGCTTTATCGCATCTCTTTATCATGAACAACGCACATTACATTGTTCAGAAGATTAAAGGATCGCCGGAGCTACGGGAAATGATCGGAGATCTTTACTTGAGGAAGCTAACGGGTAAGTTCAGGCAAGCTGCGACGTATTACCAAAGAGCCGCTTGGGTTAAAGTCTTGTATTGTTTAAGAGACGAAGGTTTGCATACAAAAGGAAGCTTTTCATCAGGCGTTTCGAGAAGTGCATTGAGAGAGAGGTTCAAATCTTTCAATGCTTTGTTTGAGGAAGTTCATAGGGTTCAATCACAATGGTTGGTTCCTGATTCTCAGTTGAGGGAAGAGCTGAAGATTTCTATATTGGAGAAGCTTAGTCCGGCTTATAGATCGTTCCTAGGCCGGTTCAGGAGTCACATTGAGAGCGGGAAACACCCCGAGAATTACATCAAGATCTCGGTCGAAGAGCTAGAGACCGAGGTTCTTGATTTGTTCGAGGGGTATTCTGCAACTCAGCATCTGAGAAGACGATCCGAGTGAGAGACGTATTTATTTTGTTCTTCCGAGTTTTTAGAGTTTTACGGAGACAGATTCTTTGCATTCTTTTCGAAAATTCGGGTTCTTTGGGGGAGAGCCAAAACCGAGCAAGAAAGAAAGAAGGATTGATGATACGACTTTTGATTTTAATTGTTTCTGATTCTCATTAGTTTTAATGTTGTATGAACTTATAATATATCTGCTTGGTTACTTACCAAATTCTTAGCTTAAACCTTTTTTTTTGTTCATTTGTTCATATGATGAAACTGTATTGTGTCAATGCCATATCTCTTTGTACTCTTATTTGCTATATTGTTTTGGGTTTCTCCACTCTTGTCATCCATAGAACAAAGCATGTGTTACAAGAAAAAGCCAAACTTTAATGTATAATGTATAATGCAACTTAGGAAAATGAAATTTAAACATTACATAGTGACAAAAACAGGGCACACAAACTAACACTACAACACAGAAGACAAAGACCTTTCCATTGTACAAACTAAACTCACCTGACCTAAAAGAATACAAGTAGTAAAATCGATAAAGAGAAAGAAGTATCAAGAAGTAGATGATTGCGACTATTATTGTCTCACTACATTACTCCCTTTTGTCTTCCTCCAAATCTTTGTCAGATTCTTCTTTGTCAGCTTGTAAAGGTCTGGTTTCTGAGAGGTTCTTGACTTCTTGAGAAGGAATTGGAGATGGTTTAATGAGTGTTAGTGTGTAATCGTCCTTCTCAAACTCTGTGCTTGTATCTCCAGCAGATCCAGAAAATGCATACCTATATGAAGATAAGAACGGTAAAAACGATTAGACGCGGTGCTATTTGCTAATCTTCCGCTACATTTGCATTTCCAAATGTTCTTAATGGATATGTCATTACCTAGTCGAGTTCTGAGATGGAGCCCAGAGAGAACAGATAACAATTAGGAGCGAGAAAGAGAGTAGTTGCCAAAAGGCTGGAATGATCCAAGCGTTTTGCCAATGTTCGTTGTAAACATCCTTCGACTTGAAATAAAGCTGCCAAAGTCAAAAGCTTTTTAGTAAAGATTGAATTCGAACAATCATATGGTTCTCCCACTAGTGAGAGTAAAGATGGTGTAATATTATATTACCTCGTAGCAAATCCAACCCAAGGAAACTAAAATGGCTACAGCCAAAGCATTTGTGAACTTTCTGTATATATCCAACTTGGCTAACAACCTTCTCGCCTGAAGTTTCTTGAACGTACCAGAGAGAGATTTGAATATCCATATGATGAAGAAAGCATCCAATATCGCAACAGGAAGAACGAAAAACAGTCGAGCTTTCCCCGAGAGATCACTGACAGCACCGACATTTTCCATTATTTCAAGAATTTCAGACGCAATAAAGAAAGTGACTCCAAGCATGATAACCTTTGATGTAAATCCTCCGAGCGTAGGTCTCACAACGCCGTATCCCATTGAAACCATCAAGATGATAATACGAGCACTTGTTCGCTTGATAGCACCAAATGTAACAGCCCAAATGGTGATCACTGTTGGTCTAATCCCTGTCTCGTTGAATTCAGCGTAATCGAAATACCAAAGTGCCATCTCACACATCCCTAGTGTTATAACCAAAGTTAAGCAATTCTGCAAGGGAAGCACTTCTCTCCAGAATCTAGCACACTGTGAGAACCAGAAGATACCAAGCAACACAAAAGCAAGCGACATGAACCCGTAAAAGTACATCAATGGAGCCATTCTACCGGGTAGATATCCAGTAGGGTTTTTCCAAATGGTTTTGCCTTCAACAACCAAATCCTTAAGATCAGGATCACAATGAATGAAGTAGAGGTTGTACATTCCAGTCCTAGTAACCTGAATCGATCTTGTTGGCAGTGTAATAGACAACTCATTCTCAGCCAATGAAACACCAAACACTTGTGGCCAACCAGAATCTTTAGCAGAAGGACGATGAATGATCTCACCATGGGAGCAAACACCGAGTTTGGCTAGATCAGATGTGCAACACACAGCTCTTTGCCCACCATAAGCTGATCCTCCAATGTTTTCTCGATCCTCTACCTCAAAAACCACAGCATGAATAGGTAATGAGGATCTGTTAGATACTTCCTCAGGCCTCTTGAACTTGATCTTCTCAAAACTGTAAATACAAAACCATTTGGTCATGTAATTAAAGCTCACTGAAAACAAACAATCAAATAAAGAAACTTTTCACAAGTATACAAATTACTTGTTTAGCTTTAAGATCCAAAGCTGTCTAATCACAAATTTATCAACTAATAATGAACCAAATCGATGAACGTTTTCCTAATAAGAATTCTGATTACAAATCAGATCCTAAGTAAAAGAGGAAACTTTGAAGCTTAATTAAAGAAATGGAAGCAGAGAGCTAAGAAAAAACCTAAATTTACCGGATATATGAAACGGAATCGGAGTCGGAAGTGAAGTTATCAGAAGGAGAAGAAGAGTAAATGCCTTCACTACCGCCATGGAAGACAAAGGCATTGCCTTTAGACATGAATCTCTCGCTTCGGTACTCATGCACCGACGCTTGGACTTTCAACGAAGAAGTCAGGTAAAGAAGAAGAAGAAGATGGAGCAACATTGTAAAGCGATTTGTAGCAGAGATCTGAAGAAAGAGAGGAGAAGGGAAGAGAAGAGATAGAAAGGTGATGACTGAGGAAGTCAGTGAGAAGTGAGATGTGTCAATGGCTTGATCGTACGGCTGTTAAAGGTTTCTCCTTTGATCGTTCCACATGTTCCAAGTTTCTACATTCTATGAAAGTAGTTGGACCAGTGAAGCCTCTAACCTAATAAGAAGGTTAGCAAGTTTAGCTACAAGATTTGTTTTTTTTTTTAATATATAAAGTAGGATGGGCCTTTGTGTGCCCATTAACTGTTTTATGAAATGTGGTCCATGAAAACAGGATTTTACTTTGATTTGAGGGAGACAACTTTAAGAAGTATATGTTGTGTGGGATTTTATTTGTGACAAATATGAAGAATGCTTGTAGTTGCAAACTTGCAATTGATGTAAATCTAATATTCTCTATACATCATGTATAAACTCTAAAATGGCCAATATGACTTGAAGAGTACTGAGCCAACACATATAGTCTACTGTTTAAATGTATGTTTGTTAATATGAAGAAAAATAAATTATTAAGTAAACATGATATCAAAGACTTGAAATCCAATCTAATCCGCTTTAAAAATATCATGAGTGTAAAGTTATTTGTGATTTATTATGGATTCGAATGATCGATAAAAGTTATACCAACAATACTACAAGGCTTAAGACAAAAATATTATTCATCTGAATAGTGTCTTGTGTGTTACAAGAAGATAAAAAGAGAAGCATGTAAAAAATAAAATGACTGAAGAAACCAAGGTTATCCACCTGAAAATACACAACTACATACATGATATATGTGCATATATATATATATATGTCTTTATATATACACAAACACACATGTATGTGCGCATATGAATATTTCATGTACTATCTGATGTTTAAGTTCCCAGAACATGTTTGGTTTGATGGACCCAACCATGCAAAAAAAAAGGGGACTCATGGGCTCTGCGGACAGGAACCCAAAAACTTTCATCAGAAAGAAAAATAAATTGACTGATCCTCTCTTTTTTTAATTTTCTTTGTCTTTGATCATGTCTCTGAAGATTCTCTATCTGCAAAAACATAAGATCTAATATCAGATTGATCAGCATTAGAAGCAAATAAAATGAAATTAAGATTCATTAATCATGTTAATTATTACCTGTACTTCTTGTAGGAACATGAAAAATGGAATAGTGGATCAGATATTTAGATCTCAAGAACAATGACTGAAGAAAAGAAGAAGAAAATCGAATTAGTTAATGTAATTTTTTTTGGTTTAATTTTATAAGAAATCAAAAGATCTGAAACTCACAATCAGAATCCGTTTTGACCCATTTACCCCCATCGCTACTACTTCTTCCTTCTTCCTCCTCATTCTTCAACGAAAGCTGTTGCTTGTTTTGCAAGTGTTTCTTTGTTAATGATGTTTGCTTCGAGGAAGCTTGAGTGTTAATCTTCTTGTGTAGCATCATTCTCAGCAACTGTATATATACAGTGTAAATGGTCAGAGACATGGGGAAAAAATAATAATTCGAAAAACTGTGGTTATGAACTTTATAGTACCTTCTCCATTCTTGATTCTTGAAACGTCTCTGTCAAGGTAGGGTTAGGAGCGGGAGTGAAACCTTCTGTACAAACAAACATCTTCTTGAGAAGATAAGAAACAGAGGTTTTGCTTAAATCTCTCTTACTCTTCTTCTTCTTGTTCTTGCTCTCTGTCGAAATCGCTTTGCATCTTCCTAATATAACACTGATCGTACGCTCAATGTCTTCTTCCTTCTCATCACAAAGCGCGTTGCTGATTCTTCTATCTACTTCGAGACTCGAAGGACAATTCAAGAATCTATCCAAAGGAAGATTCGCAAGTTCTTTATTCACATCAGATTTCCTCTTCTTGCTTCTTCTCGTCAAGAGTTTCGTAAGCTCCTTCTGCAGTTTCCCAACTTCCTCTGGAGTGAAATCTTCTTCTAGATCATCGGAGGAAGAAAGATCTTGATCTCTATCTTGCGCTTGACCATTCACGTGCACGTTAGAAGACAACTCTTCTTGAATCACTTCTTGATGATCAAGTTTTTGTGGTGTCTGCTCTTTGTGACCGAACGTTCCAATCGCAAGTAATCCATGAGGCCAGTCGCTAAACTCCTCTCTCGGTTGATCTTGTTTACGTAAGACAAAAGATATTATCAGAGAGCCAATCAATGGAAAGGAAGAAATATTGGGGAGGAGTATTTTGGCTTTGCACATGTCCCAAGTAGACAAAAACTTTGGTAATCAAAAATTTTGTTCTCGACGAATAAGTAGACATTAGAATCTAACTTATGTAATTTTGAACTTACGAGAAGAAGCAGAGGATATGCTTGGTCTATGAGTATTCACTTGTTTCGCATGTAGCTTGTTCTGCATCCATCCAAAGAACTGGTGGGAAAAAAAAACCACATATGAGTAATCATGTTACATTACATTATATGAGAAATCATGAACCAAATCATATAAGTGATTAAACGAACCTTCATATCTTTGTGATGCAGGAGAAGAAGACGATGAAAACGTTAAAAGGTACAAATAGAAATGAAATAATGGGGGTTTATAGTAAATCAAGCAGCTTAAATACAAGTAGAAATAATTTAAAAAAGTAAGATTTTTGAAAAAAAATTGATGGTTCAAGTTCCAAAAATTGACGGCCTTAGTTCTTTCGTCCAGATTCACTTCTTCAAGAGAAGAAGAAAAAAAAGCTCTGAGTTGGTTGGTTTTGGTTAACTGGAGATATATAGAACCTTTAGTCACACTCTCTCTTCTTTATACAGCTCACGACGTACGACTCATATCCCCATGCAAACGATCGAGGTCCAAAGAAACATTCTTTCGTCCATATTTAATTTGCATTTTAGCTTAAGCTATGGAATATTATTTAAAATAATTTTAGTTTTTGTATCGAAGAGAACGTCACGGCTTTGGTCACGATTCATTTAACGGCACTTCGTTTCATCCAATAGCTAGCCTCAAATCTCTTTTTACCATTTTTCGACTATCTATAAAAAGAGAAGAAAATTATATTTATTGATCCCTAGAAACAAATTTGTATCGTCATTGAATGGTTACTATGCTGACACGAAGATATAGAGCCTTCTACACATTTTGTTATTTGTGTGTGGTTTCGTGGAGTTTGTCGTTTTTAATAAATTTCTTAAATTCATATGAGATATATATGGCTATATTGGCTTATTTTTGTAATTAGGTACACGCAAAATCAGCCATTATTGTCTAGGACTCGTAAGTTTTAACGGGTTTGTGTGTGTGAAATATAAATTTCAAAAATATAAGAAAAAATTAGATATAATATACATTCAAAATGTAGAGAAAAATTAGTTGAAAATATGTATACAAAATATTATAAATATTATTATGTAGATCGAATAGATATATTGCCATACAAATTTATATATATTTTTTCAGCAACACGTTACGTAGATTGAACACAGGAGGTAACATGCACAACGACGGTTCTAAAAACAAACTATTAGTTATTTAACAATACTATTAGGTTACGTATTAAAACATGTCAACTTATGAAAAAATAATGAAGGAGAACAGTTATTATATGATCTTTCATTCACATCGCTTTAATTTGTACTGTGAAACGTATTATGGAACAAAATAATTGCACTTTAAAGCTTTGATCCACATGTATTCTTAATAACAAATTCTAGAGAATTTCAGAAAAATCTAACAGGGAAAGAGACAGAAAGAAAGAGTGAAATTAAAAAAGAAAAAAGCAAACCCCACGAAGGAACTCATGCCATTGTCTCCTAACCCTCTGGATTTCTCATGTTCTCTTTACATTTTATCTCTATTTTCCATCAAATAATTGAGATCATATGTTGTGGGCGTGTAACACATTTGATCCACATTAGTATTTACCAATTCTGGATTTTATAATGGCCACATGACTTTTTTCATTGACCAAGTTTGTGCACATTTAATTTAACAAGATCGGTTTTCTGAACTATTGATGAAACTGATAATGTTTTGTTTTTTTCTCTATGCATTATCCTTTTAGTAATATTTGTGATACTTCGTTCGTATAATCAATTTGAAGAAGATTAAGGTGACTTGATTGTTTTGGAAAACTCTAGTAGATATGATTCGGAATCTACACAATGACTGAAAAACTGAAACAATTTTACGATTTGGTTATTCTTATCAATCATATGATCATGCATTAATTTATATATTCAGTTGTTCCGTTATACATTTCATATGATTAATATTTTGACATATCACCAAAATATTATAGCTAGTACTTAAGCTGATAATTGCTTAAATAATGTTGTGCTCAATTCTTAATTTTTAGAAGAAAAAAATCATAATTCGACTTGTATGAATTAAAGAAGAAGAAGACAGAGTGAGAAGTGTAGTGAAGAAAGAAAAAGAAGAAGAAGAAGGAGACAAAAGAAAAGCAACAAAAAGCAGTCTCGCTTTATCATCGGAGAGTTGAGCCCACAACACCACTCCCAATCACGTGAACTCTTCTCCAATAGACATGAGCCACATCATGCCTGCTTATGCCTTGTCCACTTGTATTATATGTCACATATTTTTGTTAATTTGCGTTTACCAAAATTTCCACATATAAACCTTGGGAAATTTACATTAATTTTCTTACTTTTTTGTAGGTTTATGTCTTTGAACTAACTGTATAATTAGCTTATTCAAACTGATATGAAGAAATTTGTGTAGATTTATTTAGAACATAGAGACAGATAACATAGGTTATGCTCAAATTATAAACAATGTATTGTTATTCCAAACACATTATATTACTAGGGCTGGGCTAAATACATATGCCATATAATAGGGTCAAGGCAAACTAATGCAGTTAAACAGATTAAATTTACTAATAATAGCAAAATGTCGTATTAGTAACAGATTCTGATATACTTTCAATGCATTGATGTTGATAATTCTAAAACCATTATACAGCATTTACGATAATATAAATTAAGGGAATAATCAAGGTCCAATAGCATTTCATGTTACCAAATGAACTAACATCATTGGAGGAAACATGCATATCTTATTTGTCTCCGTGGAACTGTTTTTACTTCCTTTTTTTGTTGTTGTTGTTGTTGTTGACTTTGTTCTTACTCTAACTTCTTCTATCGCCTTCTTCTCCCACCTTTGGTTGTATCATTAGTAGTTACTAACAGTATCTTTAGCAAAATCGAGACTAGCTAGTTAATTAAGCATTAATATATTGGAGTGTTTGTGGCGACCTGATCCTAAGACGTATGCTTTAAGAGTAATTAAGATTTATAAATGGTACATTAATTGGACCACTTAAACAGATGATGGACCACCTAAACAGTCATTATTGGAAATAATATGTGGTTTATATGGTTGATACGTTGCCTTAAACATTTGCTAATCTTGATTATTAACAAAAGCGAGTTTTTGAGATGTCTTTGTGATTTTAAGCAGAACACGTGTAAGGCATCAGAATTACATATATGCAACTGATGATCAAATTACTGAAAGTACTAATGTACTTGTACTATAATTATAATTTAGCAAAATTAAAGTACAAATGTACTACATATATATACACATGTATTAATCGTCATGCAACTCGTCAGCATGCAATTCGTTTAGGGAAAAAATGTTCCTTTTCTTTTCTTGGTAAGATGAGATAGTTTAAGTGACAGACTAATCTCTGAAAAATATAAAAATTCGGATACTCTAACAATTTTAAATGCCTACAATGACCAAAAAATAAAACCATGCACAGTTGTCGTAAATAGTGGGATTCGTTTTTTGGCTTTGATACACTAGACAAATCTTCAATCACTCGAACAACACCACTAGACCATGTCATATTATATTGGTTAAGAAAATACTTTTAGGATTAAAGTTTACTCTTGATAATTAAAATTTTGCTAAAACAAAAAAGAAAAAGAAAAATAACCATTAACTATAAAAAATACAAGCCTTTTCCAATAAATAAATAAAAAACCTTTCTAAGTTTTCTTACACATTTTTAACTCTCTTTTTTTTTTTTGGTCGAAAGACAACACAATTTTATATATTTATTTGATAAATGACTTACAAAAATAGTTTTATATTGAAGAATTTGCAAAAATAACATGGGAGTTCTATTAAAATTTTATATTCCAAATTTAAAACAACACATTATTGTCATTGAATTTGAAGGAATTAAAAGTAATAATATAAAGTTTAGATTACTTAATTAGAAGAAAAAGAGAAGAAAGAAGCACGTGAAGTGAGCATGACGAGGTCTCTTTGTGTTTTGTAACGTTTCCCTTGGTCTATCAAACCTTTCCATTTCTGGAATGTTTTCTCTCTTCCGTTTCCTTTCTAAATCTATTCAACTCTCCCTTCTTCAATGACTTTAATCAATCACCTTTTACCAATACAATTTATTCTTTACTTATATATGAATAGATCATTCTCATTGGATCTGAAATCTGTTTGTCTCCAAATCAAAATATTACAGGCTAATCTTGTTAGAGATCATATATATCAGAAAACAATGTTGGAATTTGTTCACTGTCTATTGATTTATTGGTACTTGTTCTTCCCCGTCTGCCTTTGAACCTGAGCACCGAATTCGAATTTGGATATCTACTGAATTATATATAATCCTCTTCCCAATATTTGTTTTACAAATCTAAGTAAAGTAATTGCCTAGTTGTAATTCTTATATTTTGCTTATCATCAAGATTATTAATACAGTTTTAAGCAATCTTGATTTATGAATGGATTCTAAGTATTCTAGGGGTCAACTATATTATAAATGGCATATACATCAAATGTAACAATTGCATGATTTTAATCAAAACTATAAGCAACCACTAATTCTTCACTCATTCTTGCCAAAAAAAAAAATGTGAATAACTAGATCACTCTCTGCATATCCTAGTCGTTTCTATTAGGTATGTTGCATTTGGTTCATTGGTTCAAGAAATGAAACATGATTTGATGTTCTTAGCGACAACAAATACTGAATCCAAAAGAGGTTACAGAACAAATTGGGTGAAGAAGATAACCCAATCGAGACTTTATCTACAACATTTCACAATGAAAAATTTGATCATCCCTTTCAAATGACATTGCATAAGACTAAGGTATTGGCTACTTAGTAGCCCTGAGATTTGAGATATACTGATACAATTTTTCCTGATCTAACAATTAAAAATTCAAATAGTTCATAAATTAGTATATAGTCAAACTATAGTTCATTATTCTTGCCTTTTTCAAAATTTAGCATAAATCACAACTCTAATTACATATACAGAAACTACATACTAGTTATATCTTATTCTTAGTAAATCCGAATTTACACATTCCCTCCTAATATATACAATGACCTGATCTTTTAGAGATCAAGACAGCCACAAACCTCGAAACAACAACCAAGAAACTGGAAACAAGCCAATGCTGCACAGAGCTGAGAGAAGACAATGGTGCACCGATCACTCACCCTCGTCATGCACTGCAAGCAACACATAAAACAAACTCGATCCACCACTCCCGACGCCGCTCTTATCAGAATATCTGCTCCTGGTTCTTTCGGCTCCTCCATCCACGGCGGCACGTTCTTTAACGTAGCCACCAAGTTACCGAATCCAAAACCTTGCTTCCCAAGCAAACGCGTTCTCTCGCTGTTGTTCCTCTGCAACTGCCTGTGGATTTGGTACGATGGGTTGCGTAGAATCTCTTTGATTGAAACTGGTCTTGATATAGTCTTCTCTTCCTCTTCGTGCTTGAGTGATAAAACCAATTGTGTGTATTCACTAGGAAACCCTGTTTGCATACTCAAGCTTGTGACCTAACCAAGCAAAAAATAGATGAAATTAGCTAAGACGACAAAAGAACAACATTGTCAAATCACAATCCCTATTACAGCCTTCTCTTGTAGCTCTTTCTTGTCTTCGAACCAAGCTGGAGCAGTGAGTTCATCGATTTGTCTCTTCGCAAGAACCTGTTTATTAAAGGTAAGTAAAGAAGGAGCTTTGTGGCGTTTCTTACATTTTCAGAGGTTTAATGAAAGTAATTAAGTAACCTTGTCTAGAGGAATGTCTTTAGCCTTCTGCACTGTTAGCTCAATTGTGAAACAGCTCATATCAGCAAGTGTGCCTCTGAGTTCAACTTCATCTGGGAACTGTCTTTTGTATCTTCCAGACAAGATCAATGGATGACCGAGCGTAATGTCTAGAATCTGAGAAGGGAACAGCTGCAAAAACCAAAAAAGACAAGAACAAGGTCAAGAAAGAAACTCAACAACACTTGATACTACTGAAGTTATTCAAGTACCTCCACTGAGCGTAGGAGTTTGAGAGCGTCAAAAGTGGTATTGGCTACGATCGTTGAAGTAGCCGTATCAAATAGTCTAGTCATCTGAAGCTCAAAAAGCAAGAAAATGTTTTTAGTTTCTTGATTCTGAATTACTACTATAGTTTTTTTATATATAATCTAATTCAAATTAACCAGTGGTGATTACAATTTATCTGTGTTGTTTGTGCCATCATAATAACCATTCCCTATCCGAGCTAGCGTTTTCAAGAAGTAATGGTTGCAAAACGAACCTGTGGAAATGTTTCTAATCAAGATTTTGACATTTATATGAGAGAAGCAACCAAAACAAAAGAGTATTCTTTTACTTACCAATGCCAAAGGTAGATATCCGAGGAGAAATTGATTTTTCGTATTTGCTACAAGATTCTTTCATGGCACTACATATCTCTCTCTCGTTTTCAACAGATCCATCAGTGACTAGGTATACAAGAGGAACTCCAATTTTGCCTCCTTCAAGCAATTTCATTGCCTAAACAAACATGAAGAAGAATCAGAGAAGTTTTGGCTTATGTCTAAGAAAGAGATCAGAGAGATTTCTAGACTAAGGACCTGTTTGTGGGGAAGTAACAAATTTGTTCCACCATTTGCAATTAAATTACTATCAAGCCATTCAGTCACAGCAGAGATAGTTTCATATGTTGCAAACTCCATTGAAGTTGAGAATTCTAGAATGTCGTCATTAAAGGCGATTATGTTGAAAACATCTTCAGCTTCTAACTTAGCCAAAGACTCTAACAAAGCCTTCTTCACATCCTCGAGCGGTTTCCATTTAATGTTCCACTTATATCGATCACAAACACAACTCTTCGTTTGAAAAGCTGCACATATACATTGATCATGTCACAGCAAACAGAGGATCCATAGTGAAGGGAATCCCAAAGTTGTAAGACCAAACCTGTTTATGCTTGGTAGTTCCAGGGAAAAGATACAAACAGAACATCCCTCTGTCATCTGAATCCCAAGGAGATAGAGACTTAACCAAAACATTACCACTAAGATCACCAGAGGAAACCTATGGAAAGGAAACAAACACCAATCTAAGCAGCAACAAGAAGAAGAATACAAAAATGCTTCAAGAAAATCAAGAAAACTCACATTGAATTAAACACCAAAATCAACTCTTGACCAAGATGATACTTCAGCTTCATACTCACAACTTAATTTACCCACTTCACGGTGAATAACCTGAAAATGACAATCACTCATTACACAAAAATCCATAGTAACAATCTGAAGAAGAAAAAAAAACAGTAGACACAAATTAAAATTACCTTTAAAGGATGACTTGTGTAACTACAAGCTACTTCACCACCATTAAACACAAGAGTTGAGGTTTAAGACAATCTTTTCTCGTTTACTAATCTCTTTTCCTATAGGAAACATATAAGCAGGGAATCTAAAAGGCACATTGAGATGAAACTTGCCCTCTCTGTAAATCAATCTCTGAGACCAATTCACATTAACCGAAAATATTGATCCTCCAGCAACCTATATAATTAACAACATCATTCAAATTAATTATCACAAATTCAAACTATAAAAAGTGAGACAAAGAGGGTATAAACAACAAACATGTGGGATCTTGAAAGTATAAATATGAAACTTGAAGAAACGAGAATCTTTGTCTTAATTGGTTTCTTTTCTTCTGGGGAAAATATACTTATTTTCTTTATTTTTTCCATTTTGTCAAAGTTTCTTTTTTCCAACATGGTAGTACAGTGTAAACTTTAAACTCAATAAAAGTTTTTATTTTTATTTTTATGAAAGGGCTTTTCAAACTCTCAATAATAGTTAGGTGGGGGAAAATTTAGTTTACATTTTTGTAGGTTTTTTTTCTTTTAAGTTGAATATAATTAATTTTTGGCGACAAAATGATTTCTTGAAACGGAAAAAAGCTTTAGATTATAAAATAAGTTATATTATCGTATATTTCTATATTTACAGTCACTCTTATTAAAAAAATGTGCCACTAGTCCACTACCATTATTAATTTTCCGTCCAATGTAGAATTTACATTAGTGTGGAGATGTCGCTATTGGATCTTTAGTTTATCGCAAAAAGTTGGGTAAATAAATATACTTTTGATTTCAATTAAAAAAAAAATACATTAATGTAATATAAAAAAAAATACAATAAAAATATCTCAACAGAAGCCTCCACGTCGAGATCGGACCACGATGAGTCATCGATTGGAATAAGTTAAGACGTGAAACAATCTCTGTTTATTTAATTAATTAGTTCGTATATATGTACTAATCACTTTCCGATAGAAAAGGTCAGTACAATCATTTGGAAAACGACATGAATGTGCGTGTCATTACCAACTCTTTTTGTTTGATATAATTTCTTTTGGAAAACTTTTCAACTAATTTATTTTCAGCTCATCTAGAATTGTTTTTGGGCTATGTTTATTGTTTATCAGAAGTTTTGTCTACAGATCATAATTCCGTTTTATGTTCTTTAAAGTATAAATACTCAGATACATAATAAAATAATAACTTACTCGTATTTCGTTATCAACACGACAACGTTAAAGTAAAATAATAGAGCTAGCATGTGACAGTGATCCAATATATAAATACTAGAATACTCAACCTGGCGCTCAGAGGCCGCAACCCAATATTACTGTTTGAGTGATGAAAAAAATAAGGCCCAATACCGAAACACAGATACTGGGCCTTTAATGTTTGCCCATTTAACGCTATTGAACTAAATCACATGTCTAATTTCAGCTTTTTTGTTTTTTTTTTTTTTTGATAAAAACTTTCTTTTTTTTGTTAATCAGAATATTTTATAGACCTTGATCCATACATCTTTATATATGTTGTGTTTTTGTTTGTTTGTTAAGGATTCTTTATTTTCGATTGCATTTGATATATTTTTTAAAAAATGGAAAATTTTCTGAAGAAATAGAGTTTGTAGCACTGAATTGTAAACTATGTAATGCATCCTCGTAGATGTAGTCTATATGTTTACTTCTATTTTTTTTTCATACTAAAAAAACAGAGTCAATTTTTTAAAAAAACCAGTTCCGAAATTTAGATGATAGAATCTATTATATATATGTGCGAACCGGTGAAAATTTGTTTTTCGGCGGCTTATCGGGTCGGCTTCTGTGTGATGGCCCTTCATTTCCGAAACGTTTTGTGTCTTTTTATTTCTTTCTCTAGTCAGATATTTTATGCATAAGTCAAGTCACGTCAATATCTTACTTAAATAATCTGCGTATTAATTATGTAATATCAACTTTTCTTATTTTTTCTGTATTGTATAATTCATCCAGTTTTTGAGTTGACCTATATTAAATTACACTATACCCCACACTTAAATCCATGAAATTCCCAAATTCTACTTTTTTAATGTCAAGTTATTAACCTAACATTTTGTTTCGTCATCGAACTACATTGATAAACATGAAAGTTTTTGAATTATATATACCATATATGTGAAATGTTGAAAGGCCAGTTTTTTTTTCAAAATGAAGGACACATTCACGACCACGAATCTGGCTCCCTTTATGTATGAGTTGATAATGTTAATCTATCATCCACGTGAAACACACTTCGAAGATTTCCCATCCGATGATGTGAACACTTTTTATATGACGGCTTCATAATTGACATTTATAATATTTTGAATATATATGTATGCTTTGTATATAGGATTCGAACTTGGGTAAGTTAAAACGTGCAAGATCTTACGGATCATATATTTTAGGAGTTAAGACATGTTTCTAGAATGTACTAGTATGGACGCTAAGAGTTAATTAACGATGATACAAAATATTAAGAACTATAAATTTTCCTTTAAGTCTTCATTATCCTAAATCCTGTTTTCCTAACATTTAAATGTGAGGTTCGACGCCATAATTTTCTTTGTTTATGGGATTGTTGTTTAAGTGCTTTGGATTGTACATATGGAAATATTAATCTAATCCTAAAGGTGGCGAAATCGGAACACCATCTTCTTACCCGATATACAAGTTCAATATCAATGATAATAAATTCAAACGTTTTCAATTTTATTGAAATTTTTATGTGAATTAGCAACAACAACATAAACTCCATTTTTAAATATATGAAACTACTCGTCATTTGACAATCTTATACAAGTACTATTTGATTAATCTTGTTTTGTTAGTGTTATCAGCATGTATAAATTATGATTAGTATGCATCACACTCGCCATAATTTTAAAAACTGTTTGTTAAAACCATCGATTATTTTTCAGTAATCTTGTCGTATTTGGGCGGTTGGCTATTTCTATATAAAGTTGCTTGCAAAATATTTGTCGATCTGTTGCTTTTATTTTGTCAACGTCGATCTACTGCAAGAAAATTATTAAAAAATTATGACAACATGCTCTTTCTTCATTGGCCATAAGGTTTAGTCCTGCGCATTCGGTTTAATCAGGTTACTCATTTCGATTTAATCAGTATTCAAATTTTTCGGTTATCAAAAATTCTGCTAAATTAAATCGAATAAAAATCTGGTTCAATTCGGTTCGGTTTCATGTTTAAAATTTAATTCCAAATTAATACCGAATTTTTTTTTCTCGGTTATTTCAATTTGATTCGGTTAACCGAATTTAAATTAGAAGTTCAAAATAACAAAAAAAATTAACAAACAATAATATTGGACCTAAAATTTACAATTACAAACAACTAAAAAATAGATCCAATTAACAAACTAAATAATAGATCCAATACATTTCAAACCCATTAACAATTAGGGTAAGAATTTTGCTATTGTGCCTATCTTTGGTTACAACGGTAATTATGGCCGGCGATAAACTCGCCATGTGAACTGCAATGATGATGGCAAAGCTCAAAAACTCCACCATATCCGTCGTTATTGCAGATCCCAAGTATCCTTTTCAACTATTTTGGCATAGATCCGTCATTACTCTCTTCCAAGCCACCAGATCTAACAACATAACAAATCCATCAATATAAAAAAACTCCGATTAACAAGAAGTAAACATCAAAACCGCAAAAAAATCAAAATTTGATGACAATTAAGTATTAAGTATAAGAAAGAAGAGTTTACAAGTGATATGAAAACTTAGTGGTTGAAAGAAGAAGAACTTCTTCAAGGCATGATATCCGGTTGAAAGATCTGTGTGTAACACGGTGGTGAGAAGAGATTTAGAAGAAGATGGAGAATATGGAGACACGGATGAAGAAAAAGAAGCAGAAAGGTAAAAAAATGGTGAGAGAAAGTAGAAAAGAGGTTGTAGGCGACAAAATAAAAATTAGATCTGAGTTTTTTTTTGTTTTTATAAGTTTTCTTAAACCGATAAACCCGATCAGTTAATGTCTACCGAACCGAATCGATGCGAAAATTGATCTCTGATTTAATTGATTCCGATCGGTTTATGGCTCAATTTTAACTGACATCCGAACCCGAAAATTTTAGATTGGTCCAATCCAAATCGATTAAACCAAACCGTTAGCCCAGGTCTAATAATGTTTATATTGGATCTATAAGGAATCGCCAACAAGGCATATCCTTTCGTTTAATTATTCCACGCAATTATTCAACTAAAAAACGAGTTATATACGTGGCCATTATATGCAGCAGCCTATTACTTTTGTATAAAAAATAGTACTATTGTTTTTTTTTCGCAATCAACACTTCTTCGAATAACATTATATGATTTCCATTTACTTCTTTTTCGGAATTGAATGTATTTATCAAAAAACTTAAAAAGAATGTGTAACAATGTTAGTGACATGTTTTGTTTTTTTAATTCCAAGTTCTTATTTTGAATTATAAATACGTCGTATATGAAATTATAGTTTATTGCAATTGCAAAGAAAAAGGGTTTATAAATGTCATTAGTATAACTTTCAATTATTGTCTCTAATTAATACTAAATGGCTACGGTTAATACACCGCATCGGAGCATTAGCGACAGAAGAAATATAACAACAAAACTTTCCACGAATAACACGCAGTTAAATAGTAATGACTTGACTAACTGATCTGGTCGTATAGCAAAGGTTCACCTCATTTATTATACCTCTTTCACAAACACCCTTAACATTTTCAAAATTACAAATAAACCCATTATCTGGGGAAAAACAAAATCAAAATCCACCTTACAATTGTAAACTCAAAACATACGGATACATAATTTTTTTTAACATTAGCAAAATTAACTATATACTATATATGGTGTGCCGTGCGTAATTGTACTAATTGAACAATAATTTTGGTCGGAAATAGCGTAAAAGACCACGTGGCAATATTACATTAGCGTATTCAGTCAAATGAAATGAAACCAAACCGAAACGGCTGAAGTAAATAAAACCTTTTTTTAATTTAATTTGATTGTGTGTGAATGAATATGGAGAAGAGGTCAGACTCGTCGCCAGCTGGCTAGTTCCAGATAGACGGTGAGGATTAAAAGTTATCAGAAAATCAAATACCTGACGTGGCTTATACTATTGTTCTTCCTTTTATTTTCTACCCTTTATAAGACCAATCATTGCTTCTCCTTCGCCTTCACATTCGCTAATCTTCTTCTTTCTCTTCAAATATTTCCCAAAAAAATATAAACTTTTTTTCTTTCTTTCTTCTGAAATTAGATTCGGTGATTTTTTATAAATTACTAGTGCTTTTTTCCGTGTGGGTAATAAATTTTAAAATCTGATCATAAGAGAAGCCAAAGTTTTTTTGTGTGTGTTTTAATTTACTTTGTTTGCAATGGTTTTGTTTTGTGAAAATTTTCTTGGAGAAGAAGGGAATTTAGAAGACGGAGATTGGGAAAACGAAAGATAATAGTAAATCAAATTTCTTCAAGAAAAAGAAAAAAAAGTTTTTTACTTTTCAAGAATCCTTCCTCTGTTTCAGAAACAGAGACAAACAAGAAGATTGATCACACAACTCACAAGCAAAACTGCGTTGTCCTCTCATCTTCATCTACTGGTAAAAAAAAATTATCTTCTTGATTTGTTTAAACTTTAATCTTGACTTTTGTATCAGATTGTTGATTAAATTCTCTAAACAGGGTTTAACCATGTCTGCAAGTGTACTAAGTGATCCAACAATGCTTGTTTCAACACCAGAGGTAATACTCGCCTCATCGACGACACCAGCAACACAAATCTCTAGCGATGAGCCAGAGTCAGTGACGTGTGACTGCTGCGGATTAACCGAGGAGTGTACACAATCATACATAGAGATGATCAAAGAACGTTACATGGGGAAATGGATCTGTGGACTATGTTCTGAAGCTGTGAAATACGAAGTCATAAGAACGAAAAGATTGTTAACAACAGAGGAAGCTATGGCAAGACACATGAACATGTGTTATACGTTCAAATCATCAAGCCCACCTCCGAATCCAACTGGACATTTGATTTCTGCAATGAGACAGATCTTGAAACGAAGCTTAGATTCTCCAAGAATGCTGAGATCTATGCCTAATAGTCCTTCTAAAGACGACCAAGATCATGATTGTATTCCTAATGTTTTGTCTAGGTCTGATAGCTGTTTTGCTAGTTTGACTTGAAAAAAAGCTCATCGTTGAATTATTGTTTAAACCGTCGGTTTAGGGACCCACCTGGAAAATGAAAAGAAAAAATCCGGTTATTTTCAGATTTGAAGTTTTCGTCAGTAACCAAAATGGTCTCTGTATGGTTTTTTTTTGCCGGATTTGTTGTGTAAATTTTGGGCTAAAAGAACAATTTGTTGCTCTGTTTTTTTTCTTTTTATTCTTTCCCCAATTGCTAATAACTTTAAAGGTTCGGAATTGTGTTGCTCTATCTCTTAGATAAACTAGAACAAAATAAATTGAAAGATAGATGATAAAAAAGGAGATTCTTGAACAATCTATCATATAGAAAAGACACGTATGAACAAAAACCATCGAAGGTAGATTATAGTAGGGCCATGCTTATCTCTGTGAGGATTCTCTATCACAAAGGTGTTTCTTTATGCCATTAGACAACACATTTATTTTCATTTATTTTGTAACTTTTAGTTATTTTAAATCAAATTGACTATTACGTAACGGATGAAACAGGTAGGTAACATGGACAAACTACAAACATTTAAGATGTGTTTTCTTGAGGTTTAAAAAAAAATCTTTGATGGGTTGGTTGTCCAATATTCACTAACTCTCAATAGTTTATTAAATTTGGAATTGATTCTAGTAATGATAAAAACAAAAAAAAACAAAAAAAACAAAAAAACAAGAATCTAATTTGAGCATAATTGTAACGTGTAGGCACTCGCGAATTGGCTAACTACATTGATTCGACATTTCGACTACTTAACAAATAAGTTATCCTCCAACTTGCTATATATCTTCTTAGAATATAATCAAACCCAAAAAAGGAGAAATATAAATTAAGGGATCACATACGAGAAATATATATTAAGAGTTTTAAGACACACAACACAAGTTCTATTTATGTGTATTGAAAGTCTCAAGCTAAAAATGAATTTAGCCAAAAGAAATTTTAACTCGAAGTTTCATTTTCTTTGTTTCTTGGTTTTAGAAGTTACAACAACATCAATAGGCATATGTTGCGTATCGAGCATTTATATGCCATGAGGTCACCTTTACCATTATTTTGCTTATTTTCAAGTGACTTGATAGTCTGGATGTGTTGTTCTACTAGTGAATTTTCGTAGGAGGTGCTTTTGCTTCAGTTTAACGGTTTTTTTCTTTTTTTTGGACAACACTTCATTTAGGTTTTTGCTTTGCAATGTTTTGTTCCAGTCAAACAAGTTTTAGTCCCAAAATTCATTGCTTACACATAGTACTAATAAATTCGAGAAGATTCAAATAGAGATTTACTACGAGGTAGCACTTAGAGAACTAAAGGCTGAAGTTACGTGCGTATAAAAGAAGGGATTTTTAGTCATAAGAACAAACATGCCACATAATTTTTAAAAGTTAACATACTATGATAGAAAAAAAAAGGGAATATATATAACATGGAACAAGGATCTTCACCACCACATCATCAACTCATTCGGTAATCCGCACCATGAGAAATCGTCTCCTCTCGTTCCCTGGCCACTTCTCCAAGCTCTCTTTCTCTTCTTGAATTTTATTTTGGATGTATCTCTATAGAGATAAATGGACCGCAAAAATGTGTATCTTGCAGACCAAGATTATAAAGGTCTAGAAACATGTGAAGCCGTGAAGAATAAATGGAAAGACTTAAAAAGAAAATCGATCACAATATACCATATTTACTTTGTATTTATGAAAGTTTACGTGTTATCATTATGTTAATGTTAACAATTTAACACTATATATATATATGTTATGATCTCATATTAAAACAACTCAATAAACTATTCTATTTTATTATATTTATCATTCTCTTTCCCCTTATAAACTCTAGTCTGGCATCCTAGTTCCAGATGGTTCATATTGAGCCTTTTGTATTATTGAAACAAAAACTCAGAGAAACAAAAAAGGGAATACAATCGTAACATTAAAACCAAAAAAAAATGAGGCAAAAAAGGTTATGAAATAAGCTCAGAAAATATGTTCCATGGATGCCATCTTTTGTTGGAAAGAACAGACCACCTAAAGATGGTTTACAAGAATCACTGGGTTATCAAATTCCAAGCTAAATCAAACTAAACCAAGATAACCGGTTAGCGAGCAATTCGGTTGATACGATGTTTCTTTGTATATGAATATCTTGAGAATGTATGTTACTTGTTTATTTGTATAAACAAAGATTTGTATATTAATTTGACATTCTGACAAGTGAGAATACCTCATAGAGAAAGATTTGAATACATCTGACGGGCTCGCTGGGCTATATTGTATATATCATAGTCCACATATATGCACAACTTACAAAAGGCCCAATTCTGCTGGGATAATTAATTTCTGTCTGATACAATTTTTTTGTTCACTGTACGGATTTCATTCAGCGACAGCGACTCCAATTCTCTGAACTAATATCGATTTGGTAAATGGTAATATATATCAATAGTAACCGTAAGATCTTGAGTGGAAACGCTTTCTTAATGGCCATGCTAATTTCCTAACTCGTAAGTCGTAATGCAAGAACTAGGAATTTTTTAATTTTTGCATGTACCAACCTATTGCTATTCGAAGCATTCCTTTAGCAGGTTTTAATAAAATAAGGTGCATGTTTGACCAGACAAAAAACAAGATCTGTTGAAAGTGGAAACTTATTTATTTTCATATTTGGCTTTTCAAATTTCGAATATTTTATTTCATAACTCAGTGGACAACATCATAACACAGTAGTGACTTTCCCGATTTAAATTTGTTGCTTCCAATAATTGGAGTAAATGATGTGAGAGATGAACCATATTCAGTATTCACATCATCATTAATCTATCACCGGTATTATGCGATGTCTAGTTCATTACACGTATCATTTTTATTTTTTTTGGTTAATATCTATATACTCTTTCATTTTTATATACCCATTTACATTACTGACCTAGATTTTTTTTTTTATAATATAAAACTGGCATTCATTTGGTTCTTGCTTGAGGAATGGTGTAAGAATCTCTATTACTGTAGAGAAAGTTTCTCAAACGAGAAACATTTTTTATATTTTTCTGTTTTATCTCTTACTTTTTTTAGAGACTTAAAAAAAAACGGATGAAAATGCTCTAAGTAATTCACTATTATAGTTGACAGAGTCATATGGACCCTAAATCCCGCAAAAAATACGCAGCCCATTTCTTAATCATATACAACATCTTCTTCTTGTTGAATTCGTGGAGGATCTAAAGACTTCAAATCCAAAAATAATGGAAAATCCCTGAAGCAAATAAAAAGAAAAGAGTAAATAGAAGTGTACCTTGTCCTCTCACCAAAAAAACAAAACAAAAAAACAGAAATAATTATTTCTTCTGAAACTGGAATGGGAGTTACCAATTTCCATGTGCCCAATGAGTTGTGCTCCTTGTTGTGGCGATGTTAATTTATCGCTGACTTTATAAAAATGGTACCACATGTTTCATGCTGGCCAAAAACTATAATTAAGAGCTTTCAATTTTTAGTTAAAGATGTTTCATATATCAGAGAATCAGACTTGTACCCATTTGCTGTAGGTTTTTTTCAAGCCTTATTTATTCGTGAGCATAAAAGATTTTAGTGTAAAGCAAAAAAAAATTGCAAACTCTGAATTGATATTACGGCAAAAGGTTGAAAACTGTCATTTTTATTTTTTTTAATAAGTAGGGTTTTGAGGTCCAAATCTTAATAAACCGTGTAGATAAATGTGAGTATAAAGAAACTCCAACGTGTGGTATATCATCTTGAAAGCCCTCATCACCGAGGGAATTGAAATGTATCAATATTTTGTAAGTAGTTCAAAATTTTCAACACACATCAAAATAGACTTAAATTATCGGTTCAACAAGGTAGATCGGGTTTTCCGATTCATATCTTTTAGAAAATTTGAGAATATCATACACTCCAAGCTGTTTTTTTATTATGATAAATACATATTTAATTGGTCAAGTTTAAATTTGACCAAAAAAATATCAAAAAGATTGCTCAAGCTTAATATATAAGAAAGAAAAAAAGACTATATGGGTCCTGTATGAGCAGTGTAGCCCATAAAGACGTCCGCGAAAAGGTGACGCATGATTGTTTCACGCTCGCAGTGCTTAATATATTTCACGTGCTGCATTTTTCGTGTGTGAAATTAATTAATTTGAAAGTTTTATAACAACAAAAAATGGAAAAAGAAATTAACACCTATAGAATTTACCGTTGAAATTCTTAGGTGTGAGAAAAGTTCAAACGAATTATTATTCAAAACGGATCATGATATTAATCAATGGTAACTCCTAGGCCGGGCAAAAGTAACCAGAATATCTGATTCGAACCGATATAAAAATATTCGAGTCGAATCCAATCCAAATTTTATAAATACCCGAAAAATCTCTAAATTTTTATATCTAAAAAACCGAACCGATAATCGAATGGATATCCCAAATACTCAAATATAATTATATATATACAAATATTAATTATATTTAGATTTAATATAGTCTAATTACCTAAAATTACAATTATAAAGCTAGATATATTAATTCTTAGGTGTAAATTTTTAATTCAAATTTAATTAAATTCTATTCAAATTTAATCATTTTCTTATTTTCTTCTAATATTTTGGGTACCCGAATCCGAACCGAAAAATAAAAATACCCGAAAAGTATCTCAAATCCTAAACCTGAAAATGTGAAAAACCAAAATTCCAAAAATCTGAAAACCCAAAAACCTGATAGACCTAGCCCGAATGCCCAAACCTAGACTACATTGTCAAACTAGAGACAGCGTACGTTTTACAAAAATAAATAAATCAATATTGATAAACAGCTTTTTGCTGTTGCATTGTTCAGACGGAAAAAAAACTTGCATTTTTCATATTAATATTATGTTTGACTTTTTTTTTTTTTTTTATAGTTTCCTTAAAGTCATCTTGACCGAGTAGCATGACCTTGTACATGAAGCCGGAGACAAAGCCTTGATACTTTTTTTTCCAATACGAATGCATTCCTTACTAAGTAGGCGTCGAAGACCAAAATAAATGATCTAGCTAGTGGTATACTAAATAAAAGTCAAAATGCTTTTAACAAAGTTTCATGAACATAAAACGCGACTAATTGGCCAAACTCAAGAGGCTGCGCGTGAGCAACTTTTTGTGCCAAAATGCGATGGCTATTACGACTTTAGACTATACTCTTCTTCATTGAAAAAACTACTACGAAAATACTTATTATTATTTACTTCTTAAAATTAGTTTATACAGAAAACTAAAGTAGTTTTTTTATGAATTAAACTATGCATAGATAGGCTTGATTAGTTTTTACATACCCGTAATAGCTTATTCGATTAAAATAAGAGGAAATTAACCAAAGAGAGCAAAAAAAAAAAAGGAGCTGTAGTAGATGATAATAGGTGAACGAACTGAAGGGGTTTTTGGACTTTTGGAACGTCATATTAATTGCATGTATATTATATTAGCTTATAAGTTATATGATATATGAATTATATATATGATGATGATCGAATATAATTTTTGATTAGTGCTTGCGTGCGTGCATATGCTCATGATACATCAGTGAATAAGCATACACATCTACATAGCATATGGAGACTTGTTTTAAAAAAGAAAAAGATTAATATGCTAAAAGGTGATCACTTATAATTTCGTAGAGAATTTTATGAAATAAAATGGATAAAGAAGAAAATTAACTAAATACGGTATTAATTCTTAACTAAACGATGTAGTTAAGGAATAGAATAAATTCCGCTATAAATGATCTGATTATCTTAAGTAATATGAACTCTGTTAGCCGTTGTATGTGATCAAGGACACAATTGATTTCATCTCATTAATCAACTCACATGCATGTTACATACTATAATTTGTTGTTTTCTTGATATCTATTTCGAATGCCTCCAAGATTTTTGCTTCACTTTTTAAATAATAATGAAAAATATTGTATCCCTAGCCCACATATATGTCCGGGACATGGTCAACTTTCTTTGGCAAGTCCGAGATATAATCACCATTTCCGGTTAACTTTCTAAATAATTCGCTGTAAATATATTTTATACTTTCTTCCAATACCAAATCCACAGTTTTGTCAAACTATCACCAACCGATCTTCAAAATCCAATCTCGAATTATTTATTTACTTCACTTGTGGTGTTTCCTTTTTTGTTTATTATAAATTAAAAGGCACGGTCAACTTTAGTTGAGGATCCCGTCATATAATCACCATTTCTGGAAATGTCAAGGGTAATATTGTCATTGAACAATTATACGAGATTCCTAGTGATTAACTTTCGCGTTTGCTTCCTTAACCTTTTTCATAAGACGCGTTTGTGTCTGACTCGGAACTCAGTTTGACTCACTCTGAAGAATTTTGTTTTATGGGATAAAAAAATAGACTCGTAAGATTTTGTGAAAGCAAAATCTTTATTCAAAGTTTGTTTTTTTCCAAGGTATTAGTTATTTCTATTAAAAAGAGTTGAAAATTAGCTTGAGTTGAACATAAAAGTGTCCATATTATTCAGAAAATCTTACTGCATGTATTGAAATATTCGCGTCTTTTGATTGTTACCAAAGGAATAAAAATACGACTTGACGAAAGAAAAAACAAGTAACTTCGAATATTCCAATTAAAAAAAACGTGTGGACGCCGTTTCTATCTCTCTAAGCTGAGGCATATAAATAGCTGTCACCTGTCTGTTATTTGTAATCACAACGCACCAAATAAAATCTCTCATCAACTCCTTCGTGAGCCATCTCAAAATTATTATTGATTAATTACTACTAATTAATTCACATATATTCATTCATTTTTGTAAATGGCCATGGCTAAAGAAATGATGGGATCTCGTCTGATTTTCGAGAGATCATCACTTACGACGCCGTTTCAACCTCGTTTCTCCATCAAGAAGAGGACACAAAGAACACAGCTCTCGATCAACCCTTTTGACTCGAGACCGATTACAGCCGCTAAGTCCGGCCGTATCGTGGCTGCAATAAGCGAGGATTTGGTTAAAACGCTGCGTATTAGCACAGTTGGTAGAAATGATCAGGAGGAGAAGGTGGAGGAGGAGGAGAAGGCGGTGAAGTTTAAGGTGAGAGCAGTTGCAACGGTGAGGAACAAGAACAAAGAAGATTTTAAAGAAACTTTGGTTAAGCATTTGGATGCTTTTACTGATAAAATCGGTAGAAACGTCGTCTTGGAGCTTATTAGTACACAAGTTGACCCAAGTAAGTCTTAAAAAAAATAAAACACAAATTCTTTTTGTCCGTAGTTTCAAAAATCGTGTAATTAAAAATGAGTTGTTCCGGTCAAAGTTTGTTTTAATGTTCTTTGACTAATTTAATTACCAACAAAATTTGATAACAGAAACGAAGAAGCCGAAGAAGAGTAAAGCGGCGATATTGAAAGACTGGTCAAAGAAATCGAATTCAAAGGCGGAGAGAGTTCATTACACGGCGGAGTTTACGGTGGATTCCGCCTTTGGTTCGCCGGGAGCTATCACGGTGACTAACAAACACCAGAAAGAGTTCTTTCTTGAGAGCATCACCATCGAAGGTTTCGTATGTGGTCCTGTTCACTTCCCTTGCAACTCTTGGGTCCAATCCCAAAAAGACTATCCATCTAAACGAATTTTCTTCACTAATCAGGTAATTAATTAAATACTAATCAAAACCATATCATTAAATGTGAATTCATCATATGTATCATATAGTCATGTCATGGTGGGTCCAAATATTGTCTTACATCTATGTGACGTTCCAACTACATATTTTGGATTGAAAAAACAAAATTGCGCAGCCTTACTTGCCAAACGAGACACCGTCCGGTCTAAGAGCATTAAGAGAGAAAGAGTTGGAGAATCTAAGAGGTAATGGGAAAGGAGAAAGGAAATTATCAGACAGAATCTATGACTTTGATGTCTACAACGACATTGGAAATCCAGACATATCACGTGAACTAGCCCGTCCCACATTAGGCGGTGGTGACTTTTCTTACCCTAGACGTTGTCGAACGGGGCGGTCTTCTACGGACACTGATCTAAAGTCTGAGAGACGAGTGGATAAACCATTACCGATGTATGTGCCAAGAGATGAGCAGTTTGAGGAGTCTAAGCAGAATACTTTTGCTGCTTGTAGGCTTAAGGCAGTTTTACATAACCTTATACCTTCTCTAAAAGCTAGCATTTTGGCTGAGGACTTCGCTAACTTCGGTGAGATTGATAGTCTTTATAAAGAAGGCTTGCTTCTCAAGTTAGGGATTCAAGATGATATGTTCAAGAAGTTCCCTTTGCCTAAGAATATAGTCACTACCCTTCAAAAATCTAGCGAAGGCTTGCTTAGATACGATACTCCCAAAATAATTTCAAGTAAGCACTTTAATTACTTACATCTTTTTATTTTTTGACACCAATTTGATGGTTTTATTTATGACATAAGTAAAAGATATTTTGCTATAGGTGTAAAAGAAATACCCTAATGATTCTCGTTACCAAATTTTGCCTTTATTTGATGGTTTGCTATAGACTATAGTTCCTGTCAATTCCTTGTATTTGGAACCAACAGTGAAACTTCCCTTTATATTCCCTTCAATAAGGAATATGATTCACGTGCTCAATTCATTTGTTTATTTGTTGTTTCCACTAAAAGTTAAAATTTTCCACTAAAAGTTTAATTTCGCTAGTGGTGGTAGTTATATTAGTTTGTGAATAATTAAATAAAGGCGCGTTTCTGTTTTATAGTAGCGCCTCTAAACTGCTTACACTTAGATTTTGTTATTAGATAGTTTAACTTATCTAACGAGCCTTTTTACCTTAATGCAGAGGATAAGTACGCATGGCTTCGAGATGATGAGTTTGCACGCCAAGCCATTGCTGGGATCAACCCAGTCAACATAGAACGAGTCACGGCTTATCCACCGGTCAGCAATCTTGACCCCGAGATCTACGGTCCCGGTCTTCACTCCGCTCTCACCGAAGACCACATCATTGGTCACCTTGACGGCTTATCCGTACAACAGGTAAGAATATACATATTATATGATCTCGCACAAATATTTTAACAAAAACAAACTTGCAAAAAATACAAAAAAATGTTGATTAAAGTATTAATTAATTATTCTTTTTGGTTGAACTTTCAGGCCTTGGAGACGAACCGATTGTTTATGGTGGACTTCCATGACATATACTTACCATTTTTAGATCGAATCAATGCTCTCGATGGACGCAAGGCTTATGCAACACGAACCATATTGTTCTTGACTCGTCTCGGTACACTCAAGCCTATAGCCATTGAGCTTAGCCTCCCTCCTCAATCAGGCTCAACCCGAAAGTCCAAGCGCGTGGTCACACCTCCCGTAGATGCAACCTCCAACTGGATGTGGCAGCTAGCCAAGGCTCACGTTGGATCCAACGACGCTGGTGTCCACCAGCTTGTGAATCATTGGTTACGAACCCATGCGTGTTTAGAGCCGTTTATATTGGCTGCTCATAGACAATTAAGCGCAATGCATCCGATATTCAAATTATTAGACCCTCATATGAGATACACTTTGGAGATCAATGGTGTAGCACGACAGACTTTGATTAGTGCGGATGGTGTGATTGAGTCATGCTTCACAGCCGGTCAATATGGTTTGGAGATTAGTGCTGCTGCCTATAAGAATCGATGGCGGTTCGATATGGAAGGCCTTCCTGCTGATCTCATCCGAAGGTATAATAAGTTCTTACGTTTAATCTCTTCATAACCGAAGTATGTGTGTGATATATGCATGCACAGTACACATATGCTTAGATAACATGATAGCTTCAACACTTTCTAATGTGTTCAATCAAATTTATGATATATTGTTGTAGTGACTAGTTAGATAGATATTTTTTTTGTCTGGTTAAATGGAGTATTTTTTTTCTTTTTCTTATAATAATTGTTGTATAGAATCTAACTATTTTGTTAAAAAACTTTGATTTTTTTTAGGGGAATGGCAGTTCCTGACCCAACACAACCACATGGGTTAAAATTACTTGTCGAAGACTACCCATACGCTAACGACGGTCTCTTATTATGGTCCGCGATCCAAACCTGGGTCCGAACCTACGTGGAACGTTATTACCCAAACCCGAACCTAATCCAAACCGACACAGAGCTCCAAGCCTGGTACTCCGAGTCAATCAACGTAGGTCACGCTGATCACCGCGACGCCGACTGGTGGCCGGAGCTTTCCACCGTCGACGATCTTGTCTCCGTCCTCACCACCATTATCTGGCTCGCCTCCGCACAACACGCCGCCCTCAATTTCGGACAGTATTCTTACGGCGGCTACGTCCCGAACCGGCCACCGTTGATGCGGCGGTTGATTCCCGACGAGTCAGATCCCGAGTTCACGAGTTTTATGGAAGATCCGCAAAAGTATTTTTTCTCGTCGATGCCGAGTATATTGCAGACGACGAAGTTTATGGCGGTGGTTGATACATTATCGACGCACTCGTCGGATGAGGAGTACATCGGAGAGAGACAACAGCCATCGATATGGACCGGAGATGCTGAGATCGTTGATGCGTTTTATGGATTCTCGGCGGAGATAGGACGGATAGAGAAGGAGATTGAAAAGAGGAATCGTGATCCTAGCAGTAGGAATCGATGTGGGGCCGGAGTTTTGCCGTATGAGTTGATGGCTCCGAGTTCTGAACCTGGTGTTACGTGTAGAGGCGTGCCTAATAGTGTATCGATTTAGAAGTATTATATTTGAGGTAAATAAATAGATTTTTTAAGCCAATAATTTGTAGGGTTTATTTGCTGATATTGTAAATATCTCTTCAAGGATTTGAGAGAACTTTATTATATTGAAAAATTGTTTGTAGTATTATGGAAGATCCGTGGATTTCTGTAAAAAATAAAGTCCCAACACTTTGGATTTGTTCGTATATTCGAATTTAGCCACGGAGATGTTGTGACTAAAATTGCCGAACACAAAAAATATGTGAAATTTGGTTAAAAAGGTCATCTAGCTTATATTTTGTCCATCTATACAATTTTTTTTGTAAATTATCATTTTTTTCCAAAACTACCTATACTAATAGAAAAACACAAATTTTCAAAAAAAAAAACTATCAAAACATGTTTATGAACAATCTAAAAAAAAATTTAAAGAATAAATTTTTTAATTTTATGCAGTTTTAAGTAGGTTTTTAGTTTGATAAAATATATTCTAAAAAGTTTAGAATATGTATTCCGAGAGTTAGAATACATATTCTAGCACTTGTGCATCATTTGTCATGTTCTAAGAAATTTAGAATAGAGATTTAAAACACATATTTTAAAAATTTTAAAATTCACATTCTACAAATTAAGAAACTTAATATTTTTTAAAGATTTTTTAAAGACGGGTTTTTGTATATATTTTGAAAAAATTATATAATATTCATTTATTTCTCAATAAATATTTTGTTTATTTAAAAAATCTATTTTAATTATCGAAAAAATTATATATGTTTTATTTTAAATTAAATTTTTATTGATTTATTTTGGGATATATAGTTTAGGTTATATATATATATGTATATATTATTTGTATTAAAAAAGGTAAAACTCTATTTGAGATAGAGGTTTTGAAGTTTGTTAATTTTAAGAATTAATGGTATAATGGAGTTTATATAATTTAAAAAGTATATTTTACCAAAGTTGGCAAAAAATATATATATGGTCAAATTTGATCAAAAACATCCTATTTTAGCAAATTCCCCCAAAAATATATTTATTCTGTTTTACTATTTTGTGATTAATTGATTTTAGCCACGAATACATGGATTGACCATGGCTTCGTGATAATGAACGAGTGATTTATTTTTAGTAAAATTTCAATTAAAAAGTTATTGTACGAAAATGGTATCGAAAGCTTTTTTAAAAAACAAAGTAAACAAAAAATTACCCGAAACTTTATTTAAAATTTGTGTTTGTAGTTATATTATATGTTGGGCTGAATAGAATAATCAACATATCATTTGAATAATTTGATTGTTATTTGAACTTAAAACCGAATTGAATGTAAAAATCCAAATTGAACTAAAACGAAATACCACTAAACCAATAGAATCTAAAAAAAACAGAACCAAAACCAAACCATAAATCAGATTTCATCGTTTAATGTTTCGACCATTATCAATGGCGAGCATCATCAGAAGACCGTTAAACTTGACGGCGGCCGTCCGTTTTCGACTTGTTCCGTTGTTTCCATTCTCCGATAACTCTGATTCTGCTAACTCAGATGCGGCTCGTTCCTCTGAGTTAATTCGGGTGCCGAGTTTAGTTGAAGGATGCGATTACAAGCACTGGCTTGTGCTCATGAAGCCTCCCAAAGGATACCCACCTCGAAACGACATCGTCCAAGGCTTTGTCAAAACACTAGCCATGGCTCTAGGGAGGTAACACTAATCAACAGTTAGTTTAGTTATATCGTTGTGTGGTGGTGTTCTAGTAGAACATTGCAATCCAAAAGCTTAATTTTAAAAAAATAAAAAATCGAAGCTTTTTGGTGTATGATTTGAGGTTGTTTGCTGTATGTAGTGAAGAAGAAGCCAAGAAATCGATATATTCTGTGTCTACAAAGTACTACTATGCATTTGGCTGCAGGGTTCATGAACCTTTAACTTACAAGATAAGATGTATATTTGACATAGATCCTTGAAAAATCTCGTCTTATTCCAAAGTTTTTGTGGCAAATGCTGTAACTGTGTCTTTTTATATTTGATTGCAGCTATGCCTGATGTTAAATGGGTTCTACCAGATTCATTTACAGTTGATGGTGACAATAGATATGGAGGTTTGATTTGCTGCTTAAATTTTGTTTCTTTTCCTCAATAGAAACATATGGCATAAATAGCATTTGACTGCTGAGAATGTTCTAATTGCTTGTTTGTTCACTAAACCCCTGTCTTTTGGTTCTGTTTCTGGTTGCTTCATTGCTTGTATGAATCTATAGATTCTTGTTGGCTGGATTGTCTTACAAAAAATTCGAATTTTGCAACCTTATATCTCATATTTTTTGGTTGTCAAAAAGAGTTGTAGCCTCTAAATTTAGTACTTTCATCACTATTTATTTTCATTAAACATGTATAGTTTTCTGCAGGAGAGCCGTTCATCGATGGGGAGGTTGTTCCATACGATGAGAAGTACCATGCGGACTGGCTACGAGATCAAACGGATGATGATGCTAAAAAACGAGTAGTTAAAAAGAAGCCCAGGAGGAAAAGAAACAAGAAGTTTATCTAAATTCGAGATATTTCGAAGTCTTCTTACTTTAGTATGGCGCTACTCAAACCTGACTGTTTTTATGGAATGCATCTTCTAGTGTTTACTAACATTAGCTGTTGTAAAGAATCTTAGGTGTAATGGTAGCTGTGTGACAAAAAAAAAAAAAAAAGGTGTAATGGTAGCTGAAAAATTTATTAAATTGAGTAGATTCCACATAATTGTGTAGCTACTGAACATAGAAGGTTAGAAGCTAACAGGAACGTGACTTCATTGTGTATCAGTGAGTTTCTTACATATATGGGAAGCTTCTGTTTTTCAGTGGATGAAATTAACTGATGATGTAAGCCTGTAATGTTTTACTGATCTCATGGAAATTGAATAATCAAGGAAGTGTTGATCCGTCTCTTTCTTCTCTTTTAACGATTCATCTTAGTTCACTGTATCGCGTCAGTTTTTATTAGTGACATAACCTGTTAGGTATTGAAGTCTTCCATAGAAAATAGACTGGTACACCAAAAGAGCTGCTTCTTATTTGTCAATCAGGACCATGTAGAAATTAGAGGAGACGAAAGCAACCCACATAAGAGAGTATCCTACACGTCTTTAGTGGGGTTTGGTGAGATTGAGAAAGTCTTTCTTCATGGCCAAGGTATGTAATCTAGTTCTTGTCTTTATATGGGAACTGTTTTGTCTGAAACTTGCTTGCGTATGTATCCATATTCTAAAACATTGACTAGTAACAACAAAGCTCACCACTGAAAATTTTTAGTTGGTGAACTACAGTCAATTTAGGATTTGATGTAGTGAAACAAATATAAAGTAATAATACTGTCCCTTTTGAACACGCATAATACAATTCAGACTTAGACATCTGTGGTTTACAACATTTGAAAAATTGACTGCTAAAAAAATATCTATGTAACTCACTTTTTAAGCTACGTTTCTATCACATGAAACCTTATGGTATTTTCATTTATCTAACACACACAACCTTCTTCGTATTTTCCCTCTATACTAATGTTTCCTAATATCTACACTAAATTAATTAAATAATTTCGTTTTTCTGTGCAATTTCCTTGGCTGGGGAGTATAAACTGCTTCCTAGACTCTTGTATAGAGTGGTGTCTGAATATACAGCACGAGACCTCATTGCCTTGTGTTTACGTCTGTTCCTTCGACCTGGTAGATATCGTGGGAAGACTCTTGCCTCCTTCTCTGTTTCCTCCTTTACGACTTTAACATCATCCTTACATATGATGTCATTAACTTCATTTACACCTGCCACTGGAACAATGTACACAAATGGTCCGTTTTGAATGTTTTTGAGGTCTAGAATAGGCTCTAGGGTCTTGACCACTGTGGTCATAGTGGGTCTTGACTTAGGGTTTTGGCTCAGGCACTGGTAAGCTAAAGCAGCTACCTTTCTGATGCCTTCAACCGAGTATCTTCCTTCGAGACTCGGGTCTATGATCTCTTCAAGCTTGTTGGGATCTTTTAACATAGGTCTTGCCCATTCCACTAGGGTCCTTCCTCTCTGTGACCGGTACTTCTCAACCGCTTTTCTAGCTGTTAGTAACTCCAAAAGCACTACCCCGAAACTGAACACGTCGCTCATTGTTGTTAAATGACCTGAAAATGTACCAAGAAACATGTAAGCTAAGAGTACAATGGATTTGCTTTACGAAAAGTTTCCTTATTGTTATGTTCTTTAAACCTGCTGAGAGGTACTCTGGAGCTGCATAGCCTTCTGTGCCCATTACTCTTTTGGTAAAGTTTGAGTCTTCTTCCTCTGATCCATCTGTGGCTAAGCCAAAATCTGAAAGCTTTGAGCTGAAGTCCTGAAAGTTTCAGATATAAGGTATAAGTTATATGACATGAGAATAGATATTTTGAAATGCAAAATAGGAAGAGAAGCATTCGAATTACCGAGCTCAAGAGGATATTGGAAGGCTTAAAGTCTCTGTAAATGACAGGTTTCTCTTCTTTGTGAAGAAACTCAAGGCCTTTGGCAGCACCAAGTATAATCTTCACTCTTGTTAACCAAGGCAAGGCTCCACCATACTCTGTATTGCACAAAACAGTACTCACATTGTTAGTAATCTGCATCGATCTATAACAATCATTTTCTTTGTTCTTGTAGTGATCTTGTAACAAACTCACTTTGAAATAGATGATCTTCAAGATTGCCTCGTTCCATATATTCGTAGACTAGAACCCTTTGATCATCCTCGCAGCAGTATCCAATCAGATTCACCAGATGAGGATGCTTTAACTGACCAAGGATTATAACTTCAGCCTGAATAATCCAAGGAAACAATTTGACTTTTAGTTATTAATGATCCCATTCTCATAGGAGATGAAATGTAATTAATCAATATGAAGATGAAGAAAGAATCATTACTTACCAGCCACTCTCTATGGCCTTGTCCACCATCTTGTTTCAAAGCCTTAACAGCAACAGGCTGAGCTTTTAAACCAGTCTTGAGGCTATCATCAACAAAACCTTTGTAGACTTCTCCAAACCCTCCTTCACCAAGGTAATTATACTCTGAGAAGCCTTGTGTGATCGTTTTGAGCTCTTCATAGGTGAAGATGTGAATGTCTATGAGAAAAGAGTTTGAGAAGTCGTTGAGTGAGATGGTTGAATTGCTGAAATCTGACAAGTAGACTTTGCTTGGAACAGAGGTTTGTCTTGAGAGAAGAAGAAGTCTTTCCTTTGATGGGGGTTTTGTAGTCTTCTGGTTTGTGTTGTTGATACAGCTTATTGGAAGACATAGATTCTTCCAAGAGAATTTTATTGGTTTCATCTGAAAGAATCTATCTTTTTTTTTTTTCAAGAAGATTTTGTGTCTCTATTTGTTTCAAGGTTCTTTCTTTTCTGAATATATATAGAGATTATGAAGCTTCTTTGAAAAGGGTTAGTGCGAAATTGTGAAGAGAAAAAGAGAGAAAGAGAGAGCTGAGATATTGGTGAAGACTCACAAAAGTAAGTCTTGTAGTCTTATAGAGACATCCAAGGAGGCATGATCCACTAAGCATTTTTAAATGTGAATAAAGTATGCAAACGAGTAAGATTTTTCTTAAACTTGTTCTTTTATTGTTTTTTTTTTCAATTTCACACTTTAGTTTTTTTTTTTTTTTTTTTTTTTTTGGAGGCAAAACTCTATTTATGAGATTGTATAAAAAGTTTCCTAAACTACCAATAATTATTTTTATGTTTCTATAATTATTGCAAAGTTTTACTCTACTTTTTATCTTTTTCCCCTTTTTTCAATGGAATATTTTGGTTGGTTACATGATGATGATTCTGTATCAATTTCTGATAACAGATGGCTAAGACTTTGTGTTATTATAATGTACATTAGACATTTTCCAAAGAAGGCTAGAGGCATCTTTGGGTCTATTAGAAAATTCTTTGACTATCTTTAAGCCATCTCATTTTTTCCGGATTGGCTACAATCATACACTTGTAAGTTGTTAATGAAATGGTTTATATATATTATATATTCATTTTCATTCTAGAAGAACGTTGCTTCTGCTAAATATATTATGTTTAGTTCTCTTTACAATACTAAAAAGTTGGATTACTTTAACAAAATAATAATAATAATAATAATAGCTAGGTTGGATAATCTTCTCTCTCTCTCATTCTCTCTGTGAAGTTGGAATGTAATTCAGTACTTTTTTTTTTCCTTTAGCCACACCATTGACTTGAAACAATGGTATCCTTTGTTTTCTATGGTGGTATGATCAAAAGCAAATTCAATACTTATTTTATTTTTGAAACAATGGTTTCCTTTGTTTTCGTCGTTGGTTTGTGTTATTAAAAGCAAACAAAATAGTTATTTTATTTGGAAACTTGGTCAACTGTACCATTTTTAACAATTGTGATTAATAGTTAAAAATAGAACAACTGTGATTAATATATTCACCTGGAATCGTTCGTAAATACGAAGTTTATAATAGAAACTTATCTTTTAACTACAAAACTTAGCATTTTCACAAAATCTGCCAGTGTCGTATCACATATATAAAAATATGGTTGCATGCGCACGAAAATTATGTTCGAAATTTGTTTTGTATTTTACTTTTGAATCAAATTTAAATTGGTTACGTTACTATTTGGTTGGCCGTGTGAGATAATGAACCATTATATATATTTCAATAGTTAGTTGTTAAATACGGAGAGAACGTAGGTTTGCTTTTCGTTAAGGTCAATTTGCTCATTATCATTAATTTAGTTTTCAACATTTAAAAATATTTTGAGAGCGACATGACAACAACTTTATGCCAAATTTTGAACCTCAATTGAAAAATTCGTCTCTCATTTTTTTTTTATTAACCTAGTCTCTCATTTTTCTTCAACCTATACATCATACGAACAGAAAAATAGTATCGAAATTCGAATAATACTTTATTTTTGAGGAATCTGATTTTAAAGATACTTTATTAGTTATTTATTTTTGGTTTGAATGTTAAGATACTTTATTTTTGCTAAAATGATTATAAAGAGACTTTAAAAAGTGATCAAAGATTTGCTTAAACAAAGATGTGAACTGTACAGTCCAGTGACACATTTAGGACGTGACGTCAATATTCTTCAAACCCCACAAACCTTAGTTATATTTAGTCAGCAAATCCTCATATGAAATGTATACATATATTCATCAAATGTATACCTTAGTAGTCATATATATTGGTTTATGCAGTGATGCAGATGGTATTATATGATTCCAAAATAAAATTGAAATTTAACCGAACTGAACTAAGTTGGTTGGTTTAACTAATTTGACCTGGAATACTAAGTGGCGTTAGACTTATTTATTTGAATAAGAATAAATAAATATGAATGAGATCATTGCATTCAATTCAATCTAACCGGCTAGTGAGATATTAGAAAGTAAAAATAAAATAAAAAATGACGGAATGGTTGAAGTTATTCTTATTTCCTCGAGTGTGAAACATATTATCAATTAACCAACTGTGAAATATTGAATTTGAATGTAAAAAAATTTTGACTTCTATTATTCCTTTTCTTACCATACGAAAATGAAAGAAGAAAAAAGTGTAAATAAGATTAAAAGAAACGAAAAAGAGAGAAATGCAATCATGATTTCAGGTATTTCAAATATATGTAAAAGAATTTTGGATCCCAATTTTGAGTACATTTGAACAGAAACATTAAAGTATAAAATGAGATTTTAAAATTGTGGCAGCCACGGAGTGTGTCATCATTAAGAGGTTGATTTTGCTTTGGTCAATTTGAGTTTCACATCTACGTCATTTTTATTAGAGAAAATACAGTCACGTGTGTATCATCGAAAGAAATTAAACTCGTTAAGCCGACGACGAATAAAATACAAAACTCGTTAAGTCCCTTTCTGTTTTGAAAAAACACGCGGCCACCAAATGGTTTCTTATACTTTCAACATATTGCGTCAAATCATTACACACGTACAAGTGCCAAAATCTAACTACTTCGAGTCTATAAATGAAATAACTCAAAAACAATCTAAATTAGACTAGAATTTTAAGCTTCAAAGAATATTTTTGTTTGTTTATAGGTTTTTTAGAGTAGACAATTTAAGGTTTAGGATTCATAATATAGGTTTAGGACTATAAAGATTTAGGGTTTAGGATTTAGATTTTAGCCTACTAATTCTAAAATCTTACACTACTTACTTAACTTGGCCACAAGATTTAGACTAGCACCCTTATTATTAAAAAAAAAATCTTTTGTTTTGCCAAGAGAATAGTATAAATTGAGAAATAGGGAGTAAATCGTATTTTGAATTTTCAAGATAACAAAATCTAACACTTTAGACTTTAAAAGTATTACACTCATATATTATGACCATTCAAACTATTTTTGCTAGCACTTAAAACCTCTAAATAAGTGTTTGTGTTTTCTTCACCGTAAAACTGGATGCAATTGTTTTTGAAAGAGAACAAATTCAAAGGTTTTGTAGTGCAAAATAACAAATCGACGAGATTGAAAGAGATAAAATCAAAGAAAAATGAAACTAACTATTCCATCCAGTTTTATTAGAAAAAAAAAACACAAAAGCTAGTTTAGAGATTTTAAGTACTAGAAAATTAGTTTGAAGGGTCAAAACTCAAAATGTTAAATAGTACTTCTGAGTTCTGAGTTTGAAGTGAAAGTAATAGTTGTCTTAAAAATGCAATTTTCCCAACAAAATAAAGAAAAAGAAAAAGGAAAATATAAATTAATTCTAACAAATGTAGCACCAATTTTCAAAAACAACATAGTAAATTAAATGTTTGTAGTAACTCTCTCCTGCTGCGTGTTCTAGATCCTAGATCAAACAAAATCAAGAAGTGCAACAGTTCAGACAATGATAGTGCACAAAACAAGATGAACAAGAAGAAACACATTTGGTTGGTTTCTTTCTATAGAATAGCTTCGATGTCAATCTCCACGAAAGAGCATGGATCGGCGATGTCAAAATTGTTCAAAACCTGATGGAAACAAAAAAAAGGAAAGAAACTATTAATAACATAAAATTTTTGCAGCTTGTTTGATCGAACAAGAACGAGATTATAAATGAGTGGGTACCTGAGGATGAACGATTCCAAAGTTACCAATTTGTTTCCCTCTAACAATGATGCTAGCTTGCCTGCCCGGTAGAAACTCGGGCTCCTTTACAGAATGCAATAGAGATAAAGATTAGGATATTGAGTTAAGTCAATAATGAGAAATCTTTGGATGCCTGAGGATCGAAAGGAGAGCTTACCTGAGAGAGCTCTATATAGTATCCGGTATCTTTGGATGCTTGAGTATTGTCGTCCTTCACTAGTGGTACAAATGGGATCGCCATCACTTCCATAATTCTATCGACGAGGCCATGTATAAGCTGAATGAAGTATCATAAAGGTTTATCAACTGATAAAGTTGTGGAAACTTGAGGGCTGTATAATGAAGACAACAGTTGGCAAAGAAAATCCATACCTCAAATCCAGAAGTAGCACCACAATGTAGTGCGGCGAGATGGCGACGATTGGATGCACCAACATCTTTGGTCTCATCCAACATGGCCACATCACCTATTTCATAAATCTTTAACCAAAAAATAAGAATTTGTTATTGAAGTGACACTCAAATCTCAAATCTAGCTAAAAGTTACCACAGATATGGTTTTACCTTAATAGGTTTAGGATGGTCTTTGTTTGAACAAACAGTCTTCAATATTCCGGGCATGAGAGTTCTTCTCATGGCCTATTACGACATAAATATGAAACAATTTTCAGCAATTACAACTGGAGATGTTTACAAAGGGATGACCAAAGGATTCGAGACAAACCTCAAAATCAGCAGACCGCGGGTTCCCAATTATAACAGCTGAATTATCATCCTCTCTATTTAGCATCTCAAAGTTTTCCTTGCACGAGCATAGTAACCACGTTACCACCTCGGTGTACACATTCATCGCAATCTAAAATTCAAAACATAAAATAGATAACCTTCGTGAGAAACAAATGCTTGAACTTCACATGAAACACAGACACAGATCACTGTGAGATGATACAAAAGCAAAATGGAGGTGCTAATACCTCTGTTCTGAGAAGATCAGTGAGCTCATTCAAAGGCAGTGGTTTTATCGAATCAGGCTTCTTTGGTGGAATGTTATCGAAACCATAGGCAATGGCAACATCCTGGTGAAATAATATAAGCAAAGCAATTAGTTAAATAGAAATCATCATAACGGCACCAAATATATAGGTTTTGACTATGAAAATATACCTCCATAATATCACAAGGGTGGAGAACGTCGCTTCTGGTCGGGGGTACGTGTACTATTATGGCACTTTGGTTATCACTAGATTTTGCTTCCTCAGCATGTAGCTGCATTCGGGTCAGCAGACTTGTAACCTGAAAGGTACAAAATCCATTTCACAGAACAAAATGATTAAAATCTTTGCAGAGTAGAATGTATAGATTTGGGAAAGAAAGAAAACGAAACCGGTCAGGGTTTCACTCACAGCCATGAGAAATAACAATTTGCTTGGTATTGCAGTAAACCCAAACGATGCATTAAAAAATTAATGAAAAGACTAGCTACAGTCTGAAGACGAACTCCTTATATAAATACTAAAATTTAATTGCACTGCAGCCTCTAAAATCCACATCTCAACAAAGAAAATGAAATTGGTTCATTCGTAACAACTTGAAAATAGTGATTATTACCTCTTTCACCGTCAAAGAAGAGACTCCAATTGAGTCCGTAATATAAGAGAGAGGAACGTCTATATCATAGACAGCTAAATCCGGATAGATGTATGACTTCCCGTCGTCATATGTAACTTCAACAGGCTCAATCTCAAATTTTCTCTCACAGTATTCTGAGAAGCTTGTAACCTGGAAACCAATGAACAATTAGTTGGATATTGATCGGTTAAGCAAGGTAGCTTTGATCTGTTTACCACATACCATTGTATTCAACACAGTCTTCGCCTTTGTCAAATCAGTTGCTGTACATTCAATGAAGACATTCTTTGTCTGAAGGGTAATTGCTGAATGTGCACCATTGATAATAGGTGGCAATGACAGCACAGTTCTGCAAAAGTGAATTTTCATTATGTTTCACTACAAACTTCATATGGTAGGAAAATTCTAGTCATTGGTCAAGCAAGTATTTATCATAGATTGATAGACATATGTACTTGTTCAACTTTAGAGGTAAAATTAACGGCACTAGGAATAACCAATACCTTTTAATGTCGTATAAAACAGGGAAGACGGGTGAGCTCTCGATTATGTGTAGAAATTTTTTCAGCTTCAAATCCGACTGCAAACCAGAAGAGTAAAGCCAATATTTCAAACACCAAAGATACATTTTGCATTAAATTTCAGTTCAGGGATATTTTTCTTAGATTGTTTGCTCCAAAAAAGCTATATGATTTTACAAGAGCAAAAAATGATAGAACACAATGACCAGAAAGTAAAAGCTTAACTGTTTACCTTGTAAAATTCCATTAGTTCGTCAGCCCTGAAGCTCTTTGTCTGCAATCAAGAAATTGGTATTAGGTACAAACATAAAACCATCATGCCCTAAATTATCACTATGAAAAAGCGAGAAATTGTGCAACAATTTATTAAAAAAAGCTTTGATTGCTACAGTAATAATTATAGAAAAAAAGAATGATTAAGAATTTAACAAAGAAACACCAGGCACATGGAACTACATCGAATAAGAGAAACTAGTTTGATGAACCCATAATGATATCGACTTACTTGCTTCAAAGGTACAAAATTTATTTCCGTTGGGGGTAAAGCCTGAAAAAATGTAAAGACAATAGTATCAATAGCTCACAGTAAAGCTCAACTAAGATAAAGTATCAAGATAAACCAAAAGAAACAGATTGTGTTTAATTTTGATTAGCATTCTAGTTAAAAGAAGTACACCAAATAAGATCAGATACGCGATATGTACAGGTAGAGGAGGAAGACTAGAGAGACAAAAATCAAGAATAGGAAAGACGATAACACACAGTTACCTCGTATGTGAAAGGGCCCTGCAATGTATCAAGGTCATGTGTTCCAATTGCAACCAGGGATCTTCGCCTGAAATATGTAGCTAACATAAATCAAATTGTAATCCCAAAAATGCAAGCCACACAGTGATTGGTAGCTGATAATTGAAATGATGCAAGAGAGGCCAATTAGATCCATGTAATTTACCGGCAAATATTCTGGTGTAGCTTATCCTGAAGGTCAATGAAGCTGTTGTAACGAGCCTCATCAAAGGTTACACCTCTTAAAACAGCACAGACAACAAACGGGCGAATCTTGGATGTCTGCAAAAAGGAGAAAAGTTTAGTGGATACAGAAACTTTCAATCATGAGAGAACCAAAACCAAAACAGAACACGGTTGGAATACACACATCTGATTTAACTTGCATTTTGATGATCTTGTCTTTGCTAATCTCAGCAAGGCTATACGTTGGTATCTTCTGTTTCTTGTTGAAAACACGAAGAGCTTGCGCAAGCCCTTCGAGGCAAAGCAAATCGTATCTGCATTGATTAAGATACAAAAATACCAAATAAATTCCCTAATTATCTTCTAATTAAACAAATTTATACAAAGCTACATAGTCACAATATTTCACCTGTTAGCAGGAATTTCAATCTTGTAGATGATTTCTTCATCATCATCAGCTTCAGCGTCTTCAGCAATATGTTTTTCTTTCCTGATGATTGCTTTCTCAGTAGTCTGTTCATTGTAACGATGCAAAACTAATCAGGCAAAAAAACTCTAATCACATAAAAACGTTGACTAATAATCAGAAAAATTCCACTCACCACATCGTCAAGCTCGATACCAAATTGGAAACACAGTTTTTCAAATTCTTCCCTAGCTACAGTTTTCAAATAAGATGAGATGAAATTAGAAACACGATAAGTCAGAGAAGGAAGAAGATAAGAGAGTTGCAATTGAAGGAGGAAGAAATTGAATTACTGTAGGATTCTCCAAGAGCAGCAAACAAACGGTCTCTGCCGATACTCACAGTAGGCATTCTGGGAACTTAGATAAGCGAAAGATCAAGATGAGTGAAAGCGAGTTTTGAGTGTCTGCAGATTTTGGGACTAGGGTTCCTAAGGAAGAAGAAGAAGAAGAAATTACTTCCTCTCCGTTACTTACGACGCGTGATAATTATAATCAGAGCCTCGTCTCGTCTTTTTCCTTTTTCTTTTCGTTGAAGGACAAATTTACTTTCTAATTTAATTATACTTTTTCGTAACACTAGTAATTATCAAAACTTGGAGATATGGAAAAATTTTTTTTTTTTTTTTTTGTGACACAATTTCACAACAAAGCACAAGTAAAGATAAACACAAATTTGTGGAGTGTACACTTGAACAACTTGCAAGGCCTTGTTTCGAGTAAGCCATTTCGTGGAGAATCAATAACATGATGATAGGTAAGGTATGATCATATAAAAAAGCAACATCAACAATAGTATGAAGACTATAAGTTTTATTAATAAGATGAAAACGTATAATATTTTTGTGTGTTTTGTTTTGTCAACCGAAGCAAATAGTATAGTACTTCGATACTTATGATTTCATTTCATAGAGCCACAGTACCATAAAATTAAATAAGTTGAGTTCTGAACCATCAATAGGAAAAAATAGTCAAACTATTAATAAATTTATATTATTTAAATAAATCAAATAGAAAACAAAAAATAGCCAAAAAAAAATGTTTTCTTCTAACTTTCATAGTTTCTATATATTTTGATTGACATAAACCAGAAAACAGCGGATGAAGAAAGTTATAGCATAACGAAAACTTAGAGATAGCTAATCAATAATTATGATTTTATTTCATAAAGCCCACAGTACCATAAAATAAAATAAGTTCTGAAGCATACATTAAAAATAATTCTGTTATTTAGATTAATTAAATAAATAAAATCAGAAAACAAAAAACCAGCCAAAATTTTCTTGTTTCTCTGTTTTTGTATCTCTATTTCCATGGAACACCAAAAAACACGAACACACTGACTGCCGAAAGTTATAACGTAATCAAAAAATTGGAGATAAAAGACCCCCAAAAAAAAAAAGTTTTATAGACACAATCTAACAACAAAGCGCAAAAAAAAAAAAAAAAAAAAAATAACAAATCTGCTTGGAGTGTGTTCTTCGGGGAGAGAATCAACAACATGGATTTTGGTAAAGTACAACTGCAGGAATAAATTAAAATCGACATTAATAAACAATATGAATCTCTATAAGCTTTCTAAAAACTAAAAAGATTGATAAAAACAAACCTTGTTGCCTCTCAAGTAGACATTGGCAATAATATTTACATTTGGAGAAACCTGCAACGATATGAAAACATTATATTAAAGACATTGCTTCAAATCTTCAATGCTTCAAATTAAAGAAGAGAGCTTTTTTTTGTAAAACCTTTAGAGCTCGCAGCGGAATCAACTGAGAGAGACCTTTCTATGAAGCTATCTGTATTTTGAATGCTATCTGAAAACGTGACTTCCGTTTTGTTGAAGCCGGAGATTTTCTATAAGGGACTGGTAGTACGACTTGAGGCCCCGGATATCGTTACCCTGAATAAGGCAAGGAGAAACAATGTTTAAGAGCAAGACAAGAAGATTTCTATCTACTTTACGATTGTTCCAAGTGAGGGTTCAAACTTATCGAACCTGCAACCTTTGGCAGTACTGTTCCGCCAAATCTTGTGGACAATATGCTGACGGAAAACTTTTCGACATAAGATGCATGAGAAATGCATTACCAAAATTTTCATACATCACTTTCTGAGCCGTGATGATTTCCCCGAACAAGGCGTGCTGTGTTAATAAGGTAGATGCATTAGGAAAGGAAGAAATCCAGTCAGTTGTGGGAACAATTCTCCAAAAGGAAAAGAGCATTGAAGTTTCTTATGCTTACAGTATTCGCATCATTGAACTCAAAGGATTTATCAAGTACACTGTACAAACAGCAATTTGGTGCAAAAGCTTCGATCATGAAATTCTGAAAACCTGGAACCTGAAAGCATAAAATTTATTGATTATAACATTTGCAGTTCTTCCATGAAGAAGAAGACTTAATAAAAAATATTAAGCAGGCAGACCTTCTCTTCGCTATATGGCTTGGCACACCAATCTTTAATAAGCTTAATAAATATCTGCACACATGCCTATTTTTATGGCAAATAATAAAAGAAGACGGTAATAAGTAAGCGAAAAAGCTCATCACAAGTAAATGAAAATGTAACAAAAGGGCAAGTGTTACAAACCTTACGTACGGTAATATCCTTGTGATTACAAGAAGTGTTCAAAAGCAGCTGCATCATAGGCTCTAGATACCCTCTACTTTTGGGCGTCAGGAATACAGAAGAGAGATCGTGTGTAGCTATTACATGAAGAAATGTATACAGCGTCCTTTGAAGCTCTATCAGTTCCCTCATTTCCTACACAGAAGAAAAGGATATCTGATTATGGACATAAAAGATGCTACGATATCAACACGTAGCATAAAAGATGCTACGGTATCCAAGTTACAATTGGAAGATAGCCAGATAATCATGCATGGAGATTAAACAGTTAAGTTAAAAAAAAAATCAAATAAAATACCTCAGTAACAGCCCCAGGGCGTGAGGGTAACCCATCTCTTGGAATTACATTGAAAATCCTACCGGCAACCACGGGATATACTTCTTCCAGTATATCACGGAGAGAGCTGTTGAACTTGCAGATAAGCTGATTGAGTAATACCAGGAAACCAACAATTTCCTTTGGCTGCAACACAAGTCATACACAATAAGATTATTTTGTTGACGAGGATATCAAATTAGTGTGCTCATTCCAGTATCATTGCACAAAATATAGTATCCTGACCAGTAGATATTTTTTGTCAGAGAAGCAAGAGAACCATAGGAGTCTCAACTAATTGTTATTTTGAGGAAATGAAAGCAGTGGAGCATTGAACAATATAAGATGAGCTTTGAAAATTTTGTTATACCTCACTATCAGCAAGTAGCTGTTCCAAAGCCTGGGGAAGATAAGGAAACACAGATGATCCAAGGGTATCAACCATACGGTGAATGAATGATGTGACCTGCAGCGATGAGGAACAAGCTAATCACTAAACTGTGAAACAATAACTTGATAGAAAAAAATATGTAATACTACTGGTCACAATATGTTTACTTATCAACTTAAAACTAAACTCGTACCTTATTACGCAAAGGCTCGACCTTTGGAAACTCAATCAGAATCCTTAGAAGCACATCTAGGGTCTACATTACAGAGAAGGTTACCAATTGTTAGAGAAGACAGAGCAGTTTCAATTAGAGCAGTGAATTATACAGCCCACAATTGAAGTTGCAATAAGTACAAAAACATTGAAAGACACATTGCAAAACGATGCATTAAATGATTCATAAAAGGGGAAAAAACATCATACATACAAACCTGCTTAAACATGAGACCAATTCCAGGACGACTCGCAGTAACAAGACGTTCACTGAAGCCCTGAATTCCAAGCAACGGTGTAAGGACAAGCCCAGAAAAATCTCACATACAGAAAAATGTCTTTCTGAAAAAACTAGAATAAAGGAGTACAAACCTTGCTGAGAGCATTAATTGCCACAATAGCAAACTGGATATTTGCAATTTTCACAGGAAAGTCTTCAGGACTTGCACCTTTTGCCTGCACAAGTCCGTCCTCAATCTGGTACAATCATATGGAATGGGAGTGAGTACACTTGACCAAATACAATGTCAACTAGTATCATGAAACAAGAATGGTCGAAACAAAAACCTGTTGACATAGAGGGGAAAGCAGTAAGGACAGATACTCTGACTGCTTTTCAGCTGGGACATCTTCCAACCCTATGATTAAGCCAATAGCCTGCAGTAAATCGCATTGGGAAATGTTATTTTAAGGTGCTGAAAAAAGTTTCTTTTCCATGTCAGAAGTACATATATGAAAACAGCAGAGCTCCAAGGGGGAGTCATAACCTCAAAAATGTGACTGCCATCCTCAGTTCCTGAAAGTTCTCTTGATGCAGAGTTCATGGTTGTCAACTGGGACAACGTATCTTGGAGGTTCTGATTTTTCCCAAAAGGATATATTGATTAGACAAAAAATTATCAAACAAATAAATCGGATATACAGAAATGGGTACTGTCTGGGATCACACAAGCTTTAGAGAAGAGAATATCAATTCTTTACCTGCAGAATCTTGTCAATGAATGGAACAAGCTTTGATTTTAACAATTTCACAACTCTCATGAACAAGTAACATGCTCTGCGACTCACATGAACATTCTGGTGATGCAAACCCCTTTCATCAAGGAAAGCAACAAGAACATTGGGAATGTACTGGGGATTTTCTTGAATAAACTTCATGTATCTTGTTATGTTTTCTAAGTACACTAGTGCAACTAGCCGATGAGAATGACCAGGGAACTGTCTGGTCAAGAGCATCGGGATTAGTTCACTCAAACATCCAGATCCTGTTTTAATGGCCTCCTCCGTCATAGTCTCTCCAAGTGAATACAAAAGCGAAAGCGCTGCTTCCACTTCTTCGACATTATTCTCAGATGAGGATTCAACAGCATTTGCTAGTGAGTTGCGAATGAAATGCTGAGTAACTTCAGGAGCAACACGGCTCACTGCACGTAATAAGACAAATAGATCTTTTCTAAACTCTGACATTCTATCTTCCTCTTCTAATCCAATTTTATCCAGTGAATTAAGGTTATTACGATACATAGGATCATAGCAAATCTGAATTCTTATCACTTCGAGAATTTGTGTAATGTGGATCAGCTGCTTCTCCTTTAATGCAGGGAGGCCTTTAAGAGTTGAAACGTAGCTTGAGAGAAACTGGACAATACTAAAAGTAGAATCCACCTCACAGTTCCGCATGATGAAAAAAACTGATGGCAGAACTTCGTTCAGCAAATCCATGGAGACTGCCTTGGTTTCCTCTGAGTTCAACCGCTTATGGCATTCTAGAACCTCAACAGCATAACCAGTAAGCAAAGCAGATACTTTTGATACCAATTCTGAATCAACATCTTCAGATACTAAACCAAAAACACGACTTATTTCAAGGGTCTGCAAAAGGGGCAGTTTTGACTGGGGATCCATCCGCTTAGAAGCCATGGCTAAGACACACCCAGCTGCAGCACCACGGACTTGATCAGACAATCCATCAGATAAAATCGATTCAAACAGCAACGGAGCAAATACATCATTCGCAACCAAACCAATGTCAATCCAAGAGATAAATCTTCTCATGCAATCCAACACAGTAGCAGAAAGATCAGGATCAGAATTCCTATACAGCGAGACAATATCATACCATGCTCTAGCAATCTGAGGAACACATTGTTGCCTCATTGCATCCTTGACTCGAGCAGCCACAGATACCTCTTCCGGTGTCCGAGGGTAATCCAAGCTAATCAACTCATCATCCAACGCATTCAAAACCCGACAAAACATATCAATCACAACAGCACCTTTACTCAAATGTTGCATGAAATCAACAAACACCGACGACCAAATCAAAGGATACTCAAAATAGATCAAAGTAACCAAAACCTGAGCAAGCTTATTCTTAACAAATGAAGGTCCTTCCACAACCCTTACAGCATTCTCATTATCAATACCCTCCAAACACGCCATCGAAAACACTGATTTCCTCACATAACTCTGCTCATCCAAGCTCAAGGATCCGTATTTAGCCCTTAAAACATCCTGCAGCGTTTGCAAGCACCAAAACTGAACTTGAACAAGCTTAGAAAACCAAAGCTTCTCAATACATATACTACAAATAGATGGAGTTTCTTTGATTTGCTGACAATAATTAACAGCTTGAGACTGTAAAGCCGAATCAACAGCACCAGATTCAAAGCTGATTACTATTGCCTTTTCAAGGTCATCCATTGTTAACCTCGCTTAATAAATAAAATTAAAAAAAAACCCTAAAACCCGAGATTTCAAATCCAGTCCGTTTATTGCATAGAAGTCAACAGTGCCTTAAATAAGTGAGCTTTCTCTTCACCCTTCTCTTCAATTTGATGAGAAGATAAAAGACGAATCTTTCGCTCGAGAGAGCTTACCAGAAGTAAGGATCTTTGCGATTATGCGATAACAGAGATCGGATTATTGGGAGTGAGCTATAATAAGAGATTGGATTGGAAACCCTAGTTTGAGTTTCTCTTCGAATTTTAAGATTTTAGTAAAATTGTTTTTTTTTTTTTGGGATGAATTTATAGAAATTTCTCTTTAGGAAGAAATTTGTGAGACTCGAAAGAAGACAGAGCTGTAGGGTTTTTATACAAGATTTATTTAGCTTGCAGAATTTTCCCAAACAAAAAAAACTTTATTTTTATTGCCAGCGTGTATAAATATTCCAATTTCAGTAGATCGGCCCATGGGCTTGAATGATCCAAAACGACTCGTCAATGTCGTTGACCTCAAGAGGTCTTTTTTTTTGGGAGTATTTCATGTGCACATAACAAAAACATAGAATCACTCCTCATTTTCTCAGAAGCAGAGGATCAAGCTAAAATGTTTATTGGTTCGAGCCCCTAAACTTGAAGTGGTGTGACATCTTTAAACTATGTTTTCAGGTTTAGTCCTGATCGAAGCATGTTTTCCCACCAAGTCTTGACTGTCAGCTTGAAGAGCAATTTCTTTATTTACATGTAGCCTATATATAGGCCCTATACGAGATATTCAATGAAACAAGAGGTCACATATTCTTTTGGTTTTTGATAGTAAAGAAAAGTTTAAAAACACACACATATTCATTTCTTTGTTGTCCAATGGTTGGTGTCTCTGTCCTTTCTTGGACTTCAACACTAGTGAGCAATTTTATGAGAAAGCTTCACAGCACAACACTAAGCACTCTAACTCTTTCAGATTAGTAGCCACACAAACTGTGATGTACAGCCGCATTTTTATCTATTAGGCTTCTCAATTGCGGCTGCAACCTTTTTACAAGCGGATCAAGCCAGTAATCAAAGTTAAAACACATGTTCTATTCTTTATTCTCTAGGGAGACCTACGACGTCAATTATGCTTTTGTTTATTGCACTATATATATTTTTCATTTAAATTATGTAATGTTTCTTTTTATGTTTGATCAGAAACCCGAAATTATACCATTGAAAAAACCACATAAATAAAAGACATCTTATGTGCTAATTTTATGGAAAAGAGAATCAAACCTCAAAGAAATAAAAAAATATCATTAAAGTGTGACATGTGTACCCAAAATGTATTGTATAGATCAAAAAGATCTGAGGGAAAGAGGGCACAATACTCTATAGACGTCAGATGCAAGTGTCCCAGAAAATAATGTGTAAGAGTCAGAGAGAGAGAGAAACTTCCTCTTCTTTTCTTTCATGTTACGACAAATCTTCACCGCGCCACTTGTTTTTTCTAAACATTAAAAGACTTTGAAAATTAACATTATATATATATATATATATTATGAGACTACAAACATACAAAATACGAAACCCTACATTTAGTGGTAGAGAGAAAAAGAGAGAGGAAAAAAGGGGAGAGATGAACAATTGGTTGGGGTTTTCTTTGACACCTCGTTTGAGAATCTACAACAAAGAAGAAGAAGAAGACGATAAAGAACTTAGACACCACGGTTCTAATGGTTCTCTCTTGTTCACCAATCATCCCCATGGTATAAATACATATATATATTGTTGGTTTGGCCTCTATTAACATTCTTAATTTGATTTCTATGTGTAGTAGTCACGAGATATGATACTGATCTTGATCATCATGAAGAACATGTGCCAAATCTGGAAGATTTCCTCTCCAACTCTCATCAAACTGAGTGTCATATGAATCATAACCAAACCGATGTCAACTTTAACCCATTAAACCCACCTGCTTACCTTCTCCACGAACAAACCGTAGTCACACCACAATACCGGAACATAAGCCATGATTATGGAGCTTTTGAGAATGTTGGTTCGGTCTCGGTTTCCAAATCTTGGTTAAGGCAAGACACTCCAACATTTCCATTTTCGAGTACTTATGTTACTGAAGAGGGTGGTACAAGCAATATTAGTCATCATTTTAGTAGGGAAGAGACTGATTATAACACCACTGGCTCGATGCTATCATTAACTATGAGCCATAGCGCTTGTTCTGATTTGATTAACGAATCAAATGTAACTCTACCGGTGGAAGAACCAGCTAGTAAGGTAGATGAGAAGCGGAAGAGATTGATGATTGGTAAATCTCAGGTAAAGGAATCGGTTACGCGGAAGACAGCTGATAGTTTCGGACAAAGAACTTCTCAGTATCGTGGAGTTACAAGGTACGTACATTACGATAACGATGACTCAAACTTACACGTAATAAAATATGTGAACTTCTCAGCATATATATGTCATTTTATTTTGTAATCGTGTCGACATATATATATGCACGTACTTGTTAAGGCATAGATGGACAGGGAGATATGAGGCTCACTTATGGGACAACAGCAGTAAGAGAGAAGGGCAGACGAGGAAAGGAAGACAAGGTTAATTTAACAACTTATAAACACACAATTTAATTTCGGTTCAATTTACTGCTTTATAATTGAGGATTTTACTAACTTTTTTTGTTTGTTGTAATTGCTTTTATGTACTTTCCAAATTCCCTTATTGATCAATCAGTGTATCTTGGTAAGTCAAAACTTTATTTCAACAACCTATTTATAGTTGAATTATCATTACCCCTAGTTTTGGTATGAATACTAGTACTATTGTATTTGATTAATGCTTTAAGAAATACCATAACAGGAGGGTATGATGATGAGGAGAAAGCGGCAAGGGCTTATGATTTAGCGGCCATGAAGTATTGGGGTCCCACCACCCAATTAAATTTCCCTGTGAGTTTGGTGTGGACCCTACCAACTTCTAACTGCTTTATTCTATTTATATACGTGCAACCTAACCATTTTATTACACATTTCGATATTTGGATCTTGAATGTAAATATTTTACGAACTTGATTTATATTGAAATATAGAGAGTAATGTTAGCTTTTTGACGCTCTTAAATTCAGTTGAGCAATTACGAAAAGGAGATCAAGGAACTCGATAACATGAATAGGCAAGAATTTGTTGCCATGTTGAGGAGGTAAAATCACTCTCTTCGCATTGTAAATATTTGATATTTATGTATATATAATTACTTTTTAACCAACGGTTCGTGTCGAATTTCTCATATATATGTAGGAACAGCAGTGGATTTTCAAGGGGAGCTTCGGTTTACAGAGGAGTTACAAGGTTTGAATTAGACATATATTTATCGTAAAAATTTGTATATTGTATGTACGAGCAATTGAGGATCACGATCATCATGCAGGCATCATCAACATGGAAGATGGCAAGCTAGAATTGGAAGAGTTGCTGGAAACAAGGACTTGTACCTCGGCACATTTAGTATGAACCACTTCTATAACATAAGAATATGTACATATATACAGTTTAATTATTATTATTATTATTAAATATCAAATATGTTTATTGTGGTGAAGGTACGCAAGAAGAAGCAGCGGAGGCGTACGATATCGCGGCAATTAAATTCAGAGGCGTAAACGCTGTAACCAATTTCGATATAGTTAGATACGACGTGAAGAGGATATGTTCAAGCTCTGCGATCGTCAATAGCGACGTCCAGGCCAAACATTCTCCCACTAGCTCTGGCGCTGGCCAATAACGACCACTGTACGTGAACTTCCTCGCCGGAGATACTATCTCAGCTTTTGCTTAGGAACCGATGATTGAAATAATATAAAGAAGCTTATCATATATATGGTTTAATAAGCATTAGAGAAATTTACTAAATTAGACCAATGCAATTTTTTTTCCTAGAATTAGTTTTTGTTTTGTTTTGACGGCACTAGAATTAGGTAATGAGAATCCAAGGGTTTTATATTATGATATCCTTAATTTGATTTAAAATGTTATGCATGGATTAAATTTAAAAAAGAAACTTGATTATTAAGTGGACGTCAATGAGATGATCAGTAGATTCCTCAATTTGTGTGCCTTTTCTTCTGTCGTGGTTGTACCTTACGAAAAGGCGTTACAAACTTGAAACGTTGCTCATATTCGAATCCGTTTAAGCTTTTGATTTTGAACACGTACGTATCAAGCTAGACAGCTAGTTATAATAACCTTAGGTGATTAAGTTTTTGAAAATATAATAGTAATAGATTCGAATCGTGTCTTTTGTCTGTTGCTAATCGTGTCGTGTCTTTTAGGCATTGCTTAATTGGTTTACTTTATTTTGCTTCTTCCCAGCTTCTATTGATTTCGTTTCCGAGACCATTCATATCAAAGCTTTGTACATCTTTTATAGGTTTGAAATAACATATATATACTTACGTACATTGTGCACTTGTGATCATGATAAGAATCAGAAATACAAAGGTTTCCCAAAAAAAGAAAAGAACAAAGAAATATACAAGAATGATGCTTTGTTCGTAAAAAGGGTATCTTATCTTGCATGCCTTTTAGATCTTTAGCAGCTTTCTCATTATATTTTACACTAAAAAGGAAAACGCTAAATTAATTTAAATCACACACAACAGAAAAAAAAAAAATCCTAATTATAATTCCACATTGTCGACATAATTTGACCACATGCATACTTTCGACTTTCGAGTCTATATATGAGTATGTGTTAGACTGTTAGTAATGTAATCTGTATATCAAATATGTATATGCTTTAAATATATTACTCGGCTACGGAAATCATGCCATATATTTTGCATAAATTCCAAATACTTAAAAAATCTTCTTATAGTCTAAACTACAAAACACAGAATAGGAATCTAGTCTCATCTGCATGTACATAAAAGAATTGATGAGATGGGCCTTAGTAATAAAATAATATTAAAGAAGAGATCCAAAACGGCCCGATTCAAACGTGGGTTGGACCCCACACCCACCGGATCTTTAAATTATCAAAACTTCCATAAGTCTTCGGTCGTCACCTTCCTAATTTAAAACATAACAACACAATAACACGATCTTTTCAATCTCGGTCTCACATCGCCTTCTCTGTTTCTCAAATCGATTCATCAGTTTATTCAAAGGTTCTTGTCTGATCGAGTACTCTAATGTCACCACTCTTAGATTTGTCAACGAGTTCAAAGAACTGAAGAAAGTAAAATCCCCAATTTCAAGAATCTTGAGTTTTCATTTCCATGGAACCTGCATTACCGAGTTTGAGACCATTTCTTTTGTGCTTCGTCTTCTTCTTCTTCATCTATACTTCTATCTTCGTTGAATCACACTCAAAAGACGTAATCACAACTCCTCCGCCTCCTCCGCCTCCTCCGCCACCACCTCCACCGCCGCCTCCTCCGCCACCACCTCCACCGCCGCCTCCATTTTTATCTCCACCGCCGCAACTATGCCCACCTCCTCCTCGGAAGCAGAAGCTGAACACAGGAAAGACAGTGGGACTTTTCTTCGCCGGAGTAGCTGCAGCTTTGCAAGTAGTTGTTGCTGCTTTCTTGCTTTTCAAAAGAAGACAGCTTCTCCACAAGCTCAATGATAGACACTGAATCAAGAACAGAACACAAAGAGATTCGACATCTTCTTCCGATCTGGATCTTGTCATAGAAATCGACATTTTCGAAACAGCATTGCTGCTATGTTAAAGTTGGAGTTAAGTCATCTCAATTTTGGTCCTTTTTTATCTGTAAATTTTTAGTCTTTGGCTTCAACTCCAAATTGTTGTTTAGATCTGAGAAAAATCAGTTTGCTACTTTAAATGTTTAATCTTTTACATAAATTTATATGGTCTTTGATTGTTAGTAATGTTAATGAAAGTTGTAGATTCACAAATTTGATGATACATTTTTGAAAACAAACAAGAACTATCATTGTGTTATTTAGTTCCCAGTTATAGATCTAAGTAAATTAGAAACTAAATGATGTCTCCTTTTTTTGTATGGTCCTTTAGGGTTAATGTCATACATATCATATAGAATAATTGCAGTGGACCAATCTAAAACTTATGGAGCTTGGGACCACTTAAAACCCATGTGAGAGTCTGCTCCTAAAAGTTAGCATATCTTTTGGTCTTTTTTTTTCTAAAATTGGAAGGTTCAAAGAGGTCAATGCTTAATTTTAGCAAATTAATGAACTCGGGCTCGTAAAAAGGAAAAACTCACATATAATATAATGTAATACTGTTGACAGGTTTTGAAGAATTACAAGGAATACAACAACAGAGAAGACAAGAATCAATCAAAGAGAAAAGAAGAAGGAGAAGAACATTGTGTTGTTGTTTTAGTCAAGGAGTTACAAGTCTATTTTAGCCAGTTCCTCCAAGAACACCTTTAAGCTTCTTGACTGTAGTAGCGTCAAGGAAAGTAGTGCCCACAACGAGGTCAGTGGGAAGATTATTAGCAAAAAGCGCGAAATCAAGAATCTGCAGACCAGGATTAGCACTGTTGAAAGTGACAAAAGCTGCAGCTGTGGATTTTCCAGCATTGATTTGGAAATGAAGCAAGCCTTGTGGGAAAACCATGACCTGTCCTGGTTTTAGAGTTTGCACGTAGACAGCGTTTGCAGAGGAGACAAACCCCGCGGTAATGGAACCGTCAAGAACATAGAGAACCTCAGAGGCACCAGGGTGAGTGTGCATTGGGATTACACCTTTAGGAGCTAGGTCAAGTCTAGCTGTAGAGAGACCAAGACCATTCAGAGCCGGGTACTGAGCAACGAAACCGGGTGTGACTGCAGCGTTGATGATGTTAGTTGTGTTTCCAGGAGTGCCTAAGCCAGAGAAGACAAAGTCACTTGGTTTGACATGAATGGGACGGATACAAGGGTAACCCGCAGGTGTTTCAGCTCGTTTCAGGTTTGCGACACAGAAATCTTGAACAGAGGCATTGGATAGAGCAAAGAAGAGAGATAAGAGGAAGATAATACGCATCATTTTGAATGGTTGGTTTAAGAACTAAGACTCTTCTTTTTTTTTTTGCTCTATTCTTCTCACTTCTCTTCTGTGTATTTATATAGAGAGTTCGTTGGATAAACTGTGTGGTGAACATTCGAAAGACGGAGATAAGCTTTTGGAAACCATTATGGACGTCTATAAACAAGGACCACTCTTAAGAAACAAACAAAATGGCTCTTTTCTTTGCCTGCCTGTTCTGCATCATTAGATCGCTGATGATCTTAATGATGATGTAGACACTGTTATGTTATTGGTTGAAGAAGATTTTCCGGTTTTTATTGTGGAAGAACCCGGTGGATTCGGACTGCCGCGTCAAGGATTTGAAGAAGAAACATAGAACAGACAAATTTAAAACATATCAAGCTCAAGTTTTATTTTCTTGGAAATTTAACTTGTTTTGCTCAATTTAAGTATAAGAGAGCAAAATCACGCCTATAAGATAAGACACTAGTATACATATGGTAGTTGTAGTTATGAGTCTAGGGCCAAAAAAAATTGTCACAAGTTGAGTTAAGTTGACGTAGAGAATACGAGAAGAAGATGTGACTACGTATTGTGTTGTAATGTAGTGTGGACCAGAGACACATGTGATGAACCATTAAAAGACACTATTTGACAGCCAGAAGAAGCTTAACAAAGATGTTGACAACAAGAAAAAGTTAAAAGAAAGATAGATTCTTATAAAGATCCTTTTTTCTTGCTATATGTAAACCTAACAATGTGTGGAGTTCAACAAATCGTACAACAATGATAAATCTTTCTATGTTTATAGCCTAGTGATATGCTGACAACTAATGGGCTGAAAGATATATATTGACTAAAAAAATATAACAAAAGGCTTTGGCCCATAACAGAGGTTTTTGGTTGTGGCGGGAGAGGTTAGTTAATCTAGTTAACATAACTTCTATATGATTAACAATGCATTTTTGCCACACGTTAGTTAGTTAATGAAACCAGCAAGTAACAGCAACGATTAGATTACTCTATCGAATTGAATCGGATTAGACCGGAAGAGATTTAAACGGCTCTGTTTTCTAATTTTAACCATAACCAAATTCTCTCTCACAAACACATACACATGCATCACCATTTATCCAGAAGATCATCATCACCACTGTAAATGGCGTCAATAAAACTCATTCTTCATATTCTCCGTCGATACATCTCCGTCGCAATAACTATTTTTCAGAGTCTTATTTGGTGTTTATTCGATAATTTCGATTATCCGATTCTAATCAAGCTCGCCGATTCATTCTTATCTTTATATTTTCTGATTTTCTGTGATCTCCGTCCAATCACCGTCGATTTAGACGATGGAGAAACCACCGTACATTTCTGGATCTCCGGCAACCGTAAAATCAACAAACCTAACCTCGTCATGTTACACGGTTACGGAGGAAATTCAAAATGGCAATTTATTCATCAAGTCTCAGATCTATCGAAATCGTTTAATCTTTTCATCCCCGATCTCGTTTTCTTCGGGAAATCGTACTCGAGAAACAGAGACCGGAGCGTTGAGTTTCAGGCGAGGAGCATCGTCGGAGGTTTGAAGAAGCTATGTTGTGACGGAGATTTGGCGGTTTACTCGATTAGTTACGGTGGATTTGTAGCGTACCGGATTGCGAAGATTTGGCCTGAGATGATTGAGAAATTGGTGATTGTGAGTAGTGGAATTGGGTTTACACAACAGCAGAAGATGACGGAGATGAAAAAACACGGCGGAGATGTATCGGAGATTCTTGTTCCGAGAAATCCACGTGATCTCCGGTTGTTAGTTAGGGTTTCAATGAATACCGGTTTAAGGTTTCTTGACTGGGTTCCAGATTTTATCCTCTCCCAATTCATCGCTGTAAGTTCTGTTTTTTGTTTTTGTTATTGTTAATTATCAATTCGGTCCTGTAAATGTTTTTAATTCAAAAATTAACCCAGAGGTTAGTAAAATTGCAAATAAGCCATTGAGTTTCAATTTTTTTAGGTGATGTATGAGACAAATCGACAAGAACTTGTTGACCTAGCTAAGAATTTGCTGGAAAGAGAAGAGGATCCAGAGTTCTCTGCAATATCACAGGTCATATATATATACTTTTGTTGGTTATTAAAATCTATAAAACCAGTTTTAACAGAGTAATTTAAAATGGAATGATTTATTCAGAAAACGTTAATCGTTTGGGGTGATAAGGATCAGGTGTTTCCTTTGGAGCATGGACGTCGTCTACAAAGGTAAATAGCAACTATGTTGTATAACAAGCTATGTCATAGAAATCTCTCCTTTTTAATTACATCATGAGTTATTAATATATTTTATTTCTCACATTTTAATTTTGGCAGGCATTTACCGAACTCGAGTTTAGAGATATTGAAGGAAATTGGACATGGTGTGAACATTGAAGCACCAACTACTCTTAACAATTTGATTATCTCGTTTGTTTTAGGTGTTCCCTAACTTTTATTGCTATGTAATTATTTTTATCATAGTAAAGTTTATATACCAAAAAATATATATGATCCGGGAATATTCAACTGGCGCGAAAATACCGGTCAAATCATAACTGCTGAGAGATTACGAGCATTAACATGTCTTGTCTCATGTAATAATAATCCCAACAAGCTGCCTAATGTTTGGGATAACTTGCATTCCAATCCACACTACAGAAATATAATCAGAAACTACAAGAAGAATAATAGACGACTTTAACGATGTTTCGAATTGTGGATTTAACTATAAAAAAATCATAGACTTAATGCTCTTAACTCCGTCAACTGCGAAACTCAAATGGGTCAAGGGATTGATATCTACATAAACTAAATCATACAAAATTTTCAAAATGGAGTTGGACTACTAGACCCAAGGCTCATATAACTCAAACCCAAGAAGCCTAAGCCTGATCCATTTCGGCTTAAATAGTTTTACACGGATAGCTCTTTAATTTTCTCCTTTAAACCATAGTGGCTAGAGTTAAAAATCTCTCTACACTAGTGGGATTTTTTTTCCAACCTCTAATGTGTGGGACAAATGAATTTGTCCAATCTATGCATTTCATGCAACTAACTTTCACCATTCATTTTTCATTCAAACAAAATTAAACATATCCAAAAATTTATTTATATTGCTCAAAATTATCATAAAAATTTGCAAAATTATTTAGACTTTATCCGAAATACCCAAATCTGAATTCCATTAATTTTTTATACCCAAATCTAATAAAATATATGTATTCTACATTCTTAAAAGAAAAAAAAAATACACTTCAATAGTAACATGAACACAATAATTAAAAGATATTCTCCATATACCCGTGTCGACCTCTATTCACTATTACCTGAAATGAACGGGCCTAATAAAGACGTAAAGAATGAAACCAAAATATTTACGGGTCGGGTCATAAATATCCGCTCCAGATGTCTGGCAGTGGCACACCTTTAACCTCCATATCTCTGCAAATTAAAAAGATACAGAGTAAGTACAGAAACTAACAAAAAAAAACAATTTTTTTTTGAACAACATTTATATATAAATATATATTCCCCTCAAATCTCTCTGTCTCACACTGCTTGTCTACAGACGACAACTAGATTCCTTTTTTTCATTGCTTTCCCAGCATCCAATTATTGTCATATTATTTCTCGAGAAATTAAAGATTCTTGTTTATTTCCCGAGAAAATTATCTTGATTTCCTCTTCTCTGCTGCAACCTCTTCCTGGAGCTTGTTTTGAAGGTAAAGGAACTAAATTTAGAGGAGGGATATAAAAAAAAATCTGTTCTTTTTTTCTTCCTTGTTTTGAAAAATCTTGCTTTGTTTTTAGGGTTCATAGATATGAATATTTAGGTTTCTGGGTCTTAAAATTTTTAGACTTTGACATATTGTTTATAAATCTTATGGAATCTGTTTGCTACTTTTGATGTGATTATTTCACTATAGGTGAAGGCTACTTATAGAAGAGCTATTACTTGTTCTTTTTTTTATTATCTATTTATAGATCTCTCTTTTCCTCAAAACGTGATTCTTGTGTCTTGTCCGAAATTGAAGGTTTTGAGAATGAAATGTAACTGATTTTTTTTTTTTTTTTTAAATCTTTTCTGTGTGTTACTGAAAAAAGTTGAAATCTTTATGTGAGATCAAGAGCTTATGTAAAAGGTCAACGGAAGAAAATAAACACTTGTAAAGATTTAAATCCTCTTTTGGTTGTAACTGATAGTGTTAATCTCAGGAACAAGAACAAATCAAGATTTGAGCTTTGATGGAATCAAGAATGGAAGGAGATGTGTATTCTGGATTTGGAGAAAGGTATCAAATGGATGGTAAATTGTTGCAGAATTTTCAGAAGAGTTTTGTTCAAGTTCAAGACATTCTTGATCAAAACCGGCTTTTGATCAACGAGATTAATCAGAACCATGAATCAAAACAAGCTGATCACTTGGGTCGTAATGTTGGTTTGATAAGAGAGCTCAATAACAATATCAGAACAGTGGCAAGTCTTTATGGAGATCTCTCTCATTCTTTTGCCAGAACGATTGATGCTTCATCAGAAGGGGAATCTACTGGGACACTTAAATCTGATGGCAAGGCTAATAACCAGAAGAGATTTAGATCCGGGTAATATAAAACCAAAGAAAAAAACAATCTTGATTTTGTAGATTCAAAAGCTAATTTGATTGTGGATTAAGAAAAAAACATGTTGTTGTTGTTGTTGTTGTTGTTATGGAACAGAATGACATTTAATATTGTGTGTTTTCTTGAGGGTACCTTCAACAGTTTTGCTTCTGTAATTTACTGTTGAAATGATATCATCTACATTGTTCATGTCTTTGTTTCAGAGATATTAAAAGAAGTTCCTCTTTTTTGTTAGATTTTACATCTCTTAAGTTCTGCCACCAACTGATTCATTTATGACAATTTCTTAATAATTAGACCTTTGGACTAATAAAATTTCTCTAATCATATCTTTGGTTCTGAATCTCAAAATTTAGCAATGCTTTATTAGCTTAAAAAATATACTATGAAACTCAAGCAAAATAAGAAAAATAAAATAAAGTTCAGTAACATCTGATCTAGCAAAAGAAGACCACAAACAAATATGGATTATTCTCGTTTTGCCTTTGTGTTTGCATGATCCTTAAAGTCAAAAAGACAACAGAGACTTGTAGTTTTAACTTTAGTTTGGTACATTTTTTTTTTCCTCTTTTTATTTTTCTTCTCCATTTTTACACAAGTTTCAAGTTGTTTTACAATACAAAGCTTCTTTTTTTCCTTTCTCTATTTGTTTATTTGGCTTTTGGACAAAAGAATCCAGCCAAACTTTTTGGTTCACTTCACCTTTAATAATCAATTTCTTGGCTCACTCACACCATCTCTTTTCTATTAAAACCATCCATTTTTTTTAATCAAACTATCTTTTGGATATTTTATAAAACGTGAAGGAATGTCTCTAGTAGGCCTCTTAACTTTGGTAAGATCTCATGCTTGTTATAATACTCATGCTACTTTATTCTTACAGAAACTAAAAACAGTACAAGAGGAAAAAAAAGAAGTTTATTGAGATTTGAGACCCATATCAAATATGCAGAAATTACTTCTTTTCATCAACATAAAGATGTTTTAGATATAGTAACAATGGTGGTGTTTAATTCAATGTTCTTGTTCATCTCAACTTCGAAGCTTACTTCTTTGTACTTTGTCTCTGCATCATTTTCATCAATTGTCCTTCCCAGTCAGATACAGCTTCTTCTCCATTTGTAACCTGACCCAATCAAAAGCCTAATCAGTAACAAATGCTACTTTGTATTGGAAGCAACATCAAGTAAAGAATGTGATCTACCTCAAATATTAACCCTGTTGGTGGGATCACACTAAGAGCTTCAACACATATACGAGCAGCATCTTCCTTGCTTATGCTTCCTTTGGCTGCAGCTCCCTGTTTCATTCATTAAAATTTTGTTGAAACCAATAAATGAAGTCAACACATGTTTTGTCTTATCAATTATGTGATGACTTTTACCGCGCTAAAGTCAAAGCCTTGATTCCCTCCAGGACTGTTTTCTAGCTTGCCTGTTCTTATGATTGTATAAGGGACATTGGAAGATATAACAGCGTTTTCATCTTGCTCGGCTAGTTTTTTCGCTTTGTTATTCATCATAGCTTGAATTCCACCGCTGCTTTCATAAACAGACAACTGCAATTTCATTAAACCATGATCTTCTCACAGACACAAAACATGACAAGAAACGACAATTCCAACTTCAAATCACCATTAACTATGACAATGGTAAAGTCATGATGATGTATTCTTACCTGAGACAAGAGAACTGCATGTTTGACACCTCTTAAGCTCTTTACATTCGAGAAGAAACCTTCCTGCCAAGGAAAGAATGAAATGTTTGATGTTTTGGACCAATGTACAACTCAATCTATTATACGAATGATGAAGCATTAGGTTAAACATACAGTTGGGGATATGATTGCGCCAATGCCTCTAAAAGCTTTCCTTAAGAAACGCTCATCGCTTGCTTCTCCAGATGTCAACTTCACAGTTTAAATTCCACTGAATGTTTGCCAAAATGAAGAGAAACAACACAGACAGAACCAGGAGTGTATATATATATATATACATTCAGTGAACTAACCTCAACATAAGTTCCAAAAGCATCCAAAGCCTTTTTTTTGTCCTTCACAAGTGCTTTAACAGGAGTGCCTTTCACAATCAGTTGCAGTATAATCATCTACATCAGCTAAAAATTAACACTTTTCAGTTTCATTCTTTATACTTTCATCTTGTTGCATCCATTCTTATGAAAAGCCTGTAAACACACACCTGACCCAAATCACTGTCTCCATCCGTTACAAAAACAGCCTTATTTTCTCCTTGAAGATCATCATCTTCTTCTTCCTCTGCTTCATAGTTTCCAACATGAGATAGAAAAATGCAAATAAAGAGTTATGTTTTAAGTCCTGAGATTCCAATTCAACATTTTCAAGTATTATTTTGCATTTTGTTGCTATAGTACCTTCAAATTCATCGTCGTCTTCATCAGAAGGTCCATCCTTTGGCAAAAGTTTAGGAGCTCCATACCATTTCCTTAGCTTCGGACCGCCTTAAAACAAGACAAACAAACACACAGACCAAACTGAAGACAGTACAGTAAAAAGTCTCGATTTTTTCTTCAGACACGAACCTCAAATTGAAATTTCCATGAAAAATGAAAGTACCTTCGATATAATCGAGAATTTGATCCACAAAACTGATTTTCTTCTTAGCCATGCAACGAACAAGACAACGTTTTCCAGATGTTATCACAACTCGACATTTAGATTCTGAGATTTGATTTGAAGAAGACAAGAGTAACAAAGGTCCTTGACTCAGGAGAGATGAAGGTAGAGAAGTACCCGCCATGTCTTCAACTGCACAAAGATAAGGTTTCGTCCCTTACTGTAATCTCCGAAACGGTTCACTGTAACCCTCTAGATGAAAAGAGGTTCTTTAGACAGATAATTGCAAAAAAAAAAAAAAAAAAACTTATCCACACACCCACACCTTTCATTTTTGAACCTTATCTCAATGTTTTCTGATGATAAAGATTGAGACTTTCTTCTTCGATACCATAGTTGACATACTTGTTTGCTTGCTAGGTTCTAACTTTCTTCTCTTTTTAGTGATATCTTCGATGAGTCTCTTTATTTCATAAATGTTTTCGTTTCATTCTATGTTACTAATAATAGTATGATGTAGCTTGTTTGTACTTTGAAAATGAAAATAGAAAAGGAACATATCAAAACGATTATTCATTGACCTTTTTCGTCAAATTAATTTCTCTTTCTTGATCTTGTGTGCTTACTTCTAGTTCATGGAAACAAGCATTTGCATCTTGATTTAAACTCTCTCTAGATTATACTATAAAAAAAGTGTTTTATGATGATCTCTTTTTTTATGTTACTATTTTTTCTTAGCATTGATCCATGTCTACTCAATCCTTACACCAGATTTTGATGGTATACGAGGATCCAATGACAATGCTTATAATGACAAATGGAGTTTATAGTCTCTCTGAACTCTCTATATCCAAGTTCTTGGGAGTTCGGAAGCTCCTTACATCGTTGATATTTTGTTTTACTCTACTTATGGTTAAATTTCTGTTTTGCCTCTTTCTTCTTCTAGTCCAAATAACAAGTGTGTTCAGTTTAAGATCTACTAAAGTTGATGCGGGTTTGATCTTATTTCTTAGTTCCTTATAATATTATTCAATCCACTCCAACTTAATGTCAATGTTAACTTGGTTATCATGGAATTTGATTTAGTATTTCTTTATACATGTATAAATTCTTGATGATCTGAAATACATGAATAATCTTGGTGCTATTGCTTACCCTCCTGATGGGGTTTGTGTTTAGTTTTTTTTTTTCAAGTTTCAGATTGTTGCAGTAGAAACAGGTCTACTCATGCATGGAACTTCCATTCATGATACAGCAAAAGGACCATTGATTGGAAGAAGAAAACTCCACAATGAAGTCTCAAGGATCAAGGACATTGTTTAGCTTAGCAACAACGTTTGTACTGTATATTCTTGGTTTTGTCTTTAAAGGACCAAACTTGTTTTAAAAAACTATCATGTACTCTCTCTTTTTCAAATTGTTAGGTGTTTTCAGTGTTTCTCATATATATTAATTGTTGTTAAAATTTATCTTCTTTTTTTATAAAAGAAATGGTAAGAGTACATTAGAAAATAAAATAATGATTATACATATAAAAACATATAACTTTGAGAACACAGAAAAAAAATTCAAATCATTTAATAGTTTGAAGTTGACAATGATTAAATCTGAACTAAAATTAACAATGATTAAATCTGGACTTAACCAAAATTTAAAATACTCACCTAACAGGCTACCAATTCAAATTCAGAGACGACGTGCGATCCTGGTCTACATATATAAGACGACATGGTGTTCTTGTCCACGTGAACCAAAGCGGAACGTAGTTCATTCAGTTTTGGCGTATCTAAACTATTTACTGACGTGGCAATGTCTCGATATTCAGACCAAGCTGCATAACTTATTATACGGATTCGAAACCCTCAAAACAAAGATTTGAGTTAATAAAACACTTTGGAGTCCGGACTTGTTAATTTGCTTTCCGCACTGGAAAAGCCTAAAGCGAGCCAACAAAAAGCAGAACCAAAATTTTCCAATTTTATTTACCCTTTTTGCTTATCCAAGAAGCTTCTCCTCTGAAATCATCAGAGATTAATCCATTGGTTAACTGACTTTGTCTCCGACGCTTCAAGGTCACATCAAAAATAATTGTCACTCTCCGGCGACTAAACTTGGTTTCCGGTGGTAAGAATTATAAATTCCACCCTTTTTTCGTCTCTGTATTTTCAAGTCTTGATTTCGTTATTTTTTCTGTTTTTTGCATTCGAAATTCGATGGAATATTACTGGATATTTCAATTTTTGATTGTGAGAATGCAAGGTCTTCGTTTGTAAATTGTGAAACTTTCGAATTCTTTTGGAATTTTAAGATAGAAAGTCTTTAATTTTGTATTATTTCAATGAGAATCCTATTTGGTTTAGGTTGTTAGGGGAGAGAGTAAATGCAAATTTGCAAATAATAATCTGTTTCTTTCTTTGTCAAGTTATTATATATAGGACTGTACCATACTTTGGTGGATTGGTTCTTACTTGAAGAATAAATTGATCATTTATCAATTTATTTGTTTTTTCCTGTTTGGGATTTTCAGACTGTGTTTGAGTTGGATTTACGATGGGAACTGTGGTTGGAACTGTTGATGACTGCAGAGAGATGTTTGAGGGAAGTTCTCAGACAAGGATCACACCATTTTCTTCAACAACTCAGATTGAAAATCCTGTTGCTTACAAGCTTGTCCGGGTATGATTCTATAACATGTGTGCTTTTCCATTGTCTTTCTTAAAGTCAATCCTCTTGTTTGATTTTATGGAAATGTTTAGGTTGCAGGAGATGGGAAACTAGTGCCTGCAACAGATGAAGAAATTTTGGAGGTCAATGAGACAGATATGCATATTGCATCAGATGCTTGTCAGACTTTGCGACCATATACAAATCAGGTAAAGTCTCCACTTGAGGTTAATGCCATTTCACATATGTTGAAAACAGAAATTTTGTTTCTAGCATTGTATCTATTCTACAATGAGTATTTCTTGTTTCTGAATCCTCAGATTTTGCTCCATCTTTGACTTTTTTGCAGTATAACGAGGAGATGTTGCAAAAGGTCGAACATGAAGAGAGGCTTGACAATGTACATGGATCTCAGATTCCTTCAAATCCTCCAGATACTAATGAAAACATCTTGTTTGAGGAAGATCAAGTGCACCATGAAGCTTTGCTACAAGAACCTGTTCCTTGTAATATCAATCAATCTAATAAGATTGAACCATGCTCAAATGCGGAAGATAGTCCAGAAGAAACTGCATTGTCTCCTGCTGCTCAAAAACCTGATTTTTCTAGAGTTAGAGGTGAGATCTGCTTGGATAATTTACCTATTAAAGCACTGCAAGAAACATTCAGGGCGATGTTTGGTCGTGAGACGACTGTTAAGGACAAAACATGGCTCAAAAGGAGGATTGCAATGGGACTTATTAACTCCTGTGATGTACCAACAACTAACCTGACAATCAAAGATAACAAGTTAGTTGGAAAACAAGAGAAATCCAGTGATCTGACTGATGTTGTTGATAAGGGTATGGGTGATGAGGGAGGAGCTACAAACTCAAAAGATACACCATCTAGTACTGGTCATGTGAATGAACATTCAAATGCTTCTAGTCGTGGTCTCAGTAGCCACCACTATTGCCCTAGTGAGGATTATTCCAGCGAAAAAAGGGCTGCAAAACGAGTTAGGAAGCCTACAAGAAGATACATTGAAGAACTTTCAGAAACGGATGAAAGACAGCAAAATGACAAGTCATTGATTCCTTCAAAAGATCTGAGGTTATCTGAAAAATCTGAGGTCAGGTCTATTAGCGTCTCTTCGGGGAAGAGAGTTACTTTCACCAGAATGGTATCCCTAGCTGGATCTGAAATTGAGGTTCCTTATGTTTCTCATGTCAGGAGAAGCCGTCCAAGAGAGAACATTTTGGCTCTTATGGTATTTCTCTTGCTTACTCATTCATTCTCCTCAATATAGTAATTAATCTTGAACTTTCCCTTTGGACTAACAATCATCTGGATTCTGTTACACCTGTGCCAAATCCTAGCTTAAGAAGCACAGATAGAAAAAATAATAAAATGAGTGATCATCTTATGCATCATTATTTTGCTTTGCTGTTTAGTCGGAATGTAATTAAGGATTATGCAAACATTGTGTAGGAATGTCATACCAGTTTCTTGGAAGATAAAGCTAATGCAACAGAAAGTAACCTCAATCTGAGCCCATCTCAGTTAAACAGTGAAGTTGTGAACCAAGATTCAATGGTAAAATCTGCTTCTCGACCGGCCCAAAAAGAGGTAAGACATTTCTATGATTTTGGTTCTATTCATCAAAGAATCTTGTAAGTTTCCTTAGCGTAGCTGTCGAGGGTTAGATTTCATTTACCATTTACCTGATATTTTAGATGAATAATTTCAAATATGACACAGTTTCTTGGTTTTGCGAATGCAGTTTGCTACAAGTCACAAGAACAACGAGGAGCATATTCTCAGTGAGGTTGATCAAGACATGGAGCCAGAGCACATAGACTCATCTGGAAATAGCTCAGATGAAAACAATAACAATGATATGCCAATCATACAAGGTGGTGCACTTAGAAGGAAGCATCATCGAGCTTGGACTCTGTCTGAGGTTACAAAACTAGTCGATGGTGTATCAAAATATGGAGCCGGGAAGTGGTCTGAAATCAAAAAGCTTTCCTTTTCATCACAGTCATATCGTACCTCTGTAGATCTCAAGGTAATTCAACTTTTTAAACCTTCTCTCACACACATACTATCAAATTATCAATCAAGGGTTTGGTTTAATCATCTCGTTGTTAATGTAGGACAAATGGCGAAATCTTCTGAAAGCAAGCTTTGTTCAGAGTCCTTCAAACAGCATGGTACCTCTCTCCCTGCCTCTCTTTAGCTAGTAACTAGAGTTTAATTTGCCAAGAACTTAGTTGTGAATATGCTGCTTTGTGTTTTCCAGGGAAGTCTTAAGAAACATGGGTCGATGCATATTCCTATGCAGATTCTGGTACGGGTAAGGGAGCTCGCGGAGAAGCAAGCTCTGGTTCCACCGGTAAGCAAGGCTGTTGGAGATAGCTACAGAAAGGAAAAGGAAACATGATCTGACTTCTTGTAGCTGAGTTTTGTAAAATAGCAACCCCAAAGTATGGTAGACGAGAAATGTGAGATAAGATAACAGTTTTTGTAGACTCGTAACTTTCTGAAGAAGCTTTGTGGGTTATTATAACTTATATATACAAGAAAACTATAAAAGCAGTGTCTCTGTCAAGAATTGGTTCTCTATAATATCCATGAAAGTCATGATCTCATGCGAACCCTGCATTTGACTCGGACTTGAATTGGGCCTTTTTTGTATTCGATCCATCATTTCTCGACCCATACTTAGATGTTTCTTTCTCGCTTTCTCTAGAACCATCATCCCCTGTTCGCCATCAATCATCAAAATTCCTCCCTTTTCATGAAAAAAGCTTTGATTTTGGATGTTGGTTTTTTAGCTAAATTTGCAAATACTTTGCTTTCTTTGTCAGTACCAAGAATAATATGCATTTCGAGCTCGTTTGATCAGAAGGCTTGTAATTGTTATTCGTTTAGACAATCGACGCCAAAGAGGTGAGCGAGCTTTCGTTTGTTAGATTTGTTACTTGTTTAAGTTTTGGTTAGTTAAAGCTAAAAGCTTGATCAGTTTCAAGTTAGTGTCTTTTTGGATTAATGGTTAGTTGGTGATTTTATGATTTGCCTTTAAAGGATCTGTCTGATTATTGTTGGTGTTTTTTCAATGCTGAAACTATTGAAGATTACCTCAATCCTTACCTATCTCCAGCCATTGTAGCAGTAAATTCTGAAAGAAGATGGGAATTGTTGAAAGGATTAAAGAAATTGAAGCTGAGATGGCTCGGACTCAGAAGAATAAAGCTACAGGTTTCTCTAACATGTAGATAAAGAGATGAGAATCATCATTAATTTTCATTTACAAAACTAGAACCAAACTATAACTATGACAAGTTTTCATCTCTGTCTCTTTGCTAAGAAAGAAACAGAAGAAATGTTCAGCTAATGAATATGTTGTTCTATTTGATGGGGCAGAGTATCATCTTGGTCAGCTCAAGGCAAAGATCGCAAAGCTCAGAACACAACTATTAGAGCCTCCAAAAGTAATGCAACTTGTTTTGAAAAGATTTCAAAACATTATTATTGTCTGTGTGCATCATATAACAATATGTTATATTCGTCATTTCTGATTTTTTATTGTAAATCACTTTCAAATCTATCTAACAGGGTTCTAGTGGAGGTGGGGATGGTTTTGAAGTTACAAAGTATGGCCATGGACGTGTTGCACTTATAGGATTTCCAAGGTCCATGTTCAATTCAAACGCATCCATGTAAATGTATTCGTTCCAACTTTGGAGTCCCTTCCTTGGGTAGTAACCAAATTTAGTTTTGTGACTATGATTTGCAGTGTTGGAAAGTCCACACTTTTGACAATGTTAACTGGCACACATTCTGAAGCAGCCTCATATGAGTTTACAACGCTTACATGCATCCCTGGAGTGATTCACTACAATGACACCAAAATTCAGTTGCTTGATCTTCCTGGGATTATTGAAGGTGCTTCAGAAGGAAAGGGACGAGGGAGGCAGGTTTATATCCAAATAGAGTCCTATTGTGTTTACTCCCTAATCCCTTGTATCTTTTTTTTTTTTTTCCCTCGAATGGTAATATTAAGGAATGTTATGAAATGAACTTAGATTGAAACTGTTTGTTTCTCAGGTTATTGCTGTTGCAAAGTCTTCAGACCTTGTGTTGATGGTTCTTGATGCCTCAAAAGTAAGAGCTATGGTTTGGATTTTATGCCAGTTGTGTGCTGGTTTTGTATCTTTTTCGCTTTTGTCATTTTTTATCTCACTTTTTTCTTCTTTCAAATCGTTTTAGAGTGAAGGTCACAGACAAATACTAACTAAGGAACTTGAAGCAGTGGGTTTACGTCTAAACAAAAGACCTCCACAGGTAAAACTCATCTTTATCAGTGGTCTCCCTTTCTATCTTCTAAACTTGACTCTAATTTCTCTTTCACTTTTTCCATTTCCTTTTGAGAAACTTCTGCACCAGCTTGATGTGCACCATTTTTTTTGTTTTTGTTTGCTCTCTTTTACAAGATATATTTTAAGAAGAAGAAAACTGGTGGAATTTCTTTCAACACTACATCACTCTTGACTCGCATTGATGAGAAGCTCTGTTATCAAATTCTGCATGAATACAAGATTCACAATGCAGAGGTACTTAAGCCAAACTTAAAATCTTTTCTCCATTCCAGCCTCGGACAATAATCATTACTAGCCTCTTTTCTTCTCAAGTTAAGTATAGAACTATAAGAACTTCCAATCATATATTTTGTTGCTTTGCTGAGAGAAGGCTAATGAGTTTAGTAAAGAGTTTTTGTTGCTTTGTTGAGAGATGTGTAATGAGTTTAGTAATGAATATTGCAGGTTCTATTTCGTGAGGATGCTACGGTGGATGACTTTATTGATGTCATTGAAGGCAACCGCAAATATATCAAGTGTGTATACGTCTACAACAAAATAGATGTTGTTGGAATCGATGACGTTGATAGGCTAGCACGGCAGCCAAATTCTATTGTTATTAGCTGCAATCTAAAGGCAAGTTCTATTACATTGGAAACATTAGGGTCGAAAGAAAATGCAATCGAGCGCAGTTCTAGCTTCTTGATAATGGTCTGATTCCTGTGTAATCTAAAACTTGTGAATATCCATACTAGAACACACTGATCTAACGGTAAATGATGGTATTGCTTGAAACAGCTAAACTTAGACAGATTACTTGCAAGAATGTGGGACGAAATGGGACTTGTGAGGGTTTACTCAAAACCTCAAGGCCAGCAACCAGATTTCAATGAACCCTTTGTCCTCTCAACTGTAAGTATAATATCCGCGACACTTTTCTTGTGGATTACCATGTTTTTACTTCACAATAACATCTGTGGCAGTCATATATATCATTACTTGTGTCACTCTATAGGATAGAGGTGGCTGCACAGTTGAAGATTTCTGTAACCACGTCCACAGAACTCTGGTGAAGGATATGAAGTATGCATTAGTTTGGGGTACAAGCGCTAGGCACTACCCTCAACACTGTGGTCTTTTTCATCATCTTGAGGATGAAGATGTTGTTCAAATCGTCAAGAAAAAGGTAAAGAAGCATAAACTTTTTCTCTGATCTGTCTGATGATGAGAATTACTACAAGAAATGTTGATGCTTGTCGAATTTTCAGGTGAGAGAAGAAGGAGGAAGGGGAAGGTTCAAGTCACACTCAAACACACCTGCTAGGATTGCAGACCGTGAGAAGAAAACTCCACTTAAGCAATAAGACAGTTCATCATCCTGAATAATTTCAAAGTAAGACAGACTTCGTGTGTATTAGTACCATAACTAGAAGAATAAATGGTAAATGGTAAATAGACAGATTTCAAAGTATTTGATGTTAGTCACCATTTCTAATGTAAACTATGTTATTAATCCTTGAGAACGTGTTTCATGTCTAAAAATGAAGCATTAGAAGTAAACGGTAAATGATCCAAGAGGCCAAACAACGACATTACAATCTTCAATCTAATTCCTTAACAATCATAGATGCACAGAAGTTGCTTCTGTATCTATATTCCATGTATGTGTGTTCGTGGGACCAACAAGCTGTTGAAGTGACTCTATTAGCCTCTCTGGCTCTTTGCCCACATATGTCTCCCTGTTACTTGAACAGGTGGGTATAGATCAGTCCACTGGTTAGACACTGGATCCGAACCAGCACTACGCCTTACATTTACATCTCCGTTGTAAGACATTGACTGTTTCTTCTCAAATGGTGTTTTGGAACTAGAGGACAAAGACCCTGATCGTCTCTGCTTAGCTTTGATAGATTGTGTGAGGCTCATGTAGCTTGGCTTTCTGTAGTATCCTCCTTCCTCAAGGAAACTTCCTGAGAAAGGAACTGGGGACTGAGATGTTGATGAAGACTCAGAACTCGTAGCAGATGATGAAACCATTGGAGGAGGTCTAGCCAAAACTCTGGTTGTGAGATTGTTCTTCCTGACCTGAACTGTGTCATGTTCAGACACACTGCTCTCACTTTTCCTTGCATTGTCTGATGAGTTTGTTGGACCTTCCCATGGCCTATCTGCAACCCATCGGTCAAGCCAATTCCAACCTGGACTGCTCTTACACGACCCGTTATTCTTTTTAACACTCCCTTGTTTGTTCGCCTTAACGTTTGGACTTGGACATGTCCTTGGCTGTCAAAATTTGAAAAACTCAATAACCACAAATAGCTCTTGAAATGTGTTGTTGGTTTAAATCCATTACCTGGTGTGTCAAGGCATATACCATAGCTCTTTCCCTCTTGATTGCTCCTTCTTGTCTCATTTGTAACTTCGTTCTCACTTCATTTACACTTCCAGGGCTATCACACCAACTCTTCTGAATAAAACATCATTTCAAAGTATTAAAGATCTAGTCACATTTTCAAGTCTGATAATCATTAGTTCATTACCTCAGCTTGCTTTGCAGGATCATCTTTTTGTTCAGATGGTTTCTCCAACTCCTGTCCATCTGAAGGGACTCTATTGCAATGTGCTCGTACCCGAGCTTGGACTCGAACAAGAGCTTGCATACATCTTAGTGTCACATCTGCTTGTTTTCGAACAAGCCTACCACGAAATATCGCCTGAATCCTCACCACTGCCTTCAGAGCTCTCAGCGCCTGCCTTGCCTATCAAAAGACCACAAACGCTTCAGAGAAAAAAACAACTAGCTGCCAAAATGAATTGCTCAGTTTCAGGATCCATTAATACTTGGTTAAAGTTTCTAACTTTGTAAAAGAATTGTAATCAGATCCAATGAACAGATCACTAAACCAAAGCAGATTAGCAAAGAGCTTCTGAGTATTTGCAGTTAGAGACAATGTACCAGGAAAGCTCTGAAAGCAGCCTGAATCCGTGTTGCAGCCCATTCTCGTTTAACAAGAAAGAAATCTTTAGGTGGAGCTCTGATGACAGCAGCAACAGCCGCCGTGAAAAAATCGTCGGCAGAGAAAGACGGCGGATCTGAGCCTAGTGAAGGAGTTCCATAACTACCAGCTCGGCTCTTAAAACCCTTGGATGAAGAAATTAAACTTTCTGATGAAGTCCTCCATAGTTTCCATTTCTTCTTACTGTTCTTCTCCTGCAAAAGAAAGAATCAGTTTGAAATGTTTCCACAACAAAGAGTGGAGCAAAGAGCTCTTTGAGATTAATTACCTGATCATCAGTGATTGTTTTTTTGTTAGTTATTAGAGATTTAATCCAATTTCCAGAGCCACCCATCTGCTCAAAATTGAAAACTTTGGTCTTCAAATCTGTAATAAAGTTGGAGACTTTCACAGGTTTTGGAATCAGATCCGGCGGAGAAAGGTTGGATTCGAGTATATATTTGTAAAAATTCTTGAGAGGAGAGTGAGAGGAGAGTGAGAGAAGAGAAAAGAGAAAGTTTCTGGGAATATTGGTGGCCTGAAGAATGATGTAGACAAAAAAGTCTACAAATGTTAAAAGAAGAGAAGCATTTGAAATTTGAAATTTTGGGGAAGGAAAAAAAACATTTAATAAAAAACAACGGTAATATTGACATTTCGCTATCTCGTAAATACATTGGAAAAATAAATAATTTCTCTCTCATGCCTCGCGTGATAATAATAGTCTTCCTTAATTTGCGTTAGGTACATTTTATATATATAGATAATTATGAGATGACCACCTGATTTCTTGTTTCTTCGTTTTTTCACCCCGTAACTCTTTGTAAGCAATGTTCATATTAGGGAGTTCTTACAAGTGATTTTTTGCCTTAATATTCTCTCAATAATCTCCATTTATTTGATTTTACTATTGAAATAGAACAAAGTAACCAATAAGTAGTGTAGCAGTGAATATTATTCTTTTATATCATCTCCAATCCCACTCCATTTTGTATTCCATACTCCATTTTATAGTAAAATCTTTTTCCAGCTCCACTCTATTTTCAACTACAAAATAGAGCAATCCTTCCAATTACTCTATTTTTGGAGTAATCCCATTTCTCACTGCATTATGTAGTTAAACTTTTTAATTAATATATTAGTCTTTTAAGTTTTATTTGTTTTAAATATTAGATATTTTTTGTTTATTACGTGTATACCTAATAGATATATTTTGCATTTATGTTTACGCAATGAACGTATATGTTTTTACTCAAAATTTTAATTTGACCCATTAAATTGTTTTATACTTACTACCATTTATATTGCTGATAAAACAAATATGTTACAACTTATGTAAAATCATAAAATTATACAAATTTTGCAAGAAAATAAAATAAGTGAACTCAATTTGTAAATTATATAAATAAAAGATAAAAGTTGTAAATAATAATAACTTAGAATTAGAAGATTCTTGTAATATTCATTTTTTAGAGTAGAAAATAGAGTAATACATTGGAGTAAAACATAACTTCATTTTAGAGTTACTCCAGTAAAAAATGGAGTAATACATTAGAGATGCTCTTACAACCCTCCACCTCCATTATATATGTTGGCTGTTGTGCCCAAAGATGTAGTATAAGTTTTTGTTTTTGCTTATATCTGATTTATAGACTTTCAGAGTTGTCTCTAAATGAGACCCAAGGATTCTCTAAATCCTCTCTTCGTCACAGCTTAATAGAGTTATTAGTCACATCCACAAGAGCGACATCTATTTCAGAGAATTCTTGATATCAATCACGAAACGGTACTTGATGTCCTTCTTCACCACCCTTTCAAGAGCTTCGTTGATCTTTTGAATGGGAATCACTTCTATGTTTGGATATATCTTGTGAGATGCACATAAATCTAGCATTTCCTGAGTCATTTTGGTACCCCCAGTTACACTTCCCACTAGCATTCTCATACCTGTCCAAAAACATCTTTTGGTTTCAGCAACTTAAGAGTATGTAAAAATGGATTATAAGACTTTTTTTAAGGATGAATACCAAGATTGAGATTGGCAGGACTGATTTTAATTTCACTTGGGAAACCAACCAAGGCATAAGTTCCAGCGATATTTAAGAGAGACATGTAAGGATCAAACGCGTGATCACCAGATGCCGTGTCAACGATAAAGTCTAGAGATTTCTCTAGTGCCTGCAAGTAAAAACCATTTAGGAATCCCAACTCAAGTAAGTTTTCTTTCTTTCTTTTGGTTACATTCCTAATGATCACAAAGAACAAATAAAACCACTTTTTTTACCTTCATCTGATCATGGTCAGACGAGATAACAAAATTCTCAGCTCCCAGCAGGTTCAAAGCTTCTTCTTTCTTGGAAATACTGGTGCTAAAAACTGTCACCTTAAGTCCAAAAGCCTTGCCAAACTTAACCGCCATGTGACCAAGACCACCTAGCCCAATCACCCCAAGAGATTTACCAGGTTGATTCATACGGTGGCGTACCATAGGCGCATAAACAGTGATTCCAGCACAGAGTAACGGTGCAGCTGATTCCAGAGGATAATCCACAGGTATCTTGTAACAGTACCTATTACATTCAATATTTCAAACAAAAGAAAACTAGTACTGAGAAATCATTATCTTCCAACTATAACTAAACTCACTAAGCACTCACAAGTTTCAAAAGTATGAAAATTGCAAGAGAGAAAGATGATTATATAAACCTCTCATGAACAACAATGTGGCCGGAGTAGCCTCCTTTTGTAACAGAGCCATCATAATCAATGGCATTGAAAGTAAAAACTTGCCCTTTTACACAACTGACTTCTTGTCCTTGATTACAATAATCACACTCCCTGCAGGAGTTAACATAGGTTCCAACACCAACATGGTCTCCAACTTTGAATCGACGAACATTAGACCCAACCTTACTCACTATTCCAGCAATCTCATGCCTTAGAAGAAACATTAAATACATTAGTAAGCTGAAAATTTGATGACTAATGATCTAAAGTTTGGATTTTTAAAACATACCCAGGAATCAAAGGGTACTTAGAGTCTCCATGTTTGTTCCTAGTCCAGATAACATCAGCGTAACACACTCCACAATGAGTGATGTTGACTGAAACATCGTCACTTGTAACAGACCTGCATAAACATTAAATGTCAAAAATGGTTGCTTGAAATAATTGAAAAAGGATCAGTAAATAATGAATCACACCTGCGAGTGATTGTGTGAGGAGAAAGAACACCAGATGGATCTTTTGCAGCCCAACACAAGCACTTGTCTTCCCCAATCTCTAAAGAACTCATTGGCGATTTCAATTCTTCTACTATTATTACCTATTCAAGAATCGTCTATCGTCTTTAAAACACGAAATAATAAAGCTGCACATAAGAAAATCAATAGCGTCGAGAGAGCATACAAGTAGCAGCAAGCTCACGGATCAAATCAAGAGTAGCGTCTTCTGATAGCTTTCCTAAAAGATATCAAAGTTGTTTTGATCTGATCACAAAACAGTGCAATTATGTATGTTGATGTTATTCAATCGGCTAAACCATTGGTGGTTGGGCTCATGTACTAACAAAGAAGTCCATTATGCCCAATAAGGCCCATTCTTTTAGTTTAAATACAATATTTCTGTTTTTTCAACTTGTAAAATTTGAAAGATTGAAATCGTAAAGTAAACATAACTTTTAAAATCTAAAAATGTTCGTGTGTGACAAGTCAATTTGTTATCAAAGTTAGTAAAAAAAATTGTGATAATTTTGAACGATTTTATACTCTATAAAAAACATTTTCTACGTCGATTGTTTACAAAAAAATAGTTTCAAAATAACTTATTTAACTGTTACATAACAAGTACAATTTATTCACAACATGTAATTTTTAGTTGTATACATCCAATTTGTCAAATAGAGTTGTTTATACATATTTACTCATATTTTTCTAAATGTTACAAAACACATGATACTATTTTGTGCATTAAATATATTGAAAAATACATATGATCAAATAACCGTGTTGCATTAATATCTCATTTTATACGGGTAAAATTTTGTTAGTAGTTTCTAATTCTAATAGATTTTAAATCTAGTCAAACTCTCAAATAAAATCTTCCACATTGTTAATTTGCTAATTAACTCTGTCTATTAGTAATCGGGTATTTTAGACCAACCAGTTCATGTCCCCAGGTCCGGGTCATGCCAAGTAGTCTTGCGGTAATGGGTCCCATTATTGTGCTTTACATCTGACGGTCCACATTTAACGCAACTCGTCTAGTAAAAAACCCAAATCAGGAACCAAAAATAGGTACAAGGAAGATTATCTCGCAGAGAGTCCAAGAAGAAGAACAAACCATGGCGGAACAAAACCCAAAATCTTTATCAGGTACACACAATCAACGATCAGATCTCAATATGCCATCATGAGTCATCGGTTTATTTAATTCAAAACGCTTCTCGTATTTAAATTTCTTGAATAAAAGGAAAACTTTGATTAATTTGTGTCTTTTATTGGATGGTTATGATCAGAAACAAGAGAAAAAAAGTCGATTGATTAGTATATTATTGATCTATTTCTTTGTTTTGTCTCTTATGTAATACGAATCTATATATTTTCCTTTTCTTGATACTTTTTTCAAGAAGAGAAGAAAGTGAAATCGCCTAATGTGTTTGAACGGGTCAAAGAAGAAATAGAAGCAGTGGGTCATCATGAAAAGTCAAAGAGTCACCATCATTACAAAGAGACTCATGGAACAAGTGACGACATTGATGAGAACACTTCTGTTGATGATGTGAAAGGACCTGGTTTCTTTGAACGCCTCAAAGAAGAGATTGAAGCCGTTGTTAATGCTGTTACTCCCAAGCGTACTTCAAAGAAGTGATCTTTCATCATATCTCTCTGTGTAATATATCTTATGTTGAATGCATAAATGACGAGAAAGGTCCAGATACATACTCAATTTCGTGTAATGAATCGTATCAGAATGTTATCTCTTGCAAATGCTCACAACCAAATGTTCATATCATAATTTGTTATCTCGAATTGAGATCGGTTTAATCTTGGTTCAGCAGCTGGTTCGTTAAGGTGAAGTCTGGTTCAGGAGAAGCCGTGTTTTGGATCAGAGACTTATGAGGAAAGGACAGTCATGCCAGTTTGGGATAAACCCATTTTGTAACTTTGTTTTGGTTAATCTCTCTCTCGCTTTTGTGAAGTGGTGAACCAAGTTTATCATCTCTCTCGAATAACATAATGAATTGCTAGTGTAGATTAGATCTTGTCGCGATGTTTGCATTTTCATTCCAAGATTCTGAATTTGTAAATCCTCAAGTGTCACCTTCTATCTTCTTCTTAATTTCTTTTGTTTTCTAATGTTCTCTGTTTGATCATAAAGTTTTGGTGGTTTCTTGGATTCGTATGTTCATGAGGGTTTCATTAGAATCATGTGAAATCAATGAATTCAGACTAGAAGATTATCTAAAGAAGAAAACCCTATAGTAATCCAGAGACGTTACGAAAAAATTTCTATGGACACTAAGATTGTTTTTTTTTGTAAAGAGAAAAAAAGAGGAACGAAAGAGACTTAAACGATAGGTAAATGACACACCAAACGAAACAACTCTTTTGTATTTGTGAGAGTTGTCTTATACTCTTATGAATGTGATGTGCCTAACTTTTTCCCCATGATTTTGGATATTGAACTACTACTCCAACAAGAAAGTTACAATTGTCATCACTATTCCATTTCTAGTTTTTTAAATATTTTTAATTCTTCTTTTCACACTTTTCTCTCAACTTTAATATTTTCAAATCCTCTTAATCAAAAAGAGATTTAGGATACGTAGAAATCCATTTTTTAACGATACGAAATATATCACCGCTTAATTGATATTTCAACGTTGAAAACTATCAAACTGTAAAACTGATAAGGTCGAAATGGTTATTTAATTCTTCTTCTACGATTTTACTCGATAACATGTCCGATATTATTTTTAGTTAGCTTGATTTGTCGCATAAATACGGCGGGACCGTATATAATTTATATGATTACTAGATTCTTATGTCCTATTGGGACAGCAATGTACGTAACAGCATACGACACCTGCGTTACATCCGATGGATATTTAATTTAAAACGTTTATTAATAGGAAAAACTATTGGGATTGTGAGTTTTATACAACAAATAAACACTATCATCAATCACAAAAAAAAAACTATTCTCTAATCTAAAAGTCTTCGAAAGTTCATTACTCTATCTTTCTCTCTTTACTATTTGTCGCATTAGAACCCGACAAGCCCATATGAAAAGTTCAAAATTCACAAACGTAATACAATAATACAACTAAGTGTATAACTTAATAAATTGCTACTAACTCAGAGCTTATAATAAGCCGAAATTGCGTTTATTTGAATGAAATTGGCGCATTGATATTTGCTTTCTCTAAGCCGTGTTGGGTTGCACGTCAACAGGACCACCACGTTGATCAGTGTTAAATAGACCGGTTTAAATTCCGTTGTGGGACTCCTCTTTGTGGGTCCTACTCCCTCTCTCCACGTTTCGAATTTGGCCGTCCGATTTTGGATGATTCGTGTTGAAAAGTCATACAAACCAACGGATGCGATTAGCTGTTGGGTGACTTAATCAATGTTAAGGTCGTTTGACCACGACATCACAACGGCTAGTCCAAATCATGTGGCATTTTTTCCCCACTAATATAGAGTGAGTTTTGGTGTCGATTTAAGATAATAAATTGATATGTAACAATTCTCGGTTTTTTAGTGGAGGATTTCTTCGAATTTACTCACAAAACAATAAAATTGTAAGGGGGAAAACATTTATAGAATGGGACCGTGGCAGTAAGAAATGCGATAGGGTCCATGAAAGTTAGTGAAAATAGTTAAAAGTGGTCAATATCGTGTTGCAGGGGGGAAATAAAGAAAGTACATAATTCGAAAAAGGTCTATAGAATCATGGACGTGGACCGATGCCATGTGACTATCCTTCGAACCAAAGTAAAATTGAGAGCCTTTATAAATGAAATGTAAACTAAAACCTTAAATATTCCATGTTGACATTATATTTCCGAAAATCCCAACACATAGTAACAGAAAAATGAAAAAGTAAAAACCGTAAAATACAATCATCAGTTTTTATTTAAAGGGTTTTAATTTTTGAAGGTGTAATCATATCCAAATTTAAAATTCAGTGTTTCACAAATTTTTTAATATTTAATAAAATTGGAACGATGAATAGAAGATTATCATGGTCCTTACGCTAAGATGACATGTATAAAAATCAAGAAATTATCCAATTTTTTATAACAAAAAAGTATTAACATTAAAAATTCAAAAACAATAATTAGCATGGCAAGTGGCAACGAGGGTTTAAAGTTTAAACTTTGATTTGGCTAGTGATAGTACTTTTACTATTTACTCACTCATGTTGTCCACAAATATGCTTTATTGAAAGTCAACACCAATCTATATCTAACCTCTAATCAACCTATATAATTACATCTAATTAAAATAAAAAATACACGTAGGGGCCAAGTACATATATAATCTATAAATATGAAACGTGTCATTGCAAAATTTATATCTCTAAATATATGCACAAATAATATCTGGTTGGTTAGAAGAATGTTACATGTACGTTGTTATTCAATTTATGTAATATTAAATACATTAATATATTTGTTTTTTTCATCACGTCTTTTTCCTTAAGTTGTGTGTCATTGATTCGACTTCGAGTCACTAATATTAGAAAACAATCTCCACTGTGTATGAGTTTATCATGTACTACTTTGATGTATTCATATCTTTACCCGATTAGTGAAACAAATAAATTAAAAAGATCTATCACTAACTTATAACTTATTTCATCCCCTATACGGAAGAACTTTTCCTTCTATAGTTTGTACGTACATATGTTTCTACAAACACGTTTTTTTCTTAAATTAATCTATTTAATCATTTAATTTTTTTTTTCCCTCAAGTTATTTAAACCATTAAATATTTTTTTACTAACTGTTTCTCTTATATTTCAGAAATAAAGTCCATTTATGGTTTAATTAGATATGGTTTTTTCACATGAAAAAGAAACGGTGCGGATTGGTTGAACGACTCCCTGAAACTTTGCTTCGTCGTAGAAGAGAAGAAGGTTGTGGCAACGTCATCACCATCTCTCCTAGTGTTCTGTATTAGTATATATACCTTTTTTTTCATCAAATCATAGACCTACGAATACGATTTTTTTCTTTTTTGTCGGGACAAAACAAGAACTTTTTTTATCTGTCTTTTTTTTTTCTTTCCCCGTAAGAAAGTTGTATTTAGAAAAAAAAAAACGCTTTTCCATTTATGGACTTTTACCAAATATACTCGAAGATATTATATAATTTGTTTTCTTCCTATTTTATTCTTTCACACACGTAAATAAATATATTATTATCTGTTGAATTCAGAGTATGTTTTTAAATTACAGCATATTCATACATTTTAAAGTTATATATGTTACTATATTTCATGAGGGTAAAATTAGAGTGTAGCTTAAATTTTCCTTTTGAGTAATGAAGTACACTGTACAGTACTATACTAAAAAATAACATTAGTAATGAAATTAATTCAAATAGGAGGATTATAATTAATTTACATGAAAAATCAAGATATTCTTCCAAGTAAAGAGAGACACACTTTGGTTTTCTGGAAACAATTAACAAACTCCAATAGTCAAAGCCCTTCTCTATCAAAATGAAATTTAAAACGCGCTTTTAATTACTTTATTTCTTCAATAAAATTACAGCTGGCTCATAAATCACCTTATAATTCCCAGATTTTGAACCGATTTTTTTCTTGACTTGCAAAGCTCTCTCACGAAGTCACAAGTTAGAAATTGAACTATTTTGGTAATGGCATACGTATATTGATAATAACGTATCTACCTAATAGACATATTATAAAATAGTTGTTAATTAGATTATAGTTGAAGAAGAGAGAGAAGACGTAGAAGAAGAAGAAGAAGCAGACCCGAAAGTACCTGCACTGGTTCAGATTTGCAGTCCTTGATTCTAAAAAATAAAAACGAGTGAAATTCGGACATAAAAAAACAAATCTCTGTCTTTCTCTAAAACCCTTCCTTTAAATTTTTGTTTTTCCTCCATTTTTTTTGTTCTCCTGAGAAAACAAGAGAAGAAAAAGACAACAGATACAGAGAGAAAGAGAGAGAGAAAGCTGCATTTTTTTTTTGGTTTGTACTAGTTTCTTCTTGATCTACCATTGCCGACAAATTCAAAGCGAATCATCAGCTTATTTACTGAAATGGGTTTATGTTAGTTTGTCATGTTATCAACAGAATCTATCTACTTGGTTTGATTCCTGGTTTGTCTCCTGATTCTCTACTTCTCCGACAAATCTTGTCTGAAATTTCTCTTCTTTCTGGGTTTTCCATTTGTGCTTGACTTGTTATTGGGTTCAGGGATCTTGTCTCAGCTTTTTTTTTTTTTTTTTTTTTTTAGCACCTGTCAAATGGCGTTTGCGTGTTGTTCATCACCTCCTCCTGCTTAATCCTTATCTACCTGAATTTAAGAATCAAATTGGGATTTCTAATAGTCTTCGTTGTTTCGTTTCCTGTGATAACAAGACAAATGTGTTTGAAATAATCGGTGTTTGGTATTTTCTTTGTCCTCTCCGGGTTTTGTAAATTCATCATCTTTGGTTGATTTGCTATATATAAATTTAATCGATTTAAGTTTCAAATTGATTGGTATAATTCAGATTCGCGTCTGTTGACCAATTTTGATTATGTTTTGGTTTTAATAATTTTTCGTTTTAAATTATGTGACGAGCTTCCGAAATTTAAGCTTTTTTCTGTTTATAGTCTTCTTCGTAAAAATTTCTGAGTTCTGGTGTTTGGGGTCCTTTCAGTCTTCTCTGCCAACTATGGCTCTGAAAGATCAAAACTTTGGAAGTATCTTATAATGGGTTTTGGGTCGTTTTAGTCTTCTCTGCCATTTTAATTATGTCTCACAAATATCGAAACTTTGGAAATATCTTTTAACATATTTGTTTCATAAATGTACAGGGTTAATTTAAAACCAACAGTTTCTAGGACCATGAGGCTTGAACCACTAATCTGATTCTTGAAGAGCTAGAGTGCAAAATCCTGTTGAAAGATCATAATTGGCTTCTTGAAAAGATTTGAGGAATGGCTCGAGGTAGAATAAGATCGAAGCTGCGACTAAGCAATCTTTACACATTTGGATGTCTTAGGCCTAGCACTGTTGAAGGTCAAGACTCTCAACCAATCCAAGGTCCGGGTTTTAGCAGGACAGTGTTCTGTAATCAGCCTCATATGCACAAGAAGAAGCCTTTGAGATATCGTTCTAATTATGTCTCAACGACTAGGTACAATTTGATTACTTTCTTTCCTAAGTCTTTATACGAGCAGTTCCACCGTGCTGCGAACCTCTACTTCTTGGTTGCTGCGATTCTCTCGGTGTTTCCTCTCTCACCATTCAACAAATGGAGCATGATTGCTCCCTTGGTCTTTGTTGTTGGACTTAGTATGTGTAAAGAGGCTCTAGAAGATTGGCGTAGGTTTATGCAAGATGTGAAGATTAATGCGCGGAAAACATGTGTTCATAAAAGTGACGGTGTGTTTCGTTATAGAAAGTGGAAGAAGATTAGTGTTGGAGATATTGTGAAAGTGGAGAAAGATGAGTTTTTCCCTGCTGATTTGCTTCTTTTGTCATCGAGTTACGAGGATGGGATTTGCTATGTTGAGACTATGAACTTAGATGGTGAAACAAACTTGAAAGTGAAAAGATCTTTGGAAGTGTCATTGCCGTTAGATGATGATGAATCTTTCAAAAACTTCATGGCGACGATAAGATGTGAAGATCCAAACCCGAATCTTTACACCTTTGTTGGGAATCTAGAGTATGAGAGGCAAACATTTCCTCTGGATCCAAATCAGATTCTCTTAAGAGACTCAAAGCTTAGGAATACGACATATGTTTATGGAGTTGTGGTATTTACAGGTCATGATACCAAAGTTATGCAGAACTCAACAAAATCTCCTTCCAAGAGAAGTAGAATCGAAAGAACAATGGACTACATCATCTACATTCTTCTTGTCCTACTCATTTTAATCTCTTGCATCAGCTCATCAGGATTTGCTTGGGAGACAGAGTTTCACATGCCAAAAATGTGGTACTTACGACCTGACGCGCCTATGGATTTAACAAATCCGGCCAGTCCAATCTATGCTGGGGTTGTCCATCTGATCACTGCTCTATTGCTTTATGGATATTTGATTCCAATCTCTCTTTATGTTTCCATCGAGGTTGTCAAAGTCTGGCAAGCAAGTTTCATCAATCAAGACTTACATATGTATGATGATGAGAGTGGGGTACCTGCACAAGCACGCACATCGAACCTAAACGAAGAGCTTGGTCAGGTTCATACTATTCTCTCTGACAAAACAGGAACTTTGACATGTAATCAAATGGATTTCTTGAAATGCTCTATCGCTGGCACTTCTTATGGTGTGCGTTCCAGTGAAGTAGAAGTTGCTGCTGCAAAGCAAATGGCTGTGGATCTTGAAGAGCATGGAGAGATATCAAGTACTCCTCAGTCTCAGACTAAAGTTTATGGTACATGGGACAGTAGCCGCACGAACGAGATCGAGATGGAAAGTAGCACAAATCAAGGAGGGGATAATATTTATTATAATTCTAGAGCTCCTATAAAGGGATTTGGTTTTGAAGATATCAAACTCATGAATGGGAATTGGTTGAGGGAATCACAACCAAATGACATTTTACAGTTCTTCCGCATATTAGCAATTTGTCACACAGCTATTCCCGAGCTAAACGAGGAGACTGGTAAGTACACTTATGAAGCAGAGTCACCTGATGAGGCTTCTTTTCTTGCTGCTGCTAGAGAGTTTGGTTTTGAGTTCTTTAAGAGAACCCAGTCGAGCGTTTTTATCCGCGAGAGGGTCTCTTCTTCAGGGCAAATAATCGAAAGGTGAGTAGTAGAAAAGTTTCATGTTTAACTCTTAAGCTCTTTGTTTATACACATTCTGAGAAAGTATCAGAAACATTGCAGGGAGTATAAAGTTTTGAATTTGTTGGAATTCACGAGCAAAAGAAAGCGAATGTCAGTAATTGTATGCGTGGGGAGGGGGGTCGAAGGAGGTACTATGCAAAGGAGCTGACAGGTTAGAAAACATCTCATAATCAATGTGTCACATTGTCCATATCAAGAAGGCTATATACAATCTTCTTTCACTGTGTAATAATTTTTCTTTTCTTGAATTTTTAAAGCATCATCTTTGAGCGGTTGGCTAAGAATGGAAAGACATACTTGGGACCTACCACTAGGCATTTGACTGAATATGGAGAAGCCGGGCTCCGTACACTAGCTCTTGGTTACAGGAAGCTTGATGAGGATGAATATTCAGCTTGGAACACTGAGTTTCTTAAGGCCAAAACTTCAATAGGATCTGATAGAGATGAGCTTCTTGAGACTGGATCGGATATGATTGAAAAAGAACTTATCCTTATAGGTGCTACTGCTGTGGAAGACAAACTCCAGAAAGGGGTATGTCATCTTGCACAAAAACACTAAGGCCATATTTTATCTTGCTTACGTAAATTGAGTTTCTTCTTCTTTTTTTTTTCATTTGAATTAGGTGCCCCAATGCATAGATAAGCTTGCTCAAGCTGGACTCAAGTTATGGGTTTTAACTGGGGACAAAATGGAAACAGCAATCAACATTGGGTTAGAATCTCTGCTTTGTCTTTAACATAAAATAGAAATGAGATCTGTAATCTAGTTTTGTCCAGTGATTTTTATGAACAAAATATCTTTTATGAACTGCAGATTCGCTTGTAGTTTACTTCGGCAAGGCATGAGACAGATCTGCATAACATCAATTAATTCAGAAGGAGGATCCCAAGATTCAAAAAGGGTATGTCAAAAGAAGTTTCATGATGCAAATTTCTTAAGTATTCATTGAGAGTCTTTTCAACTACAATTTCGAAGCTCACTTTATATCTCTGTTGGTGTGTCAGGTTGTGAAAGAGAACATTTTGAATCAACTCACTAAAGCTGTACAAATGGTGAAGCTAGAGAAGGATCCACATGCTGCGTTTGCTTTGATTATTGATGGGAAAACTCTAACTTATGCATTGGAGGATGATATGAAGTTTCAATTCTTGGCTTTGGCAGTCGATTGTGCATCAGTCATTTGCTGTCGTGTGTCCCCTAAGCAGAAGGCTTTGGTATATACATATATATATATATATATATTCCTTCCTTTATTCATTTTATAGCATTACTTCTTGACTATGCAAAATCCTAAATTTCTCTGTTTGGCTTTTTCCCAAAAACAAGGTTGTTAGGTTGGTTAAAGAGGGAACCGGAAAAACAACATTGGCAATAGGTGATGGTGCAAATGATGTTGGGATGATTCAAGAAGCTGACATTGGTGTAGGAATTAGTGGTGTTGAAGGAATGCAGGTTCAGTTTTTTTACTCAGCACCACACATTTTTAAAGCCATGTTTTCAGTTTCATAAAAATTCAATCCATCTAGACATTTTTGCTGAACCTTCTTACTTTTTCAGGCTGTTATGGCTAGTGACTTTTCGATTGCCCAGTTCCGGTTTTTGGAGCGATTACTTGTCGTCCATGGACACTGGTGCTACAAAAGGATAGCTCAAATGGTAATAAGTAGTTCTTGTGGCCATTTTGATTACTCTTACCTGTAGTTTATTTCTAACACTATATTGTTATACTTACAGATCTGCTATTTCTTCTACAAAAACATAGCATTTGGTCTCACTCTCTTCTACTTTGAGGCTTTCACCGGGTTTTCAGGACAATCAGTGTACAATGACTACTACTTGTTGCTCTTCAATGTTGTTCTTACCTCATTGCCAGTGATTGCCCTTGGAGTCTTTGAGCAAGATGTTTCCTCCGAGATCTGCTTACAAGTAAGCCTTTTACATATCTTCCTTAACGAACTTTATCATTAAAAGCTATTTTGAATCTCTGCTCACATCAACTTGTGTGCTTGTGTAGTTCCCAGCTTTATACAAACAAGGCACAAAGAACCTCTTCTTTGATTGGTCAAGAATACTTGGATGGATGTGCAATGGCGTCTACTCATCGCTTGTCATATTCTTCCTCAACATTGGAATCATTTACTCTCAAGCATTCAGAGAAGGTGGCCAAACAGCTGACATGGATGCTGTTGGCACAACCATGTTCACCTGCATAATCTGGGCTGTCAATGTTCAAATCGCATTAACCATGTCTCATTTCACTTGGATCCAACACGTTTTGATCTGGGGAAGTATCGGTATGTGGTATCTCTTTGTAGCGATCTACAGTATGATGCCTCCGAGTCTTTCTGGAAACATTTACAGGATTCTTGATGAGATTCTTGCTCCAGCACCAATCTACTGGATGGCTACATTGTTGGTTACTGTGGCTGCAGTTCTTCCTTACGTTGCTCACATTGCTTTCCAGAGATTCTTGAATCCACTGGATCATCATATCATTCAAGAGATCAAATACTACAAAAGAGATGTTGAAGATGCGAGATTGTGGACCCGAGAGCGAACAAAAGCTCGAGAGAAGACAAAGATCGGATTCACAGCTAGAGTCGATGCGAAAATCAGGCATCTAAGGTCGAAACTGAACAAGAAACAGTCAAATCTGTCACATTTTTCAGCTCAAGATGCAATGTCACCTAGATCATTGTAGCCTGTATAGGTTTGTTTTCTGCAGATCCCATGCTCTGATGCATCAGATTTGGAGACATATCTTGATGCTGTTTTGTTGAGAGTGGGATCATGTAAAGAGTTCGCTGATGTTTCTGTGCTTGTTCGGTTCTCATTTTTTTTCATGCTTTCTTACTTTTTGTACACTATACTTAGGTTTTGTGTATACGTAGAACAGAACGCATAACATAACAAAGTATCTTCCGTTGTGCCGGCCCTGATTACTCTCTCTAATCATTAATTGGTCATTTATATGTTAGTGAATCTTTGTTTTTACCAATATTTTTCCGAGAAATTAGCAGTCAATAGCAATGATTTGACTACAAAAATTGCATGGATATATTTATTTGTCATAATAAGCATATAAATTGAAATACATTTCAAATGGAATTATGCAATTTACATATTAGCATATAACATGTTAATAACTTATATACATAAATGTTTTTTTTTAAACGGTTGTGGTTTCAGACTTTCAGATCATAATTTTCCCTAATATCCGAAAGCAAAGATTTTTTCATACAAATATACTATGCAATATAAATTGAAACATATTTCAAACTACACTACTCCTATGGTCTTATATATGTTCTATAATATGTTTTGTTTCCAGTCAAAATCATATTAATTATTTAAAATCTTTAATCCAATAACATTTGATTTCATTCTTTTTTTAGTTAAGATGTTTTAATTTAAATATAATAGCCAATAACACTTGATTTTTCAAATTCTAATTAATGAAGATGTTATTAAGTACAAGAAGAACTTATAGCACTTATTTTGGTAACGATTAAAAATTAACTAGTGAATAACACTAACACTCTTATATAATTACCAAATATAAAAAAATAAAGTAATAGCATTATCTTAATATGAATTTTGAATCATGTCATGGCACTGATTTTGTAAGACGTCAAGCTCGGTGTACCATTCGCTTGTGCGGAAGATTGGATCAATTCATACTAGTCCCGAGAAAAAAAAACTCGTTTTTCGTTTTATCATGTCTATTCATTTTTTTTTTTGAAATGTTTTTCTCTTTGAGACAGAGAAAGCAACAGTTGTAAGCTTATGAGATATGGAAATGCTCCAATACCTAAACATTTTATGCAGGACAAGTTTTATGCCAATATAATTTCATACTTTGGCGTTGTATGGATGTAGATTTTGAAGTTGTTTTTGGTTTTAGATTTTCCAAAAATCTATTTTATAGCAATTCAAGATTATGAGAAAAGTGAATTTTCTAACAAATAGGAAATATAGATTTTGATAGTTTTTATCAATTTTCAAAGAAAATCCAAAATCTATGTTTTTTGGGTTTTCACTTTTCTAACGTAACTTGACTTTTTATTTTTTCAAAGAATTTAATACAAAATCTAAAAACCATAAACCAAAATCTAAAATCCAAAAACCAAAAACTATAATCCAAAAATCATTAAAAAACTTGTAAATATTCATGGCCTTTATATGATATTATGTTTTTCTCCGTTAGCTAGTAACAAATAAACGATTTGTTATTTAACTAAATAAAAAGTTTAATTTTCCTATTTCATAAATTTCCACAAAGAACAGTTATATAAACATGTAACCCAAAAAAAACTGTTATATATACATATTTGTGGTTTAGTAACTGATTTTTCTTGTATCCCATCATCCACCAATTGACTTTAATTTTAGGTTTGATGAAATCCCCAAACTTATTGTGTGTTAGTTTTTCTAGTGGTTTGTGAGTTGAGTGGTTGGCGTATAGTATTTATTGAATTCATTATTATGGGCCGGGATTTACCCAATATGGTTTCAGTACGGCCCAACTACTCCAGCAATAATTATTGTTCCTTAAAAAAAAAAGAAAGAATAATAGCGTTTTGCTTTTGATGTAAGTCTAACCTCTCTGTGTCTATCCCTTCCCTTTTGGGATATTTTCGCCGCGTGTAGAAGAGATGTCGACGCTCTTTCGCCGGAAGTCAATCGGAATCAATGGCTACTTCTTTCTTCAATCCGTTTGATTTTTAGCTTTACTATCTCTTACTCCTCAATTCTTCTGCTCCAATCTCGTTTTTTCTTCTTCTTCTTCTTCTTCTTCTTCTTCTGTTTGTCGTTTCTATTTGTCGGCGTAAGGTGAAGTAGCTAGTAATCGGATTTTGATAGTTTAGAGGTAGTTTTTAGGATTATTAGCTATCGATTTGATGGAGCCGAGATTCGGAAACAAGTTCCGGCTTGGACGTAAGATCGGTGGTGGATCATTTGGAGAGATCTATCTTGGTATGCTCTCTAATTCTTGTTTTTAATCTTGGATTCAAGTCTTGTTTGTGGTTCCTTTTAACATGGATTTGAATGGATTGTGTTTTTTTAGGTACCAATATCCAAACAAATGAAGAAGTGGCTATTAAACTTGTAAGTAATTGTATACAAGTTCAATTTTTTTTTAACCATTTTCAGTGTATATTGAAGTACATAGATCATTCAAGTACAGAGAACATATTTTGGTAATGTGAGATGTATTGTTTACGTTTGATCTGTGTGGACATTTATCCTCATTAAATAAAGAAATGAATTTTCTTGGAAAGTGGAAAGAAAGCTGTGATTTTGTACAAGTCTTATGTTACTGCTTGGTCTTTCTTAGCTTATAGTTTACCTTGTTTAAGATGTTGCTAAAATCGAGTAGAATGCAAACATTGTAGTGATGTGTTTAGACGGGAAAGGAATAAAGGGTATTTAATAGGCTATACACAGCTATAAGTAGTTTTTGCTTATTGTATTCTGTCGTACGATTGTGTATTTAGTCATTAGCCATTTAGCTGAGTTCTTTCTTTACTTCATCTTGATTTTATATAGCTGTTTTCACTCAGTACTAAACTCAATTAAATCTATGCTTTTACTGGTGGCAAATTTCAACCTGAGTTTTTGTAAGAGCTGAGAGCTATTTATTATTGATTCTTGAGAAAATAGTGTAATTAATGCTTAATAAATTCTTAGACTCCACGACAAAATTACCTGCAACTGGTGGGTCCAACCTGTTTAGAAATTTGAGAAGTTTGTTGTGGCCTACAAACGGATAATTACGAGGCTGACAGCTACACATATTACTGTATTGAAACGTTGGCTGTTACTTTCTCTGTTACCTGTTTGTTCTGGTTCTGACTGTCAAGTATGTTAAATCAAATTCTCATGTTTTCATTTTTATTTTTTGTTCTGAGATGTGACAGATTTATCTTAGTTTGGTTACTGTGTTTGCTGTATGTGTTCTGACGGCATCATTTTTTCTTCTTTTCAGGAAAATGTGAAAACTAAGCATCCTCAGTTGCTGTATGAATCAAAATTGTATAAAGTGTTACAAGGAGGAAGTAAGAACCAAATTCTGTATTTGTTTACATTTGCAGTTTATGATTTTTCTTTTTTAACCATGAGGGGTTGCTTTCCTTTCCTTGATTTTAGCCGGTGTTCCAAATGTGAAATGGTATGGTGTTGAAGGGGATTATAATGTCCTCGTGATAGACTTGTTGGGGCCTAGCCTTGAAGATCTATTCAATTTCTGTAGTAGGAAACTCTCACTAAAGACTGTACTAATGCTTGCTGATCAAATGGTAGGATCCCGCCTATTGCCTGAAAATAGTTTTCTCATGCCAAATAGGAGAATTTGCTAAAACATTTAGGATATTTGTTCTGCTCCTTGTCAGATCAACCGCATTGAGTTTGTCCATCAGAAGTCATTTCTACATCGGGATATCAAGCCTGACAACTTTCTGATGGGTCTTGGAAGGCGCGCAAATCAGGTAGCTGTTGAACAGAGCTGTTTTTAAAAATTTGTTTACTCTCCTTAGTTATTTACTTTACGATTTACTGGCTGAATACAGGTATATGTCATCGACTTTGGTCTTGCAAAGAAGTATAGGGACTCAAATCATCAGCATATTCCTTATAGGTTGGCCATAGCCCTGTGATTTTTCTTGTCTTTGTTACTTATGTACGTAAGAATAATGGGTTTGAGCCAGTGTTATGTAGACCTTGTTTTTATCTTTTACTAGCCTGTGTGACTGTGTCGTCTAACTTAAGATTCTTCTATGTAGCACATCACTGCAAAAGGGTGTAGAGTCATCTTTAATCTCGATTTAGAGGGTGTTTTAGGGACATTTATTGCTTACAATATGCATAGTAGTGTGGTTATCTTCTCCTCTCTCGGCGTATTTTTACCTGCTTGTTTGTTAAATTTTATCCTTTCTAGAAAGTGGACTTAATTTTCCTTGGCTTTGAGTATAATGATTGCTTCTCCAATGTTTTCGTGGGTATAAGTGTTTATAGATTGAAAAATGAGTTTTATTTTAGGTTTTTTAGGTCGTAAAAGGAGTACTGTCGTTTAAGTATTTGCATAGCCATATGATAAAATCATTTTGATGTACTGCTAGGAATTAGCAACATTTTCGATGATTGTATTATGTATCAGCTTAGCAATCATAATCCCAATATTTTTTGTACAACAGGGAAAACAAAAACTTGACTGGAACTGCTAGATACGCTAGCATGAATACTCACCTTGGCATTGGTATACCGGTTTATTTAGTTTCTAACTTTCTAATTATTTAAAGAACGTAATTCTGGATAGTAATGGTCTATTGTATTACAGAACAAAGTCGTAGAGATGATTTGGAATCACTTGGATTTGTTCTCATGTATTTCTTAAAAGGAAGGTGTGTACCTCTCTTATCTTCCATGTTGGCATGTGGCTATCGGTTCTTTAAAGGGTGGTCTTTGGCTTACTTACCCAATTAAATGCAGTCTTCCTTGGCAAGGACTGAAAGCTGGCAATAAGAAGCAAAAGTATGAGAAAATCAGTGAAAAGAAAGTATCAACATCTATTGAGGTAAAAAAATCTCAGGAGGCATGTGCTGATGATAGTTATTGTCTACTAATGATTAAATATTCTTTTCTTCTTTTAGGCTTTATGCCGAGGTTATCCATCTGAATTTGCATCTTATTTCCATTATTGCCGTTCCCTGAGATTCGACGACAAGCCAGATTATGCCTACCTGAAACGGCTCTTCCGTGACCTGTTTATACGCGAAGGTCTAGTGTCCTCATCACTTTTGTTTATTCTGGTGAAACAAATATAACTTAAACCAGTCAAGCAACATGTTATTTGAATGTGTGTCCTCCTTTACTTATATTTTAGGCTTCCAGTTTGATTATGTATTTGATTGGACGATCTTGAAGTATCAGCAGTCACAGATTTCTACTCCTCCTCCCCGTCACCATGTAAGAATCATGGTTTTTTCCTTTTCGGAATCTCATAGCTACCTAAATTTTGCTGATCTACATAGCTTTCTTCCAGGGTCCTGGAGCTGGGCCAAGTTCTGGCCTCCCCCCTGCCATTGCTAGTGCTGAGAGAGCAACAGGTTGTTCCATCTACTCTGAGTCGTTTTTTCCGTATTTCAGTAGGCGTTTAGCTATGATACTCTGTTCTACAGGGACATGGTTTTCACCCATCTGATGTGTTCTTTGGTTCCATTGCAGGTGGCGATGAAGCTAGACCTTCTGGCTGGCCTTCAGGAAACCCTAGAAGAAGTTCTGGACAAATTTTTAACTCAGGAAGCTTAGGTAAACAAAAAGCACCAGTTTCAAGTGATCCTGCAATATCTAAAGATGTAGTGGTGAGTACATAAAGTTTCCCTCATGGTACTGGTATCAGCTTTTAGCTCCTGTTTTGACTAAATGAACATGATTCTGTAAGTCATTGTGAGACTCAGCAACGGGTTGTATACACAAGGATTGACAGTTGATATTTTCTTACCACAATTCTGTAGTATCTTGTCATGTAAACATAACCATAATCCATTGGATTCTTCTTTGTTTTTTTTTTATGTTAATGGTAACTGAGTTGTTTTGCTTGTGACAGTTATCTAGCTCTAGCTTTCTCCGGGCTACTGGGTCATCAAGACGTGTTGCTGTACCCAGTAGTCGCGAGGGTGCAGTTCTGGGAACTGATTCTGAGCCATCAAACCCTCAAATCGTTGAAGCTGGATCAGGCTCCAACACAAAGATCACTGGTGTTCGAAGCTCTCCTATTGTCTCATCCGAGAACAACAAGCTGTCGTCACCTTCAAGGGCAACTACTTCAGTCATGAAGAACTATGAGGCTAATCTTAAAGGCATCGAGAGTCTGCATTTTTAGGTCGCTGGGGCGGTGAAAGATCTCAAAACCCCGGGAAAGTGTAAATTAAAAGACAAAAGAAAACCTCTTTTTAGCCCTCCCCATGTGTGTTTACGTCCATTTGTGTTTACAGGGAGGGAGACTTTACTTGTGCCTGTGTAAGCACACTCTTATAACAAAGATAAAGAAAAGACTCTGAAGAATTGATTCCAGAGAAAGAAAAACTCAAAGAGGGTGAGATCAAAGAGTCATAAGACTTGACTTTTTTAGTCCCTATTTGGTTTTTACTGTCTCTGTTTGATTCCGCAAAGTTAAAATGGTTTGCTTAGAGGGATTTAAAGTGTTTCGAGTTATTCCTCAGGCTGCCAAAAAAAAAAAAGTACAAAAGAAAGAAAGGTTTTACTTATATTTGCCATCTTCTCATGTTTCAAAATATTGTGTTGGGTAAATGGTCAGTTTTGTTGGTAAATAATGAAAGAAGAAAGTTAAAATTGATGTACGAAAGCAATAATTGTACTGTTTCGCCTTAAAGAGGATCTGAGGGTTGCAGCTGCAGCTTATGTCATTATGTCAAGTTGAGCCTTGAGAAGACCTGAGTGCTGCAGGTCATGTCTACGAATGAAGTTTATTGTATATGCAATTAAGGCCCTAAAGCCCTAAAGCGTATTTATCATAGCTTAATGATCCAGCTTGAATATCTAGTTGTAACAACAACCATCATACATGGAACTAGAATGAAAACATACAAATCAGTGGGGAAACAAGAGAAGATTAGGTGTTGGATCACCACAAACCATAGACAGCATTTGAACAAGTCTCCTTAAACCATTTGAAGCTCTTCCTCATAGATCCCTTGACTCTTGCTTCAACACCATACACATTATAAGCAGCCACTCTCTTCTTCCTCTGAATCTCTGCCTCACACAAACCCTTTAACCCTTTCTTCTTCACCTTATTATTATTTGTACTCTTGCCTCTCTTCGATTTAGTGTTGGAATCGTCTCTCACCATTGTTGGATTCTTGTGAGGATTATAAGTCGATGTGCTGTATGATCGCAGCATCACTGGAGGCTGCTGATTTGTTGGGCTTGGTACTGCTTCAGTTTCTGAATTTCCTCCATTACTGAAGCAATGGTACTTGTTGGTGATGCTGCTGCTTTTGATATCTTCTCTGCATGACTTGGATCTGAACATCGCTAACTTGCAACAACCTCAAGAAATTGGCTCTGCTTTTAGGAAGACAAGGAGAGAGTTTGCTTTTTTGGCTTTTTATCTCCAACCTCTTTCTCTTCTGCTTTTTGTCTCTTGTGATGGTTGACATATTTCTAAAATAGAGATCAAGTATTTATTATTATATTGGTTTAGATGAGATATGTGTGTAAAGGTTGTTACACTAGCTAAAGAAAAAGCATTATTAGAGATTTACTTGCATTGTACCTAGTACAGTTTTGTTTGTTTATTCTTCCTAAGAATATTTTGTAGGATCTCATGTCCTTTGGATTTAGTGATTTCACACATGGCCGCTGCTTACTTCATCAATCAATTTAGATAAAATCATGGGAATGAGTTCTGTTGCCAAGAAACTATAAATAACTCTAAAAGTAGCCTGAATACAAAAATCAAAGCATAGAAAAGCTTCCAACAAAAAGGGTGAAAAACATCAGTTTCTCAGTAAAAAGAAATTACCCGGCCGCCGCAACAAAAACAAAAGAGGCTTCAGAGAAGATCAGCAACATTGTTTGGTAACTCCTCAACGACCACATTGTAAAACTTCTGAATATCAGACAACATTCTCTCATCGTCACTTGTCATGAAATTGATTGCCACTCCTTTTCTCCCAAACCTTCCACTTCTTCCAATACGGTGAAGGTAATTCTCAGGTTGAGTTGGGAGGTCAAAGTTTATGACAAGAGATACTTGCTGAACATCGATACCACGTGCAAGGAGGTCAGTGGTTATGAGGACTCGAGAAGATCCAGAGCGGAACTCACGCATGATAATGTCTCTTGTGTTCTGGTCCATGTCTCCGTGTGTGGCTGAGACAGTGTGGTCACGGCTTCTCATTTTGTCAGTTAGCCAATCGACCTTACGCCTTGTGTTTACAAAGATGACACTTTGAGTGATGGCCAGTGTCTCGTAAAGATCGCAGAGTGTCTCTAGTTTCCACTCTTCCTTGTCTACATTGACGTAAAACTGCTTGATACCTTCTAGAGTCAGCTCGTCTCTCTTGACCAGAATCCTGACTGGTTTGTTCATGAACCTCCTTGTGATCTCAAGGGCTTCAGGTGGCATTGTAGCAGAGAAAACACCGACCTGAATTTTGGCAGGAAGAAGCTGGAAGATATCGTATATCTGACAAAGAAATCAAATTGTAAGAAGAAAAGATTTGTTATAATCATAGAGAAAATGAAATTGTAAATGGGAGATTAAACAAAGATTAAAGCCTGATCCTTGAAACCACGAGAGAGCATCTCATCAGCTTCATCAAGAACAAACATTTTCATAGCATCAGCGCGGAGGGATTGTCTACGCAACATGTCAAAGACACGACCAGGGGTTCCAACAACAACATGAACACCAGCCTGAAGAATACGTTGATCCTCACGCACACTTGTTCCACCAACACAGGCATGAACCTTGACCCCAATGTAGTCACCAAGTGCCCTCATAACCTTTTCAATTTGCTGAGCGAGTTCTCTAGTAGGCGCCAAAACCAGAGCTTGACATTGAAGCAGACCGTAATCAAGCTGATTCAAAACCCCAGAGCAAAAAGTAGCGGTCTTTCCAGTTCCAGATTGAGCTTGCTGGATCACATCAAGACCCTTGCAGAATGGAACAATTCCTCTCTGCTGAATAGCAGAAGGTTTCTCAAAACCTGGAAAAAGCCGAAAGATGATAAGATGACCAAGAAAGAACAAACAAACTTAAACTTAACAGATACGAGTAATTATATACATATCACTTACCGTAAGCATAAATACCCCTAAGAAGGTCTGTTTTCAATTCCATAGCATCAAAGCTATCGCAAACTTCGTCATAGGTAGTGTAGAATGTTTCCTCTCCTTCCTCACCGAGTCTGCAAAAGTATTACACAACTCAGTTCTTGGTTTTGTTATAGAATGATTCATATATTATATAAGTAACTTACACAGCATTCATCCTAGAATCAAACTGACGAGGATCATATTGGGTTCCATCAGATGCCATTCCTGCCATGACTAGAGAAACATAACAAAATCAATAACGACATCGTAAAAAAAACAGATTACAATTGAGCAAAACATCACCTAAAAACATTCAATTTATAATCAAACTCGTTGTCTCAGATCCAAAAAAACTCGTACAAAGACAAGAAAACAAAAGCGAGAGAACACAATCAAATCAAGCATAAAAGTTTCAATCTTTATTCATATCTATCTTCGTAATGTCAACTGTACAATCCAATGAATCAATGAAACCAAAACAGAACATTATAAACACTTAGATCCACATTGTACAAAAATCAATCTTTTACGAATCAGCATTGCATAAGATAGAACAAAACACGAATCAAAAACAACAACAAAACCTATATAATCCTATAACCACAAGGAGAAATCCAAACACAAATCATAAAAAAAAAGGAAAAAGAGATTCAAACAAACCTGCTGCTACCAAATTTGTGAGAGAGAAAGAGATTGATAGAGAAAAAGATTCAAAAGAGACAAGACCAAACTCCTTGGATCTACGCCGTGGAGTTGAAGATAAAAAAACTGTTGATGACCCTTCTTTTATACTTCCACTGTTCTAACTTCTATTAACTTTTATACGGTCCTGTTTTTTCTTAGGTTTTACTTTTCTAAGCAGGAAAAACAACATAAATATCTTCTTTCCCGATTTACCCTCTGAATTTTATTATTATTACCTCTTTGTTCCCTTCAAAAGAAGAAACTTTAATATAAACTAAATTTTATTCGAAATAGGAATAAATAATCTCGCTTATATGTCGATGTAAATGCATTTAGGTTGACGACAACAACAAAAAAAAAAAAAAACATTTAGGTTTTCATGAATTAAAAAAAAAAAAGAGCCTTTGAGATTACTCATAAACAGAGCCATGCTTAGTAAATTAACCATTTTTATATATATCAACAATAGAACTGTGAGACTTATGAGCTACAAGGAATGTTCCATCGACTCAAGCCAAGAGCACAATCTCGCCACGAGAACCTGCAAAACAGACATATCATAAGTTAAAAGACATTGATGAAACCCGGAGATGTTTGTTACTATTGTTTTGCTTGCTATGAATTAGTAAACGGGAAAGTCTTGGCTTTACATTTTTCATGCATCTCTTTAGCTATCTGGAGGAGAAGTTCGGTTTCTTCTGCGAGTTTAGTCACCTTCTCGGACTCTTCTACTGCTAGTTTGGCAACGTCTATTTTATTCTCTGCTTCTACGACTTTACAGGCAGCGGTTATTGCAGCTTCCTCGATCATCTCATGCGAAACAGCAGGAATCTGATTGTTTGTTTGCCGAGGTTTTGTAGTTGTTTCCTTTGGTTTTGGTGTTTCCTTTGGTTTTGGCGCTTTTGGGGCAGGTATTCCTATCCCTGATGACTCTGGTATCTTATAGAAGTTCTGTAACTGTTATGTGTTGGATTGACCAACACAGAAAATAAAAAAAAGACATAGCATGAGGAAACAACAAGGCTTTTAAAGAACAATGCCATTGATTAAGTGGATTCTTTATGTTGAACATTGATCAAGAAGCTTGAACCATGCTTCATTGGCTCAGACAGGTATGGACAAGATAATTCTAAACGCCATTTACGAAGATGGTTTTATATCCGAATTTAACAAGAGAATGTGACCCCCCAAAAAAAGAGGTGAGTTTCAAGACTTACAGATTTGGAGGTGCTAACCTTTACGAGTTTGCATTGACCTGCAAGCCTCCTCAGTCTTGAACTAAGGATTCTTCTAAAATTAGGTGGCACTTCATGTCTTGGCTGCTCTTTCCACAGTAAACCAATTTAAGTAATAATCAAGAGAACCATAACAGTTTTTCAGATAGACATAGTGAACAGCTTCAGGACAAATATCATCATACTATAAAGTCAAAGTAGAGATGATTAATAGTACAAAACTCAAACTTTAGAACTCAGCGTTATCAAAGGAAGATTGTTGATAGAGTAGTAATCTAAATCTTCTCGTTTGCATAATAGAACCGGAAAAAGGTACATAAACACAACTATTGTAGATAGTGTAAATGTTCAGAAATGCAGAACATGTCAGATGTATATACAGTTTACATGTGCCAATAATTTAACTATCCCTCCTTCATATACAGATGGTGTCTTGAATAATCTGTTAAGTATTTTATCTCATCGGCCCCAGAGAGGTTCTGATTTCTGATCAATGCATAGCAAAGAGAAATTTGACTAACCTCAATGAAATGGAAAATGGAACTGACATCGGATCCATTTGCATCCGCTAAAGCAGAGAGCGCTTCAAATATCATTCCGTCATACCTAAAAATAGAGATCCATCAGAAGTTTAGCAATACAATGGTGCTTAAGAGTTGTTGATAGTATAACATTTATGAAACTTGGAAATCAGCACAAGTTCTGAAAAACAAAAGATAAAGAAAGACAAACCTGGGAACGTTCTTTGGATCCACCACAGTCTTAAAACTATCAGGTGCAACTATAGCCAGAGTGACGCCTTCATCTTTAACTTTTGTCGGCCTTGCCTTGTTATTTGAACCTTGAGAATTAGGGGCAACACTCAAGTTACGCCATTTATCCTAGAAAGCATTGAAAGACAAATAATTACAGATTCTTCTTCATAAGGCTTACCGAGTAAAAGAGTAAAATCAATTGCAAAACTAAGCAAAGTAGAGCTCTTTCCACCATCAAAAGCCTTATAGGGTTCATATCTATATTCCAGGATTCATCTAATCCTATGAATAATGATTAATAACAAAGGGAAATTGAAAAATTGTTCATAATTTCGTTTAAACCTTGATGAACAAAAAGATTGATAACCTATTTCTATAAAGTCGGAAAATTTAATGGATCTTAAAGAGGTGAATGAGGAAATGAGAAACCTTGAGGTCGATATTGGAGCGATGGCTGAGCTGATCAGAAAATTCGGGATCTCGGAGAATATTCTTCCACTTACCAGGACCATGCTTTGCAATTCCGGCGAGTAAAGCCTCCTCTTCCTCCGCCTTCCACTTTAATTTCTGGTTTCCCATTTATACCCTTGTCTTTTTTACCTCCTTGTCGACTGTATAATTGGAGTCTCGTCGCCGTAACAATCGCCGGAGGGTTTATTCTGGCTAAGCGCAGCTGAGAGCTGTGGGAGGTGCCAATCTGCAAAGTTTTAATTATATTGACCCCAAAACAAAAAGGATTTATAGTGTCCGAAACTTTTTTTTATTTACGCTCTCGAAAGTTAAAACATTGGATTTGAATCTTAGTATTTTTATTTTAGAGTGAATTTGCTCAATGACAAAAATTAGGAGGGCAACTTAATAAATGGTAATGGGAAAAAAAAAGTTTAATGGCAAGAAGCAAAATAAATGTTTTTTTTTTTGACGGCGCAAAATAAGTGTTTCAAATAACTCAAATTTTGTTTTTCTTATCTAAGTGAGTTTAAATTTTCCGTAACATGTTATTTTGGTTTATTAACGTATCATTCATAGTCTTTTTAAGTGTACAGTTATATAAAATAAATGATGAGATTAATTTATTTACATTATTCGTTTAGTCTTTTGGTTTTTTTGTTAACCTTTTCTGTTCAAATATTTTCTCTAAATTGTGCTACACCTTTTAATATTTTTTACATTACAAAGAACTTTTAAAAACATTCACCGATGCTTATCGTTGTCAGTTGTTGTCACGATGGATTCCAAGTAAAATAGGTCAGAGATTTGGAAAAGTCCAATGTTAAAGTGGTTAAATTTTGTATAAAATGAAACTTCTGGGGTCAAAATCGAAACAGTTGCATACAATGCTAGGCAAGAGAAAAGTAATGAGAGATATAATTGGGTTTAATTAGGAGAACACAAAAACAAAAGGGGTTAAATTCGAAATAATTAACGCGAGTATAAAGCGAATCTGGAAACAACTGGACTCGGTCTTTCCCTAAAAACCCTAAAAACATAAACATAAACATAAACATAAACTTTAGCTTTTTTGTTTTTGTTTTATTGCTCATTTCCGCAACCATTCATCGGAGAGAAGAGACACACCACACGTTTTTCTCTCTCTTTATTTCTCCGTCGTCGTCGTCTCTTTCTCCATGGCGGCTGATAACAGATCCGATCACGGATCAGACGAAAACACGCGTCTTTACAATCCATACCAGAACTACCAAGTCCCAATAAACAAATCCCAGTACCTTTACAAGCTCCCTACCTCACCTGAGTTTCTCTTCCAAGAGGAGTCATTAAGGCAGCGTCGATCTTGGGGTGAAAATCTCACCTTTTACACCGGAACCGCTTACCTCGGTGGCTCTGTCGCCGGCGCTTCTGTGGGAATCTTAACCGGAGTCAAAAGCTTCGAATCTGGCGACACGAAAAAGCTGAAGATCAACAGGATCCTTAACTCTTCTGGTCATACGGGTCGAACTTGGGGTAATAGGATTGGTGTGATTGGATTGATCTACGCAGGACTCGAGAGTGGTGTTGTTGCTTTGACGGATAGGGATGATGTTTGGACAAGTGTGGTGGCTGGTCTTGGAACTGGAGCTGTCTTTAGGGCGGCGCGTGGAGTGAGATCTGCAGCTGTAGCTGGTGCTCTTGGTGGACTTGCAGCTGGAGCTGTTGTAGCTGGGAAGCAAGTTGTGAAGCGGTATGTGCCTATTTGAAGATGGTTTGGTTTGCTGCGAATTTGAGTCTAATTTGGAAGACTTTGTTCGGTTCGTTGTTGAAATTTTTGATAGGGGAAATGGTGAATTTGATTATAGGTTTGGTATGTCTTGGAATCATAAAATTGAAAACTTTTTTTTGTTTTTACAAGTCTGTAATCTCATAATGCACTTCACTTTGAAGAATAAACCTGCAAACCATTTTTATATTCTTAGTCATTTAAATGTTTTACCGATTGTTATTTAGTTGAGTGTTTCTTCTAATTAGTGTTTGATCTATGTTGATTTGCTAAGAAACGGATGTGTTGTGTATCATATTTGAGATGAAGTTTCTTATTTACCATAATTGTTCTCCTCTGTTATTCTTATTGGTCAGTCTTGGAGGCTAAGCTAATAATTTGACAGTCTTAAGCCTGGTCCTTGTTCTTGTTCCCTATTTTTCACTGTGCTTGATTCTCAAAGATTGTATATTTATTTTCCTCGGGTACTATTTTACTGGACTGTCTTCTGCTCTAAGCATCATTTCATTTTGTCTCCGGGGTTTCTCAAGCGATAATATGGGATTGTGGTCTATATTTCTCGTCTCAGGCATATTGTGTTATAAACCTTCTCTTACCGCCTCAGGACCTTGGCGGCTACTATTTCTGAAACAAACAATGTCCTTAAATATTGCTGTACTAAGTCTTAAACTTTCAGTTTTTTTGCTTAGAATAGATTAATAAACAACTCTTCTTTAAAAGTGTTTCACTTTACATCAACAAAACTACAAGTGTTTAGTAATATAAGGAACTCCCACCACACTATGGGAGATCATTCTGTCGAGCTTTGGATGGAGCACAACTGATAAAAGACCAACACTTGCCTTTGTGCTGGGTTGTTTGTGATCTTGGAGATCGACTTCTTCTTGGTACGGAATGATTACTACGTTTAACTGGATCAACTTCTTTGTGGACTGCCACTGTCAGCTTCTGGTTGATCTACGTCGAATTTCCAAGGGTCAATACTCAATAGGATTTTCTCATTTGATCCTCTCTCTACATAGCAGATAAATTATTCATGAACTGAGAAAGTTCTGCACAAAACATTTGTACCTACCTAATATGATTCTGGCTGATCTAAAAACCCTTCTTGGTGTGATATATTGCATGTTTCTTTATATCCAGAATAAAAAAAAAGTTTCTTTATATGTTTCTTGACCAGCTAAGATCTATATAGGTTCTCACTGTGTGTGGAACTTCTTAAAGTTCAATTTGCAGTTAGTATCTCTCAAAAATAACGGTTCTAAGAAACTAACCTGAGAGGAAGGAGTTGGAGCAAGTGGAACTGAATTGTGAGCAGATGACACATGAACTGCTATGTTCTGGATACGTTCATGATCCTCTGTGGCAAACTCTCTTAACCTGCTCAGAGCTGGTAACAGAACTGTAGCAAGATCAGGTCTATCCTTTTTCCTCAGCTCACAGCATTGCAGAGCCAATTTAGCCAACTCCAAAGTCTCTTCTTCAGGCCATTCTGATACTGTTGGATCCAAAATTTCTTTCAACTTCTTGTTTTCAATCGCCATCTCTACTTTATGGGTTAACCCCATTGCTGGCATGGCTGTTATGATTTGCAGAAGCACCACACCAAAAGAGTACAAGTCAGATTTCACTCCAAGCATTCCAGTTTGCTGATACTCAGGGTCAATGTAGCAAAATGTACCTGTTCCCATGAGCCAAAAGGGTAAACAAACATCAACATTGGTTTCATGTTAAGGCATCGAAAAGAGATGGAAGATAATAATCTTACCAGCTGCAGAAGTCATGTGATAGTTACTGAAGGTGTCAGCCACAGAAGGAGGTACCAAACGAGCAAGACCAACATCACTTATTTTGCTAGTGAAATGTCTATCAAGTAGAATGTTTGCTGGCTTCAAATCACGATGAACTAAGGGCTCAGGTTTTGCCTGGTGAAGGAAGAGAAGTCCTGTAGCAATCTCAGCAGCGATTCTGAACCTTGCTCTCCATGAAAGTGGAGGTGTATTGTTTTTGCAGAAGAGACGATCTTCAAGTGTTCCATTTTCCATGTACTCATAAACAAGACAACCATACTCAGGACATGCACCGAGAAGTATCACCATATTAGGGTGTCTCATGCTACTCAGAACCTCAATCTAGTGAAGAAACATATGTATGAGTCAGGATTAAAAGAACAAAACAGGGATTTCATACTATAATTAACACACTACCTCTTGTTGGAACTGTTTCAGTCCCTGTGTAACACCTGACTTCAAGATTTTAATGGCAACTGAAGTGTAATCAAGGACAGCTTTATAAACAGGTCCGTATCCTCCTTCCCCAATCTTTAAAGCATCTGAAAAACCATTGGTTGCACCTTCAACATCTTTGATACTATAACGTCTGTAAGAAACCTTATTGACCATATTTTGTATCTCCAACTTGGCTTGCATCTCTAGTAATCTTCTCTTTTGGCTCTCCATTTTCGCTAAGCGCTTTGCTATTTCAGCTGCTTGGATTGCAGACTGCCTTCTCTGCCTCTCCTCAGATAATGATCTAGGCAGCTCTATTAGTTCATCTAACCTTCGTGTTTCGTTGGCTCTAGCTAGTTGAGGTTCTTGCGACTACATAGTTCAATAGATGTTTCTTGATTATTATTATTCATCACCAAGAAACTAAAGGAAACAACAACATGGAGGCAGTGTAAGAACATCTTACGCTTTCTTTTTGGTTCATACTGTCTTTTCCCTTTGAGGTATTAAACTGCTTTAATTCATGTCTCAATCTCCTCACTTCTGATTCAAGATTTTGATGCTGGTGAGACCACTCGAAAAGAACAGACACCATGTTAGTATCATGTTGACTATTCTTGCATATCCAAGAACCAAATTTATGTTCCTAAACCTTACCTGTTGTTCCACGAAATTTTCCGCTAGTGGACTTTCCTGTGGATCAGTTATGTTAGAATACTAAGAATCTGAACGTCTATTAGAAAGTGATGAGATATTTACTAACCGTTGACGTTGAAGAGATAGAGCTTCTGTTGGTAGTGGAACTTTCAGAGATGGTGTAAGAACTCACAGTTGACGCAGCACCGCAACTGCTATTATCAATCTCTGACTGAGAAATCTCACTCAGAGATAGTGGTAGTGAGATGTTAGGCTGCATAGATACAGGTGATGATGATGATGCCCTGAAAACCAAAGAAACCTTTCTTCAGTAAATCCTGTTGAAACAAGAACCATGCCAATGGTTAAAAGAGAGAGTTGAGATTACCTCTCTGAATCACTAGAAATGGAGCTGCTTGAGTTATACAACAAAGAAGAGAGATTTTGTTGTCTTGAAAACTTTAGAGGCTGGCTCGCGGATTTGCTTTTTGAAAGCTTATCTTTGGAGACAACAAAGACTGCACAAGTCTCTGGACTTGTCTTAAGCAAAGCGGTAGGAACATCTGGACTCTTAAACTTCCTGATCACAAAGAGAGACAGATGTGTTAACATTCATATAAACCAAAGCTGAGATGATCTCAAGAATTAGAACTGGGAGAGGGAGAAAAAGAAAGAGACTTGAGAAAGGAATTGCGTGAAGATGCACCAACAACAATATTTGCAATGGAATTGTTGGTGATGTAGTTGACAATAGCATTGGAGATGTCAATATCGTGAAGAAGAACCTCATTGGCTATAATCTGAGAAACAAATCTATAATAAGTAATTTGTTTTGCAATGAGATTATTAGGAATGCATCATCCATCACTTACTCCTTTACGAGCACAGAATCCTCTAAAAGGACGAAAGAATTGATGATCCTCTTCTTGCTCGTCATGTGCTCCTGTGTTTCCTACTGCAAAACAGAAACCTATTTAGGGTTCTTTGATGTTGTTGTTTCGATGATGAAGATGAGCTAAAGAACGAGAGATGCCTACGTTCAACATGGAGAAGAACACATTTTGGAGAATCGAGAATGATATTCTCAACGGCCCACTTTAAAGCGTGTTGGCTGTTCTTGTCCTTATCAATAGCGATGGCCGTGACTGGGCCAATATCTACTCTTCTTGCAGACATGTTATAGAGAATTAGAGACTTGCTTTTCAAGAAACCTAAATTACCTGCTTCATAAGTAAACCATTTTATGCTCTCTTTTTTTTTTGTCGTCAATTCTTTATTGATTGTGCTGTTTTCTTTTGTTTGGCTCTGCAACTTCTGAAAAACAGATTTTGTATTGGGAATGATGAAGATTTAAGTGGTTTTGCATTTTTGCTAATTTTGGAGGTTTTTTTTTCTTTTCTGAAACAACTAAACAGTGTCAACAAACAAACAAAAAAGTAAATTTTATTAACTCTCAACTTATTTTTGGGTAATTTCTGGTGCGGTGGAGCTTGTAATAGAAGTACTGGTTCGATTAAAATACATTATTGTAGAAAATTTTCAAAAAAAAAAAAGAACATAGATTATTGAATTTGAATTTGAATTTAGATTATAACACGACATCAACATATCAACGAAAGCTCTAAACATTATTACCACCATGTCTTATACGTTTCTCTAAACATTATTACCTTTACCACAATTCAATTAAAATTCCATTGTGGATTTTAGTTATCAAAACGTAAGTCTATATTCTTATTTCATTAGTTTATTCTTATTTAATCTAGATATAAGCTTTGTTTTTGGTGCTTTCCCGATCGAATTAACAATAATTTAATTGAAAAAATCATTAAAAAAATTAAAAACATATGAACAAACAATAATTAAATACAGGTGTAAGAAGTGGAAATAATGGCTTTAAATGATAAAATTTCGAAGGATGCCATGCAAATAAAATAGAAAATTAACGCAATAATTCTTTAAGCATTTTATTAATATATATATATATATATATTAATGAATTAAATTTTAAACGTTAATAGAATAATAGGTTGTTATCTAGGATAATAAAATAGATAATTCCTTTTATGGAAAAAAAAAACCTTGAGTCCGATGAACCGATATATACTCATTTATAGGTGTCAAGTTTTCATTCAACCACATAATATATTCATTTCATAGTTATATCATTCACAATATATACATGTCAAAATTATATAGATGTTAATGATTTATATTTCACTTATCTATATTTAATCTCATGTTTACCATTTAAAACCATCGACGTGTACAAATTTGTACCTCAATCTTTATTATAGTATAATCTTCTCAACATATAAGAAAGAAAATTAAAATCAATGCAGATCCCAAATGCGTTGGCATTTCTAAAATAGTACTAGAATTTGAAATCCTATATCCTAATATCACTAGGCATGGTCAGAAGACTCAGAACTTGAGAATCGTATATTATTATTATTATTATTATTACCCATTGTAAGTAAACTTAATTGGAAAATAGAAAAAAAAAAAAGATCAGCTGTTAGTTGATCGACAGGTGTTGCCTGAAGCGACCTTTAACGGAAGAAACCTAAAAAAGAAAAGGACAAAAAGTGGGAAAAAATTAAGGACAAAGTTCGCAAAATGATGCAACACTTCTCAATACGTGTCCTTCTTTTGTAATAAATACTCTTTTTTTTTTCTTTGTTAATTATTAATAATTACAAAACAAAAAATAAGAAAACAGAGAGAAAAAGCATACCACACAATATTCCCTTCTCTTCTCTTCCCTTCTTCTTTGTTTCGTTGATAACTCAAAAGCTCGACCCAGAAAAATCAAATAATCTCAGAGAGAAAGGAAAATTTTAAAGAAACCATTCTTTACTTTGTTCTCTGTTCTCGACGATTTCATTTTAAAAAAAAATTTTAGATGCGAATACCTTTTAGATTCATTTCAACTGGTAAGTTCTCTTTTTTTTTTTCCTGGTTTTTTGATCCTCTGATTATTTTTGTTGCTGTATGGTTATATTCGTGTATAGTGGTAGCTTTTAATCGGAGGATTTTTGTGTTATATGAATCTTTTTCTTTATGTTGTTTTTTGAGCTTTGTGTTTAGTTTTCTTAAGAGCAAAGTTTTTTTCATCTTTCTATTTCTGGGTAAAGCTTAATCTTTTTTTTTCTTTTTTTAGATCCAAGAAAATCCATCTTCTTCTATGATTCTTCTTCTTAATTTTTTAAAAAATTTAGTGTTTTCCTGTGATTGTTATCGCTAATTTTCCCTCTCTTTTTCTGGTTTTTTTTTTGTCAATTTAAGCGATTTGTGAGTTTTTTTTTTTAATTAGTGTCTTATGATCTCTAATTAGGGTGAAAAATTGAGATTAAGGATTGTGTGAGATCAACGAAGTTGTTTGGTGATCAAGATAGTGGTGAAAAACACAGAGGATCCGTCGTTTAGATCCGGCCCAGATCTGTTCATCTCCGGTACTCTATTCTTCTTGAATCGTCCTCTGTACTTCAACTATGTTAAGTTAGTCTTTGAAATAAGAGGCATTGGATTCGCTTAGGATTCTTCAAGATGAAAATAATTGAATAGTCTTGAATTCAGCCAAGTTACTCAAATTGTTTTGGTGTGTTGTGTATTGTGGGAAAAGCTCTGATTTTTTGTAGAGCTAATGGAAGAGATGACTCCAGCAGTTGCAATGACTTTGAGTTTAGCTAATACTATGTGTGACTCATCACCTGTAGAGATTACTCAGCTCAAGAACGTTACTGATGCAACTGACTTGTTATCTGATCAAGAAAATCAAACCTTTTGCAACGGAGATACTGAATGCACCATGGAAGAAGATGTCTTAGAACCGGAAGAGCAAGCACCGGATTTGTTGAAAACTCTATCTGAAACGAGAAGCGAGTCTTCTTCTACTAATATTTGTGATGAAGATGAAGTTTTGTCTGTTGTGGAGGATACTAGTGGTGTCATTAGTGAGGGCTTATTAGTTGTTGCTGCTGGTTCTGAGTTAAGATTGTCTGATACTGCTATGGAAATAGAGAACGGGAGAGTTCTTGCAACAGCGATTATCGTTGGCGAATCGAGCATCGAGCAGGTCCCCACTGCGGAAGTTGTTATTAAGGGTGTGAATCAGAATACAAATATTGAAGATGGTTCAGGTGTTGTTACAGCTTCTGAGGTTGTCATTCGGTTGCCAGAAGAAAGTAATAATCATGTGACTAAAGGAAGAAGTGTGTATGAGCTAGATTGTATACCGCTTTGGGGCACGGTTTCTATTCAAGGTAATAGATCTGAGATGGAGGATGCTATTGCAGTGTTACCTCATTTTCTGAAACTACCTATCAAAATGCTAATGGGGGATCATGAAGGTATGAGTCCAAGCCTCACACATCTCACCGGTCATTTTTTCGGTGTTTATGATGGTCATGGAGGCCATCAGGTATGCGATTTTTTGCATTTTTCTCTAAATGTTTTAGCAATGTAGTTTGTTACACTTCTCTGAATCAAGAAAATCCTTTTGATTTGAGATGTTTAGTTAAAATCATTGTATAGCTTTTAAATGTACAATGGCTTGTTGTAGGTTGCTGACTATTGCCGAGATAGACTTCATTTTTCTTTGGCTGAAGAAATCGAACGCATAAAAGACGAATTATGCAATAGGAACACAGGAGAGGGTAGGCAGGTCCAGTGGGAGAAAGTCTTCAATAGTTGTTTTCTAACTGTTGATGATGAGATTGGAGGGAGAATGGGTAGAGCCGTTGTTGGTTCTTCCGATAAGGTTCTTGGGGCCGTTGCCTCTGAGACTGTAGGATCAACTGCTGTGGTTGCTTTGGTTTGCTCATCACATATAGTAGTTTCTAACTGCGGTGATTCAAGGGCGGTTTTATTCCGTGGCAAAGAAGCCATGCCCTTATCAGTTGATCACAAAGTATGAAGAGCTTCCTTTTTCCCTTCTACTCAAGATTTAAGTCTAGTGAATTGAGTAGATAACGATTATTCTCACCTTTTCCCCCGTTTCTGCAGCCAGATAGAGAGGATGAATATGAAAGAATAGAAAATGCTGGAGGAAAAGTTATACAATGGCAAGGCGCACGTGTTTTTGGTGTTCTCGCCATGTCTAGGTCCATTGGTAAGCAATACTTTCTCTTGTTGACCATTAATGCATCTATGAATGGCTTGAGTTGGCTTATTGGTTTCACATGCACATTGCAAAACCATACCTTGAGAATGAATCTACTGCCTTCCAAGAAACATTAGATCCTCGGCTTTTTTTTCCTCTGGACTTGTGCAGGTGACAGATATCTGAAGCCATATGTGATTCCAGAACCAGAAGTGACATTCATGCCGCGGTCAAGAGAAGACGAGTGTCTCATACTAGCCAGTGACGGTCTTTGGGATGTAATGAGCAATCAAGAAGCTTGCGAACTAGCGAGGAGACGGATCTTGGCATGGCACAGGAAGCACGGTGCACCACCTCTAGCAGAGAGAGGGAAAGGAGTAGACCCAGCTTGCCAAGCTGCGGCTGAGTTCCTCTCCAGGGTTGCTCTTCAGAAAGGAAGTAAAGACAACATCTCCATTATTGTGGTTGACTTGAAAGCTCAAAGAAAGTTGAAGACCAGATCTTGAAGCTTGATTACAAAATAGTACGCTTACTTACTTTTTTTACTGGGGGGTAAGTTTCGATTTTTCTTATATTTTTAGATCGTTACGGATCTAATTTCGACAACTCTTTAGATATGATTTACTCAGTATTACTCAAAGTAAAGAGTGGAGAAGATGATGATGCATAGCTAATTATAAGTACATTCCTTTTTTCTCATGGAACTTGGATTCGTGTATAAGAAGAAATAGGCAAAGACATGCTTTTTTTGGGGGGGCTATTAAAGTAGATGAATATGTTGTAATCTTTTAAGATGTGGCTAATGAAATTGTAATTGAAACTATGTCACATTACCCTCTTGCCTTTCTCTTTTCTGGTTTACTGTCCTTTTTTATAGATTAGATAACGTTTTCTATTCCGCAAAATCAAGTTTGATTAAAAGTTTGACATTAATAAATGAATAAAGTAATACGTTAAGCAAAAGGTGGACGTGCCGGAGTGGTTATCGGGCATGACTAGAAATCATGTGGGCTTTGCCCGCGCAGGTTCGAATCCTGCCGTTCACGATTTTTTTTAATCATCATCGTTTCCATAAATTCAATAATCTTCTCTTCTCACTGGCATTCAGACCGTGAATCTTTATGAAATGTTAATAATTATTTTCCTAAACTGAATATAAAATAGAAATCAACGTCATATCTAGAAATGTGGTGACATGTATAAATAAAAATCAAAGTTAGAAATCTTTTAATTATTGGCACCCGCACCGCATAAAATCTAGCTTGTGAAAGAAGTTTTATCATTTTAGATAAGTTATCAAGAAGTTTAGGAAAAACATAACACAACTTGATAATATATATACAATATCGCATTTTGACGGTATGGCCATTTGTAAAAGCCACGACAGCACCGGATCTCCTCTTTTGACCCAAATGCTAATGATAATTTTATTTTTGATGAAATTTTTTATTTTTGGTATCTTTTCTGTTTTGTTTTTTAACATCATTTCTAATATTAATTAAGGGTTTTCTGCAAAAAAAACCATCAATTTTTTTTTTAAGATTAACCTTCACCCGAAAAGTATACACGAAAAGTATACAGATCAATCCTACCATCTTCAAAGTCATCCGTTAAATAATTTTTGTCTATATCGTCGACATATCACCGTTTGCTGTGTTAGTAAACTAACAGGAACAACAAAACGACATCGTTTAGAAATAAACTACATGATATTTTTTAAAAACAAAACAACATGAATTTTAATGTTTTCATCAAAACAACATGATTTTTTCATTTTATTTCTAAATTATCTTTTTTATTTAATATATTAAAAAGAAAAATTTCTCACTGTTCTTCTTCATCGTTAGTAATTTTATTTATGTAATAAATCATAATTTTATTAAATTTATGACTTAAAATAAAACATGTAGGTTAAATTTATAATTTTGATAAATAATTTATGTTTTAAAAAAATTAATTATTAAGAATATACTTGAAATATTTTTTTTAGAGTTAAAATTAGAGGAATGGATTGGAGTAAAATCCATCTTTATTATAGAATTACTCTATATTAAAATAAAATATAGAAGAATGGGTCGGAGATGCTGTAAATGCTATTTGTATAGAGCTTGCTTAAGACTTAAGAGTTAGAATTTTTCATCTTAAGTTCAAAATTCAAATTCCAAAAATGAGACCATAAAGAGTTTGCGGATTAGGACATTTCGGATATTCCATGAATCTCATGTTATAAATGTAACATTGTTTGATATAACCAACAAATTCTGATCCATATATTATTTTGGATATGAAATAGTAAAACATATAAATTAGTTTACCTTTGTAGTTAAGGAATCAAAGCCAAGACCTAGTCTTCTTGAATTGAACCGGTCTAACAATCTAGTCCATGACATAGTTACAATATCCTTTATAAGAAGAAGAAACTTTGTGAAATTGAGTTGAATGGCTTCATGGATAACCAGGTAAATGTGTGTAATCAACTATTCATTTGAACATTATACAACTGTTCATATTCATTTTGAATTATATTTTTGATAGTCTCCATAAAATAAGTAGATGAATGACACATATTCAACAAAAATACGTCATAAATAAAAGTCTGATTATTTTTTTCTCTTATAAAGTATGTCAAGTAACATGTCTAATACTGTAAGACAAAGACATGTTTTTTGTAAGAAAGTTGTAAAGTAAGTAGTAATCCACAAAAATATCCAATATAAAATGACCAAACCCAACACCCCAAGCATAAAAAAATCTCAACAAAAGAAAACACATTACAGCATAAACCAACCACTCCTAAACTAAAAGTTCTCTTTCAAACCTCAAAAAGCCTAATTAAAATAAGAAAAAGAGTATGGAAGAAGAAGACGATAGAGACGCCTCTACGCCGTTTTGGCTTCAATCCCGCCGTAACAACACTAACTTCCGCCGCACCGCTAGTCTCGGCGGCCGTGCAACCATCGCCACTCAAGTATTCTTCGCCGGAGTAGCTTCAATCCTCATTGTCTTCTTCATTATCCCTCCTTTATTTTCCTCTGTTTCACAGATTTTCCGACCTCATTTAGTCCGTAAAAGCTGGGATTATCTCAACTTCGTTCTAGTCCTTTTCGCCGTCGTTTGCGGTTTCCTCAGCCGTAACACCAATAATGACGAAACCAATCATAACAAGGAAGAAGAAATCAGTAATAAATTCACGAACTCGCCGTCGATCATCGATCGAGATCGTGTATCTAACGGAGCCACGCCGCGTTATTGGATCGATGATCGTGGCGGCGGCGATCAGACGGTGTACAAGAGGTTTAGTAGATTACGGAGTAGTAACTCGTATCCAGATCTGAAGCTCCGAGAATTTGAATCCGATGAACGGTGGAGATTTTACGATGATACTCGTGTAAGTCAATGCCGTTACGAAGATACAGATACGATCTATCCAAATCGGAACTGGCAAGAGGAGGTTAAACCACCGGAAGATGTAGATCGAACAGAGCACGGCGGCGATGGAGGAGGAAAGGTCCATAGCGGCAATTCTGATGCAGAGAAAGTTGAGGTCGTTACGACGGCGGAAGCTGAAGTAGTAGAAGAGCTAACAGTGCCTTCTGCTCCACCATATATTCCGTCTCCTCCGCCGTCTCCGCCTCGTGCTCCTCCACCGCGTAAGAAAACGAAGAGGAAGACGAAGAGAGTGTACCAAGATGTTGCTCCAATGGAAGAGAAGACGGAGAGGGGTGATTTTGTGGCGGAGACACCTCCGATGACACCGATTCCACCTCCGGCGACTGTGTATCAAAAGAGCAATAAACAGGAGAAGAAGAAGAAAGGGGGAGTAACCAAAGACTTTCTAATTGCGTTACGGAGGAAGAAGAAGAAGCAGAGACAACAGAGCATCGATGGCCTTGATTTACTCTTCGGCTCCGATCCTCCATTGGTCTATACAATGCCACCACCACCGCCTCCGCCTCCACCAGCTTTCTTCCAGGGGATTTTCTCATCCAAAAAAGGTAAAAGCAAAAGAACCAATTCAAATCAAGCACCGCCTCCACCTCCTCCGCCTCCACCTGAACGGAGATTTGAAACACGTGCATCAATGGCGAAGATTCGCAAAGCTCCGACGGAATCACGCACATCTAAATTCAATCCGCCAGCTAAAGTAACTCAATTCGTGGGCACTGGAAGTGAGTCGCCAATGTTTCCGATCCCGCCGCCGCCACCTCCTCCGCTTTCACCTGAACGGAGATTCGAATCACGTGCATCAATGGCGAAGATTCGGAAAGCTCGGATGGAATCACGGTCATCTAAATCCAATCCGCCAGCTAAAGTAACTCAATTTGTAGGCACTGGAAGTGAATCGCCATTGATGACGATTCCGCCTCCTCCTCCTCCTCCCCCACCGTTTAAAATGCCGGATTGGAAATTCGTGCAACGTGGAGATTACGTTAGGATGGCTAGTGACATCAGCATAAGCTCCGACGAACCTGATGATCCGGAAGTATCTCAATCAGGTGACGGTAAATCCGCCACCGGGAGTGTGTTCTGTCCAAGCCCCGACGTAGATACGAAAGCCGATGATTTCATCGCGAGATTCAGAGCTGGACTCAAATTGGAGAAGATGAACTCTGTGAAAAGAGGGAGATCCAATTTAGGACCCGAACCCGGACCAGATGAATCCGGATCTTAAACGGATTATAACCCGATTATAGGCATAGCCGAAGCGTATAGAGGGTTATTTTTTGGCATTTTGGGCTTACGATTGTGTTGTTTTTTCTTTACTTTAAATTTTTCATATACGTAATTTTTGTGGTGCTTACAATTACTACACCCGTTTTACAGTTTCGTCCATAGTGTGTGTTTTGAACTACGTTTTGATAGAGAACATCTATACAATATATATATATATATATATATATATAAATAAAATTTTAGAAATACATTTACTTTAATTTATAAAATTAATAAACAAAATGTAATTTGATTAAAGTCGACTTCTTAATCAAATTTAAAGGTATTGAAAAAAATAAATTAAGAATACAAACACAAAAAAAATGAAAAACTTTTCCGTTCCTTGCCTTTCTTTCGTCGCTTAATGACTCTTTAGTTCCACTGGGTTTTTTTTCCCTTTGATATTAATAAAAAAAATTATCTTAACAAAAGCATTAATAAGTAGTAACTATAAATATGTATAAAACAAAAAAAAAACTATAAATATGCAATTATGTTTTATGGACCCTTTATATAAATATGCAATTATATTCCACTGATTTTTTTCCCCTTTGATATTTATGAAAAAAACTATCTTAACAAAAGCATTAATAAGTAATAACTATAAATATGCATAAAACCAAAAAAAAAACTATAAATATGCAATTATATTTTATGGATCCTTTAGACCCTTTATATAAATATGCAATTATATTCCACTGATTTTTTTCCCTTTGATGTTAATGAAAAAAAAAACTATCTTAACAAAAGCATTTATAAGTAATAACTATAAATATGCTATTATATTTTATGGAATCTTTATGGACCCTTTATATAAATATGCAATCATATTCCACTGATTTTTTTTCCCCTTTGATACTAATGGAAAAAAAAACTATCTTAACAAAAGCATTAATAAGTAATAACTATAAAAATATGCATAAAACAAAACAAAAAAACTATAAATATGCAATTATATTTATGGACCCTTTAGTTTAGTGGCCTATGTCCCATATGAACTTGCTGTGTGCCGGCCCTGATATTATGCCGACGTACATACCATATATAAGGTAAAGTAAGGTCTCTTGAACTGATCTATTTTGTGAATCAATTAATTATATATCTTAAGCAGCAATTTTAGGGTTTTTGATCGCTCTTTCCCATTTCTTTACATCTTCTCCATGGCTGAGTCTAGCAAGAATTCCGCAACCAAAGGTGAAGCAGCTCCTGCCGTGATTAAGGCGACAAAGCTTTTGGAGAAAAGTAAGAGGCAGCCGGAAGATGATGATTCAAAGACCAAAGTAGATCTGAAGAAGCAGAAGAAAGACGTGTTCATATCCGAGATGAAGAAGATGATGGAAGGATTCGCTGATCGTCTTCAGCGGCTCGAAGCAAAGGTGGATTTGTTGGCAACAAAGGCGGATCTAGAGGCGATTTTGATCTCAGTGAAGGGTAAGAAAGTTCCTGCTGGCCCTGCTTTTAACGGAGAGGGCACGTACATGGAAACTTCTTCATCAGATGATGAAGTTACTGCAACCAAGAAGCCGGATGCAGCTGCTAAACATATCTCTTTAAAGGTCAAGATAAAGAAGATTTCTGCTAAGGATTCTTCATCCTCTGGTGGTGGCAATGGTCAAACGATCTCCGTTACAGGATTTGACCCTTCGCTTCCTGTGGATTATATCAAGACTTTATTGATAAAACATTTCGGTTCATTTGGAGAGATCACACGCGTATTTGTTCCTACAGACCTTGTCACGGGTGTTTCGTTAGGATATGCTTACATTGATCTGAAAGAAGGCGCAGAGAAGGCGTTGGAATTTGGTGTAATTTGCATGCAGGGAGGAGGTTATCTTGTAATTGGCAAGGGTGAACCGATACGCAGTGGAGGTACTTGGCCTTATCTTGGCCGTTGTGGCTCTCACGGCTTTTGTGGCTACTGTTGAGGTTTTTGTGGCGGAGCAAGAGACTGCTAGTGGAAACCGACCTAGTTTTACTCCCTCAGGTACCTAGAAGAAGAAGAAGAAGAAGCTTTTAAACTTTTGATGCAATGTAACATATTTTTATTACTTCAATTTTTTCTTATGTTCTATTCTATCTAGTTAAGATTTTGTCCAAATTTTAATAATGGATTCAATTTTTCTTTCTTTTGGTTTTAAAGAGAAAACAAAACATATTTTCTCTTTTGAAAATTGAAACAAAGATAAAAATATATAAGAGGAGAAGAATTAGTTAACTGTTGATTGTAGAGGAAAACGACAGGACTTTGAGGTGGCCATCACGGAACCAAACCAACCAGTCCTTTAATTTCTCACATGCCCAAAGAACCGCAATTTCATTAGTTCCTCTTAATAACAAGCAACAATCTCATAGGACCTAAAGATGGCCTAAGAGACACAAACAAACAAAGCTTTTTAAACACTTAGAATCAAGAATCTTGCGAACTGGCGAGGCGACAGATCTTGGTGTGGCACAAGAAGCACGGTGCACCACCTCTAGCAGAGAGTGGGAAAGGAGTAGACTCAGCTTGCCAAGCTGCGGCTGAGTACCTCTCCGGGATTGCCATTCAAAAAGGAAGTAAAGACAATATCTCCATTATTGTGGTTGACTTGATAGCTCAAAGAAAGTTTAAGACCAGCTCTTGAAGCTGAACTCTGTGAAAAGAGGGAGATCCAATTTAGGACCGAACCTGGACCCAATGATTCCGTATCTTAAACGTGTTATAATCCGATAATAGGCCTACCGCCTACCCGAAACGTGTATTTTATTTTTTATTGCATTTTTGGCTTACTGTATTTCATAGGCAGTGTTGTAATGTTTTGAACTATGTTTTGATAGGGAACATATATACAATATATATATATATATATAAACTTTTAGAAATAAAAGAAAAAATACTATTACTATAATTTTATGTCACAAACAAAATGTAGTTTATAATATTTAATTTGATTAAAGTCAACTTCTTCATCAAATTTAAAGGTATTGCAAAAATAAATAATTAAGCATACAAACACAAACGACTGAAAAACTTGTTTCCGTTCCTTACCTTTCTTTCGTCGCTTAATGACTCTTTAGTTCCACTGATTTTTTTTCCTTTGATTTAATGAAACAAACTATCTTACCAAAACCATTAATAAATATAAATATGCAAATATATTTTATGGACCCTGTAATTTAGTGGGCCATGTTCCATGTCGCCGGCCCTGATGTTATGCCAACGGAGAGATACCATATGTAAGGGAAATAAGGTATCTTGAACTTAGCTCTTTTGTGAATTAGTTATGTATCTTAAGCAGCAAGTCTAGTGTTTTTGAGCCATCTTTCTCTATTCTTTACATCTTCTCCATGGCCGAGTCTAGCAAGAATTCCGCAACCAAAGATGATTCAGAGACCGATTTGAAGAAGCAGAAGAAAGACGTGATCATATCCGAGATGAAGGAGATGATGGAAGGATTCGCTAATCGTCTTCAGCGGCTCGAAGCAAAGGTGGATTTGTTGGCAACAAAGGCTGATCTACAGGCGATTTTGATCTTAACGAAGGGTAAGAAAGTTCCTGCTAAGGCTGCTTCTAACGGCGAGGACTCGTACATGGAAACTTCTTCATCAGATGAAGAAGTTACTGCAACCAAGAAGCCGGATGTAGCTGCTAAAAATTTCTCTGTAAAGGCCAAGACAGAGTACAGTTTTCCCAGTTTGTCCTCAGATGGTGGCAATGGTCAAACATTAGCCGTTAGGGGATTTGACTATTCGGTTAATGTAGATTATATCAAAACTGTATTGACTAACCATTTTGGTAAATTTGGAGCGATCACACGCCTATTTGTTCCCACAGACCGTTTCACGGGTGCTTGCTTAGGATATGCTTACATTGATCTGAAAGAAGGCGCAGAGAAGGCGTTGAGACTTGGTGGTGTAATTAACATGGGAGGACATTATCTTGTAGTTGGCAAGGCTGAACCGATTCGCAGTCCAAGTACTTGGCCTTTTTCCGGCCGTTGTGGCTCTCAAGGCTATTGTGGCTCCTGTTGAAGTTTTGGTGGCGGAGCATGCAAGAGACTGCTAGTGGAAACCGACCTAGTTTTACTCCCTCAGGTACCCTAGAAGAAGACGAAGCTCTGTGGTGTTTTTAACTTGTGTCCGAATGTTGTTTCTTAGTATGTTCTAGGTAAAAAAATTTCTGAATGTTAATAATGAATTCAATTTTTCTTCTTTTGTTTTAAAGATAAAACAAACCACAGTTTTTCTTTTGAAAATTGAAACAAAGATAAAAATATAAATAAGAGGAGAAGAAGTTAACAGTTGACTTAGAGGAAGAAGAAAGGAGTTTGATGTGACCATCACGGAACTTAACCAACCAGTCCTTTAATTTCACCAGTTCAAAGAAACGCAATTTCATTAGTTCCTCTTAGTAACAAGCAACAATCTCATAGGACCTAAAGATGGCCTAAGAGACAAGAATCTGTTTAGAGGAAACACAAACAAACAAAGGTTTTTTCAACGCTTAGATTCATTACTCTTAAGATACTCCTTGAGAACATCCATAACAGAACCAAACTCTGCCTTAACCTTGACTGGTGGATTCGCCAATCTACAAGCCATCTCCTTAATATTCTTAGAATGATAATCAATCTTACTCTGCGTAAACTTCAATCCATGAGCTGTACTCACAACCACAGTCCGATCATTAGCTTCAATAACTCCACTCTTCCTCAACTTCATCAAAGCCGTCAATGCAACACCAGTATGTGGACATATAAACATACCAGTAGAATCAGCAAGAGCTGTAGCATCCATCAACTCTTCTTCAGTAGCTTCTTCAACAATTCCATTAGATTTCTTCAAAGCATACACAGCTCTATCAATCGAAACAGGATCACCAATCTGAATCGCAGAAGCAAATGTAGTATTCGCTTTCAACGGATTGAAATCTTTCCAACCAGATTTGTAATGCAAGTAAAGTGGATTTGCATTAGCAGCTTGAGCACAAACAAGTCTAGGGATTCTATCAACAAGACCTAATTCTTTACACATATGAAACCCTTTGTAAAACGCATAGATGTTACCAACATTGCCTCCAGGAACAATGACCCAATCAGGAACTTCCCAATTGAATTGCTGCAAAATCTCAATCGCCGCCGTCTTTTGTCCTTCGAGACGGAGGCTGTTAAGAGAGTTCGCTAAGTAAATCGGAAGCTCCGCCGTAACTTCTCGAATCAGATGCATACACCCGTCAAAATCAGTATCGATGCTTAACACAAAAGCTCCGTTCGCAATTGGCTGAACTAACTGAGCCATGGAGATTTTATCCGCCGGTAAGAAAACAATCGAGGGGATTCCGGCGGCAGCGCAGTAAGCGGAGAGAGCAGCTGATGTATCTCCAGTTGAAGCACATCCAACTCCGACGACAGGTTTGTTCATTTTCCGGAGACGATTCACCTGAGAAACCAAAACCGTCATACCTAAATCTTTGAAAGATCCAGTGTGACTGATCCCACAGTGCTTCACCCATAGATCGTTCATCTGAAGATATTTTTTACCGAATCGCTCAGCCCAGAAGAGATTTGAGTTTCCTTCAAAGGCGGAGACGATGTCGTCGTCGTCGATCTGAGGAAGTACCCACTCTTTCTTCGACCAAACGCCTGATCCGTACGGCCAATTGGTTTTACCGACGCGAGAATCGAAGAGGTTACGCCAGAATTCGCCGTCGTAGCGTTTCAAGGCAGCGAGATCGTGTTGGCGTCGAGGAGACCGCCGGATTGTGAACGGTAAACGATCTCGTCGAGTGAGTAGGATTCTGTGGATAACGGTGGAGCGTTGAAAGGGACGTAGCGTGCGGAGAGGTTTTGGAGTTGAGGACGACGACGAGCTTCGTCGCGAATGTTTTCATCGGCGTTACGGCGGTGTTTTTGAGGTGTTTGTGATGGGGGAGAGGGAGAAGTGGAGGACGAGGATGGGGTGGTGCATCGGACGGTGAAGGAAGCGGCGGAGGAAAGAGGTTTAAGTGATGTTTCAGAGTGGGAAGGGAAAAAGGTGGCGGAGTGGAGGAGGGAGAACGACGCCATGATCAGAGAGAAAGAGAGAGTGAAGTAAAGTGTTGCTAATAATTGATTGGAGAGAAGAATGTTGACACCTTTGTGACTAAACTAATTGTTTTATAACCTTAAAATATTGGGGAAAAAAATCTAAATGATTAGTTTATTAATTTTTTAATTTTTTTCATCAACAACTATTAATTAATTGAAACGGTTCATAAAACCAAACCAGTGGTACAAAGTTTACATGAGTAATAAAATGCGAATAAAGTCTCGCACTCTGTGCTAACTTATCTGCTTTTAAATTTAAATTATGAGAGATTAAAAAAAGTGAGAAAAATGAAAACGAGTTTTTTATCCTCACGAGATTCTTCAGCTGCGTTGAGAAGGCTTGGCTAATCCGCCGGTGTAGATACTATATTCACTAGTTCGGATGAGTCTGTTGCAAATGTTAATTCTGTTTTCTGTTATGCGATGAAGCTAGTCATCGCCCAGATAAAAACTTCTAATTCGGCATGCAAAGAAAAAAGATACATATGAATATTGCATGCCCCCATAATTTTACCTTCCACATCATCTCGAAAGCAGAACCAACGTAATCTCAAAAAATTATCCATCTAAACGTATATTACCATAAATTAGATGGCTAAAAGAGATTTGTCTTGATCCTTAACGATCTATTACCATAAATTCACTCTCAATACCATAAGAATTCAGATTAAAAAGAGTCCAAAATCCAAATGAGAACCGTATCCGAAACCCTATATGAATCCCGAAATCCTCTTTGCAATCACCATCTCGAGCCTGGACCTCACTCTGTCTATCAGATCTGTGTATCACCACAGCAATCTGATCAGAAATCATAGCGAACCCTAGGAAATCGACATTGCGGTTTAATATGCCTTGATTATTTGTTATTGCTTTTTTAATTTTCATTCCAAATTCTCAAGAAACAAAAAGAAAAAAAAATTTGTCGTCAAAATAAATTAATGTTTTATTTATGTGGAATGTGGAGTATTAATTTTTCCTTACGGTGTACAGTAGGTAGGCACTATCGCACCAGGGACACATCATGAATCTTTATTCTTTACTAACATTCATGGATCATGCATGTATTTAGTCGTTTAGAAATCAGATCATGCATTTATTTTTTTAATGTATATAGTTATATTACACGGTTTTGTATCGTGACTTTGTATGTTCTCGGTTAATATACTAATATTTGTTTGTAGAAAAAAGTATATTTATACACAGATCAGAGAAATTTTCATCACCCATCACAATTCTGTTGTTAGTGTTTTTTACGAGATGCACAAGGGTTAAGCATTTCTCAACATGGAGTATATTCTTATGAGTGCACAACGTAAATTCTCTTATGCATATCAGAATTACTTTGTAATTTCGTGCGATTTTAGTTAATCAAATAATCGTATTACAAGCCACCCAAAAAAGTATATTAGAGCAACATCATTAGTTAGAGACTCAAAAGAGTCTTTTAAAAATAAATTATTAATATTTTTTTTCTTTTAAAAACTATTGACCAATAAAAAAGGTACAAGTAAGAATAAAAGTATCTTCCACTGTGTAAAACGTCTAAATTTATCAATTAGCCTTGGGTCAAAACAATTATCTGAGTTAACCGTTGTGTGTGTGTTCCTCTACATTTGGGGCATAGGCATAACTGACACAACTCACAAGAAACACTCAAAGAGATTAAGAGAAAGGGTAACTTTTCTATGATTTTGAACTTTTCATGGTGGAACTTGAGAGAATTTTCGGTTTCATGAGGGTCCCTTTTCGTGTACTTTGTTACGTGACTCGTGATCTTTTGCTTGCTAATCTCAATAAAAAGCTTTTCCATATATAGGTTGTGTACCTTTGCTCGTATGCATAATGCAATCCACTGCCATTCTCTTGGACATACTAGAAGTTAAAATCCACTGCCATTGTTTAATTTGATGAAACCTTACATGAAATGCAATTGCAGATTATAATGAGAGTTTGAGAATTCAGACATTTCACATAAGGATATCAACATTGGCCTTAAATAAGCAGTTGCTCACTGGTAGTATTCATAGTAGATCGAAACTGAAAAAAACTGCCATTGTTATCTTTCTTTTTGAATTTAAACTATAAGGCTGCTGAGTATTTCTCACCTTTTTTTTATCTCTTTTTAATCCAAGGTTGTCTTTTTGTAACTATAAAGATGAACTTATGGTATATATAGCGGATTCTATGGCGGTGACAAAACATAAACATGAAGACTATTTTGAACCAACAAAAGTGGACCTTACAGATAGCTAGGGAACATTGTGGTGGGCTGAATTTACTGTCGATAAGTCCATACAGAACCAGCATTGTTAGGAACGGATCGGACGATATGGTTGGTCAAGCCCATCACATGTTAAAATGTTATTTTTGGAATCAAATCACATGCTGAACATTAATTATATGAGGAATTGTTTTTGGTAGATCAGCTGCGCAACACTTTGTCCACTTCGCTTTAACATCTAATCTGTTGAAGATAAGGATATTAGAAAAAGAAATGTATATTTGCTTGGGCAGTGGGTATTTCTATATACTAGTATATTTGATTTGATAATTGATTCTCAAATACGTGGAACTCCCAAGGTCAATTAATATTTTCCAAGTAATGTTACAAAATGATTTAACGACAAGAAAAAATTATTTATGTTGTTTGTTTTGTTTCTTGTCCAAGGACCACCACTGTTCGTGAAATTTAGCATCTCTATGAACTGATAAATCTTTTTCCTTTTTAAGAGTCAGAATATAAACTGATAAATCTTTTTTTTTTTTTAAATCAATAGTGGAAGTGAAACAGTGATAAGTATGAACTATGAAGTATCGTGCACTAGTGGTCACGTGAAAGATCACGTGCCTCTTACACTGACTTTTGCGCCTCCTGCCTATCTTAACCCAGCACAACGGCCCAAGGATGTGGATGCCACGTCATCTTATCCAAATCACAAAAGTGGATCCATTTTCTCTCTCCTCCGTTCGTCTGATCCAACGAAAGGATCCTAGCCGTTCCTTTTGATGACTATTTTTAGCTTTTCTGTATCTCTCCCGTCGATCTTAAGGGTTCTCTATTTCGCTTTCTTTATCCTTAGTTATGATTGACACGTGTCACCTGTCCGCATCTGATTTGAGTAGATCTTCCTTATTTCCTTAATAAATGCTTAGAATACTTGATCAAACTCTGAATTGAATCTTAAGTTAAGTAAAACAAATATTTGTGCATCGTGATCATTTTCGATTAATTTTTGCACAATATGGAAATATAATATATTTTTTCCTTTAAATTAATCAGTAAGTTGAGGGGAAAACAAAAGATTAACCGGTAGATACTGTGAAAACCACACATACCATTTTGTTACAGAGAGAAATCGGTTGACCTAACCGGAAAATACAAGCCGGTTAATACTAGGAAATATCTAAACCGGCATCTCAATTTCGTTTATTTTACGGGGAAAAAAACTGGAACCCTAGTCTCGCTCGATAACAGTATAAACTGAATAAAGTCTTATTTTCGTGTGCGATTTAGTCTCACTATTTCTCTCTCGTTTTTTTTCACATCCGTCACGTATTGGTGCTTTTGGATAACTCCGGCGAAGAATACGGGTTTCACGGTGAGATTATCTTGTCGATTACTGGAGAGGATGATCGATTCTTCGGTAAGGTCGATTTATCGGTTCTGTTTTCGAAGATGTTGTTAGATCCGCATGGTTTTGGTAATCATTTTGGATCCAAGACGTGGTTCTACACAAGAAAAAAATGCCGTCGTCTCTTGGTTTGAGATTTGCCTTGTGAAATCTTTCCTCTTTCGTTCTCCGTGAATCTAATTTCCTTTTTTTCTTTTTAAGGAAGTTTTGGTCTTTCTAATCCTGGAGATGTGTTACAGTCTCCGATTGTAAATAGAAATTTGCTACTTTGCTCTTCTTCGAGATTAGGAATAAGTTGTACAGATAAAGTTTGTAACTCCGAGCACTGAATCCAAGTTTCCGGGAACATTTTAAAAAGGGTCTTTTTTTTTGGCTGGGTTGGTTAAAAAGTGGCGAAGATGAATCTAGGTGCGGCCGAGGAAGAATCGGCACAGGAGATTCATATCCCAGCTGATATTAATTGGGAGATGCTTGATAAATCCAAGTTTTTCGTTTTAGGAGCTGCTTTGTTTTCAGGAGTATCTGGAGCTCTTTATCCTGCGGTTTTGATGAAAACTCGTCAACAAGTGTGTCATTCACAAGGCTCATGTATTAGAACTGCGTTTACTCTTGTCAGACATGAAGGTTTAAGAGGATTGTACAGAGGATTTGGAACTTCTTTGATGGGAACTATCCCTGCTCGTGCCTTGTACATGACTGCCTTGGAGGTTACTAAGAGTAACGTTGGCTCTGCTGCTATTAGCTTAGGGTTTACAGAGGCTAAAGCTGCTGCAGTTGCTAATGCGGTTGGAGGGTTAAGTGCTGCTATGGCTGCACAGCTTGTTTGGACTCCTGTTGATGTTGTTAGCCAAAGGCTTATGGTTCAAGGAAGTGCTGGTCTTGTTAATGCATCGAGGTGTAATTATGTTAACGGGTTTGATGCATTTAGGAAGATTGTTCGTGCTGATGGACCAAAAGGGTTATATAGAGGGTTTGGAATATCGATTCTGACTTATGCACCGTCTAATGCTGTTTGGTGGGCGTCTTACTCTGTTGCACAGCGGATGGTTTGGGGTGGAGTTGGGTGTTATGTCTGTAAGAAAGACGAAGAAAATGGTAACACGATTAAACCAGACTCCAAAACGATAATGGCTGTTCAAGGAGTTAGTGCTGCGATTGCTGGAAGTGTTTCTGCTTTGATTACTATGCCACTTGACACAATCAAGACGAGATTGCAAGTTCTTGATGGGGAAGATAGTAGTAATAGTAGTAGTAGTAGCAAGCGTGGACCGAGTATTGGAAAGACGGTAAAAAACTTGGTTAGGGAAGGTGGATGGACAGCTTGTTACAGAGGATTGGGACCAAGATGTGCTTCAATGTCAATGTCTGCAACAACTATGATCACTACCTACGAGTTCTTAAAACGGCTTTCAGCTAAGAACCATGACGGGTTTTATTCTAAATCATAGTTATAACAAACTGGAAAACCCACTTGGAAAAATCTTTGATGGGAATGTTTTTCATTTTCTTACTTGCCTTGTTCTTATCTATATAGCTCTTCTGCTATTTCATTTGTTTTCAGTCATATGTAATGAATGTTAAATTCAGTTGTTTCTAAATAAATCAATGTTATTTTCTCATTTGCTTGAATTTTGGTTTCCGGGTTTGGATCGGTTCACCATAATATGTTACTAAATCGGTCTGGTTTGCGATATAAAAAGATGACTTCTCAGACATTGTTTGGCAATTCGCAGTCTTACATCGATAATAAGAAATTAAGAAAACACGACAAGTTTTGATTTGGCACTATGTTCTATTTTGTAATCCATGAATCACTTTGAAAGCGATTTACAGGATTGTGACTTTCAAAATGCTGTCTTTTTTTTTGTTTTTATACAAGTAAATTATGATCAATGTTAGTATCTTAGGAACACAGGTCTGTATCTGTCACATAAGTCAACGTGTTTTGGAGCAGAATCTTACGTTTCTTCTTACCTTATCAAAATAATTTATTCTTTCGTAATAAGAAATAATTCATAGAGAAGACGGCCCTGATATTTTGAAAAAAATACTCATGAACGTGCCAAAGAAATGGCAATATTTTCAAGTATTCTAAGTGTATAATATCTTGTCAGACAGATAAATGAGACCCAGATTAGAATATTTCAACTTCTCTTTTCTTAATCCTAAGAAGGGTATATCAAGAATAAGAAAATGATGTTATATATACTGGATTCTTCATTTAATATTTCTCCAAGTGTCAACTAAATTGTAAAATATTTCAAGAATCCAACTCAATGACTCAATGGACGCAGAATCTGTGTTTTTCTTTATCAAATTCAAACAGAATCCGGAGACTTTCTTCATTGCCGACACAAATGAAGGATACGATCAAATCGCTAGTTTACACAATAGGTAGACATGGTAACAGTCTAACAAGATAAAAAGACAAGCAAGAGGGTTTCAAAGTGAAGAGATCTTGGTCGTTCTTGTGATGTCTACACAAACACAATGTGAAGCAAAAACACTAAGTAGCAACAAGCAAAAGAACTAGTAGCCAAGGATGACTTCCCCTTTTTGATGGGAACATGAACACAGCACCAAAAGATCCAATGTCTCAGATATGGACAGAGAAATGGTGCATGTCTCCTCCACCTCCATGCATGTCATTAGATTGGCCATGAACAAGTATGGCTCGGTTTGTGGGAGTTGGGAAACCTGAAAACTGAAATTCAGTGTGTCCAAAGATATCAGCACTGTCGGAAACAGAGGTGATGTCTGAGCCAGAAGTGGTCGAGCACCGGTCTTTGCTGTTATGCAGCATATGAGCTTCAAATCTAGACATATTCGTCTTTCCGTTTTCCCGTTGGCTCGACTTGTCATGTTCTTGTTCTTTAGCATTAGCCTGTTCGGATTCTTGAAGAAGCTTTTTGGTGTTTAGGAATCTTCCACCGGATCCTCTTGGCCTTTTGAGAGCATGAACATGTCGAGACTCGTGAAGATAAGGCTGTTACAATAAAAAAAAAAACAGAGATGAGCAAAGCAATTCTAAATGAGATGCTTTTGTTTCATATGTCCCCATAAGGTGAAGAAAGATATACTTTACGGGCTTTGATTATTTTGTTTTGAGCCTCGAGCTTGGCACGCTGCTGCCTCCTCCTCATAATTGCGTGGTATTGCTTGGCATTAACAAAGACTGGCTCAGTTTCAGTGAGCTCCACTGGTAAAGGAACTCGACCAGGAATCATACCCACCATTTGGGGATTGCATGTCTGCAAAAGATATTAAGAGACTTAAGATCTAATGGACAGATCATAGCATAACCAAACTAAATGCAAGCATACTAAAAAGAAGAAGATATACATAGTACTTACCGGTGGCTGCGGTAGATAAGTTGCAGCTAATAAACCACCATAATGTGGATCAGCATAGTGAAATGAGAGATTAGCCTGGATCATGTGTATTGTTGTATAATATAAGATATCAGTCCACCATCAGAAGTTTTGCTAATAATTACTTCTTAGTAGATTTACATATACCTGTGCAGGAGCAAACTGAATATTTGGGAATCCTGTCATCGAGACTGATTTAGTACTTGTTGCATATCCCTTCCGCTGAGTTTCTTCAGATCCTATAGACAAACATCTGACAAAATTTAGAGAGTAGATGATATTTTTCATAAGGCAGAAGGATGATGATTCTCTTGTAAATGACATGAGAGAAGTAAACATATATACCAAGAACAAGAATCATATCCTCTTGTCTTTTCAATATGTGTATTCGTTCGAATCAACTGAAACCGTATATTCGTTAAAACTTGACCTGATCTTGCTGAGAAGGAGATTTGCTTGGAAGGATTATCATCTCCACTACTAGCAACTTCAGTATAAGATTGACCAGTGGACTGACTTGAAGATGAATCTTGGTCCTGAAAACTGATTTGCTTTGTGGTTTGTATATGTTCAGGCCTTGCATCCACCTTCAAGCTTAGTGATTCAGACATCACAGCAACAGAACCACGACGGTTAATAACAGAATCAGTTGGAACTACACCCCATGAGATGCTAGTGTTAAGGTAAGGCAAAGTTGAATGAGTAGCTAAATCTTTCTTATTCATCCGATGCATCATAAACGTCTTTCTGAACAAACCTATATCATAAAACCATGACTCAAAAGATTAGATGCTATTATACAAAAGAAAGATCCTGGAAATAGAAATAAAAAGAAAAAATTGAAAGTTTCTAAATTTGTGTAATTTTATAATAGCTAAACGAATTCTGATTCGATCGTACTATCTTGGGTTACCAAAACGATTGAAGAGATCGTCACGATTGGTCGAAATTTTCCGACCAAAGACAAGTTGTGTGCTTGTCATCACTTTTGGGCAAAAAAAAAGGCGTTGACTTGAGAGGAATTTTTGTAAGAATTTTCGGAAATCAGTAAACATCAATCTCACGACACAAGACAGGTAGATACACCAATAATCAAACAAAGAAAAGGGCAATAAAATTGAACAGAAATTAAACATCAGACAGAGCCTTTCAAACAAGAGACTACAGATGCATAAAGAGACATAGAGATATAGATACCTTTTAGAGTATTTTGATGAAACGATGAAGAACAAAGACACAGATTATGTTTGCATGTGTCCTTGTCTTTAACAGAAGAGAGTAAAACGTGTCTCTTTTAGTGAATCAGAGAGTGTTTTCGTATTTGTATGGTATGGTTTCGATCTTTCTTCTTCTGTTTCGTTGTCCGTCTCTTACCTTTACTGGGTAACCACCATCGCCATGAGCACTACAACCTTCTCCTTCTGGTTAATTATTGTCTTAAGTGCTTAATTATTCATTTAATATCTTAATTTATTGGTTTTCACTTTACCCTAAACACAGAATATGACTCTCTGGCTCTCTGTGACTAAAAAAAATAAGACTCTTTTTGAAATGTTTTTTTTTTAAATCATTTTATTATTTGAAATCACGCAGCTATTATCAGATTCTTAAATTCCCTAATACAGTTTTAAAATCTAAATTAGAGAAAATACCAAAATGATAACATTTAAAAGCTAAGAAATAAAGTAATTCTGGAAAGATAATCGTACGATTCAAGATTATTATTTTCTTTTCTAAATTAACGATTCCTATCTCTACAAATCCGTTTGGCACTTTACTTTTTTTTCTTAATCACATTAACAATAATGTATAAATATAAGGTGTTACATTAACTTTTCCCCTATCTTTTATTTCGAATATATCTAACTAAACTCTTGTTGGCTTTATGATTTCTTAATTCCATTATTTTTTAATAATGAAATGATGCCAAAAAGTATTAGCTATCTTGGCCACGTTAGCTTTGTTAAATTATTATTGTGAAGCTTTTAAAATACTAATTTGTTATTTAGCTTTTTGTCCAAAGTGTGTTGTCGTTTCCAGAGTATTGAAACTTTTTTTTAATTCTGAACATCCTTAATTACCCTTAGGTCTTTACACTCTAGTCTTTAGCCGCCCTTCTCATATTCATATCTCACGCGCTCCTTTGCTCGTGATTCACATGCTCTTTCAAATTAACACTTGTAAGAATAAAATTACTATTTTCTTAAGGGAGAGCAACCACTATCATTAGTATAGTAATTTAAGTAAAGTGTAATGTAAAGCATGAGGATTGTAGTGATTTAAGATAGGAATAATTAAGGATTGTATGATACTAAAACATAGGTTGGGTTCTTAATCAAGTACCTAACCTTTTTTGCGATGAAAGAAAACTTTAGTGCAAGGCAAGCTTGGTCATCCTCATTTATCCTTGGAACAACCAAAACATAATGATTGCTACTTCATGTTTTCTTAATTCTAACATTTACTTCTATTCCCTATGTTTATGGATGATCCATAAGCTTTAGGACACGTGGTTACTGGGTACTCGTCTCCTTGGGACCAAATTCAAAAGGTAAATACCTTTTTTTGGACCAAAATCAAAGGAGACCCAAGAGAGCCACTCCTATTAACTAAGTCCAAAAGCAACTGAGATAGACCAAATTCTTCCTTTTATCTCGTCTCTTTTAAGTTGTGAGTACTCGAGAATATTACTTTCGTGAATATGATAAATTTGCTTCCAAAGGAAACGTATTCGAAAATGTGAATAACAATTTCAGTAAGTGTTAGTTGTTTTGTCATATGACATTTCCTGTGGGAACATACTCTTTTGGGTTTTGTCTCAAACTTTACTGTCTCCATTTCTAACCTTATGAAATACGAAATACACAGACAGAGTCACAATCTGGTAAAGCTTGTTGCGCAAAAGCAAACACTGTGTATTTTACCAAAGCAGAGAATGAAAGGATTAGTAAAGAGACATTTAGTTTAGGATAGCCTTTTCCCTTGTTGTGGTAATTCGGAAGAAATGATTATTAATCACACTATATTTTTCTCCAGCCTGTGGAAGCTATGTCACCAATTCCTTTTGCACCAAATATTTTTCCATCTCATAATTTCTATGACAAAAATATATTTTCATGTGTGAATTTGGGCTTCAGTCATCACAAGTTATGGGCCTCATAGATCCGATTGGAATTAAGTATGTTCATAAAACTTAGTTGCGCTAAGTTGTGTGTAAGCCCATTTTGTTACTCTGATACTTGTTATTAAAGGAAGATAGAGTAGACGATCGAAAGCCGCAAGAGAAAAGTGAGTTTTTTTTTGGACGGCAACATGAGTGATTTTCGTTCCTCAAATTAATTAGGTTTTTCAAATTAATGAAATATCATATATATTCTTATGCGCTAGTCTTTTAAGAATCGTGTTTCCAAAACCCTAGATTTCTTTTGTTCTCTTCAGCACTTTATAAATCGAATGCCCTCTAGTTGCTTCTCTCTCAAGTCTCCTTCAGCTGCAACCCTTTTTGCGAGGGCTTTAACGATCTGTTTTAAATATTTTCAATCCGTTCTCGTCTGATTTGTTATTCAATTCTTCCAGATCATAGTCTTTAATTATCTCGGTCTGTCGAAACCATGTCTTCCTTGACCAGCAAATACGCGGATAAGTTTTGTCTCACAGTTGTTTGTCTAGATCTGAATTAGATTTCTTTTGATCGATCTATCATAGTAAATTAATGGCTCTCGTTAACTGTATTCACGATCTTATTGTTTCGTAAATGTTTCTGAAGAGGCCGAGACATGCATCGTCTGGGACCTGTATGAGTGCAAGATCCCTAAGGGAATGGTTCCTAAAACAATTTATGAGAACATCAAATCAGCTCTTGCGACTGAAGGTTATCGTAGTAAGGTGTGTCAATCAAAGCTTTTGCAGAATCAAATCAAGCGTGGTGATTTCCCCGACGGATTCAGCGTCACACAAAAAAGTAAATTCCTTCAAAAAAAAAAAAATATCCTTTACCCTCTTACTCATATTTATATCTCCTTTGTTTATACGTTTCAGAAAATGGATCTGTATGGAAATGTATGCGTGTGGATTTTTACGTCGTGGTAAACCAACAAATTTGTTGGTAATCGCAAACGATATCCCAATTCCCATCGTAGCTCTTCAATCAGACTTACACCGTAGCTCTTCAATCTCAGAGGAAGAGAGATATCAATATTCTTGTAGCACAGAATGTAAACCCATCAGAGCTGCTAAAAAATACTGTGAGTTCAGTGTGGCTTTGGAAAAGCATGTCTGCTGGAGGAAACGCAGTCCACTCTGGTGACAATGTTTCTGCTTGTAGTAGTGTTGACAACAAGCTGGACGAAAGATAATGATATGGGGCCGGGTAACAAAAAGTTATTTATGTATAGAGTTTTAAATGATTGTATTGCCAACATCGATTTATGGAGACACCAAGGAAGTGGAAGAGTATTAAAAGAACAACATAATCAGAACTGCTCTCTTTTTTCTTTTTTTTGTCATGAATTCAACAGATCTTGTGTACATGATCTTTAGGGTGGAATCCTTAAAAAGCCAATTCTCAGAGTTTGAACTGATCAATGAAAGTCGAGCTAAGAATGTTAGAGTATATTTGCTCACACAAAAACATTTAGTTTTTCATTGTAGTATTTATGTACCTTATTTGTTAGTTACGGATATAGCAAACTTAATAATAAATCTTCTAGGTTTTTTTCTGTAGTTTTCTTGTCTCCATCACCTCTACCTAAGCTAATGAAGCCCATTTTTTTGAATTCATGGTACAAAGAGGCAGCAACATCAAGTTGAATAAAATTATAAAATTTGTTATTTAAACTAAACAAGTAACCATGTAGGAGATTACAAGAGGAGAGAAGTGGGAGATGTGAAGGAAATGAGATAGATGTGAGAGATGAAAGAAAATGGAGAATGCGAACTTTGTGGGTGATATGTGGGTGAGATACCGACTCTTGAATCTTCTAAAAAGTGTAGGTGTATAAGAAGTTAGTCTTGTGATCTTTTGTTGATCTTGTTTTCAAGTTTCTAAGGTTATAAAATCAGGTTCTCCTGAGTGTTTTGCCAGTCTAAACTAGGTCATTAGTCTCATTATTGTTGGCCATTTAAGCCTGAGGATAGACTGAATTGTAGGGAGCCCTTGATTTTCCAACTTAAAATCAGAAAATGAGTTCATATTTTAGATCTTCATCACATAGGTTCGAGTCTGCCTCTTCTTCTTCTAGATCAGAAAAGAAGTCACTTACAAGTTCAAAAATAATTATCACTAGTCATAAACAACCATAGACAATTTCCAAGGATCAATTGATAATTAGAAAATTCCAAAAGTTCATAAAGATCAAATTTACCAAATTTCTAAAATGAATTTTTTAAAAACAAAATTTTCAATAAAAACAGAAGAAATAGATATTCAACTTACAAAACCTTTTGAAACAATTTCTCTTTTTTCTGAAAGCGCTTTACAAAAGCATAGAGAAAAGAATTTTAAATATATACACATTGGTTTAATCCAGGTTGGTATTAAACTACTTTAGAAAGAAGGTTTAAATACTTCAATCTTAGCGATCTTAAGAGATACGCGTTTTAAAAATTTTGAAAATTCTTTGTTGAGTTATATTGAATCAAGTCTTTGTACCGGACCAATCTCTTTTGATTGCTACCCAAATTTTACAGTATCTTTAAATGATAAAAATATTATAAAATCTCTAATTTTACAAGTGCAAATGCATCAAAAGGATTATTGCTTAGGACTTGGAGTCACAACCTCAAGAGCTGATTAGGTTCGAGTGCGAGTTGAAAAAACATAAGCAATAGTAGGAGCAGCTAAGAGAACATTTTTTATGGCAGGAAGAGCAGCATTGTCTGTGGTGAATATTGAAATTTCTCTTCCCCGGAAAGCAAAGAATTTCGATGTAATTCATGTATGATGGGATTTTCGTTGATTAGCATCAAATTTGTTGGTTCATCAAGTTTAAATCCACAACTATACATGTGCCCGAGCATCTCAAGAACTATGATAGGTTCATCATTTGAAAACATGTAAACAAAGGAGTTATAAATATGAACATATAAGTAAAAAGAGGAAGAGGTTAAAGGAGTTTACGTTCATGTATGAAGGTGAATCCGTCGGGGAAAACGCCACCCGGATATGTCTCTTGTGACTATAAGCTTTGATTGATACCTTAAATGATAAGCTTTGATAGTATTTGATCGAGATCATTCGGGATCTTGTACTCATACATGTACCAGAAGATGAATGTCTCAGCCTCTGAAAAAACATTTAAGAAACCTGGAAGAAAAAAAACAATAAGATCGTGAATGTAATTGACTAGATCCATTAATTTCGAGCAAGAGATCAAGACACAACGTACCGGCGAATTTGCTGGACAAGGAAGACATGGTTTCGATGGATCAAGATAGTTGGAGACTAAACGATATGAAAGAATTGAATAACAAATCAAACGAGAACGGATGTTTCAACCAAGTTCGGTGAAAGAATAAGAAAACAGATCTCTAACGTATGAAACGCTTACAGAGAATAAAGTAGATCTTTATATCAACAAAAAAAAAGAATAAAGGAGATCTAGGAAATAACTAAAGGGGCATTCGATTTATCAAATAGCATACTTGCTAGGCTACTAACTTAGTCTAAACAAAATATTCCGATGATTATTTTGGGGTGATGTAGATAAAAATGCAGCCATCTATTTTTGCTGTAGTACTGCTGAAGCTAAACAAAATTAATCTAGGGTTTATAAAGAGTATATATATGCACTAAATAATAACCTTTGACTCAAAAAGGATTTAAGGAAATAACTTTTGTCCAAAACATTTTAGAAACTAACTCTTTTTTAGTTAATTTTGATTCGGTTTTAGGAGAAAAAAACCCGGATAGATTAATGCTTGTTTCACCTCATCTAGTTGTGGGCAAATTATGTTTAGGCTTGGTTTGGGTTTGGACTTTGGAACTATATTTAACCAAAATGATACCAATGTAAAGTCGGCTCGTTTCAGTCAATTTTGGTTTATTTTTGAAATCGGTTTCGTTTTTTTTCGGTTTGATAAGTTAAAACAAAAATTAACAAGCGATGTGACATTCCCAAATACCTGCCTTTACCACAAAATAATTTTCTTTTTCTTAAGAACATTGTAAAATGCTATGATTTTTTCGAGTCATTACCTTTGATTTTGCTTTCAGAATACCTTTTTCACTAACGTAAGTCGTTTAATATTTCAAATTTACGAAAGTTACGCTATGCAGTGGTTTGCTTCTATTTTAGCAAGCTTTACCAGGTTGCTCTGCCTATTTGTGCCACAAATCCATAAACGTGTACTTCATTAGCTTAGAGCTAAAGATTGAATACAAAAAACTCAGAAAACCCCAACATAGTTAACTTTCATTGTGAAAATGTTTATGAAAATACATCTATGTACCACTAGTTCACATTTGAAAAACCAACACCTTCTCAGGTGATTTGTTTCTCTTATACTCATCACTTAGAAATTAGAATGATAAATGAAGAGATTTGGTCCTTCTCATATTCTATTTGTAGCTTTTCTTTATAACTTCCATTATACTTTTCTCTTGGTCTTCTTCGAGTTTTTGCGGGCTCCTCCTCCGGCAGATGTGCATCTGTCTGTGTTACGTTCTTAGTTGATGAATGAGAATTGCCTACGATTGGTCGCTGAAACTATAGATTCTTGATTGGATTTGCAAAAGGTGAGGCCAAGCCAAGTGGAGTCGATCGATTTTTAGTTTAAACACGATAGATCTTTCTTACATGTAAAGTGGGCCAACAATTTTCAGATATTCAACACCCATCAAATTAGTCCACAGTATTTTAAACGTGACTACCAATAAATGGAAAGGTGACATGATGTGGACGTACCCACCAAATTATTCCACAGTATTTCAAACGTGACTACCAATAAATGGAAAGGTGACATGATGTGGACGTACCCACCAAATTATTCCACAGTATTTCAAACGTGACTACCAATAAATGGAACGGTGAAAAGATTTGTTGACACAAAAAGATTTCTATGTCATCGAATGGTTACTCCGAAAGATGCTGATGGAT